>ML675649.1:4572225-4800696 GCA_007922155.1 Mesoclemmys tuberculata | reverse complement strand
GGTAGCTGCTCTTGTGTTCAGGTGTCCCACATACTCCTTGGATCATCTGCATTATGGGAGCGGCTACCCCCTGTCTCTGCTGGGGTGGTGGGAGGGGTAAACGCCAGGAGTTCCCTGGGGCCTGAGCCATGTGGCTCCTTTGACCGCAGTGAAGCTATGCTGATTTCACTAGCAGAGGATCTGGCCCAAGGAGTTTCTCTCCTGTCTCCATCCAGAGGAGAGGGACTGACGCAGGCCTAGATTTGGAGCAGAGGCCCCAGTGGAGCAGCTTGCCCCTTGGTAGGGCCAAGGAATCAGTAAGCCATGGGCTATGTTCAGGATGGCGAGTTCAGAGCCTTAATGACAGCCCTCTTGGGCATTAGAGACCTGGGTGTAGCTAGAAAGCCAGGGTTTGCTTTTAATCACTTTGTGGTGGGCTTTCTATCTCGCTAGCAGAATCCTGGGAGAGCCGTGGTCTGGAGATGAAGGAATTTCTTGTGTTGGTTTCTACGGAAGAGGGAAAAGGCAATTCCACCAGAGTTCCTGCTGACAAATGGCTCCTGCTGGGTTTTAGTGCCTCTGCACTGTAAGAACTGGTGCTAGATAAAGCAATTCCTGTTCCTGCTTCCTGTATTTTGCATGTTAATAGACCAATATGTGCCCTTCCTATTTTTGTCCTTCTTGTATCATTTCAATGAAGCAGAGCATTTCCATTGAAACATCACGGGAAGGAGGGGCGCTTCCCTCTCTGCTGGGATGTTGCAAACTCAGACACCCTTCGGGGAGGCAGGAATTCACCCAGCAGTCGCTCTAGAGCTTAGATCTAGCCCAGCACCTTTTTAGGCTGGGGCAGCCCCGCAGGGTCAGGGCAAACAGGAGTCACTCACTCAGTGGGAGCGTAGCACTGCCTCCACAGTCCTTCTATCCTCAGCTCCTCAGTCCCACGTTAGGGGTCCCCCTTCCCTTGGGTGGTGGCTGATTCTCATGTGCAGTGCAGAGGGACAGGGACCACATGCTCAGGCTACACCTGGGGCTTGCCCCGCCGTCTGTCCCAGCTCCATCCCTGCTTGGGCTGGCTTTGTCCAGCACGTGCCCTCTCCTGCCTCCATGAATGGCAAACTGACCCTCCAATCACAGGAGAGCCAGCAGTGGGAAGTAGGGGAAAGATGCCCTGGCAGATCTCTTGCAAGCAGAGGCTGGGGGCATGGGGAGAGGCTCGGTCCTGGTTCCGGCGGCCCAGCTGGCCGTTGCAGCTCTGCTGTTGATCGGGGGAACAGGGGCTCCACCGATCTGGGCCACATCTACACCATAATGGCGAAAGCCTGGGATGAAAGCTATTGGCCTAACAGCACGCTGAGGTCTATAAACCTCTAAGCTACCCACTGAAGAACAAGTGAAGGCTCCCTCTCCGTGTACAGCATGTGTCTGTCCCATCATGCCCCGCCAGCACATGAGAACGTTATTACCGGTATCTGCTCCCCAGGCCTGTAGCCTTAAGAATTAGCTGCCTGGTTAAATCTGACCAGGCGTAAGTTCTTGAACCAGCTACTTAGATGGCGGCTGGGGAGATCGTGATGGCTGCCAGTTTTAGCTCGGAGAGTCTTGTGTCGACTGAGATCCCAGCCCTGTTAGTGCTCTGTGGTCTAGACCAAAACTGGTGGCTCAGATGCAGAGGTGAGGAAGAGGAGGAATCGCCAGAAGAAGAACCACAGAACGAAATAGCAGCAGCGCTTCACTAGCAGAGGACTAAAGGACAGATTGGCCCAATCCTGCAGGGCTGAGCGCTGGAGAAAGTTCCAGGAGGCGTCCTGGACCAATTGTATCTAGAGCATCACCAGGGACTGGCTGAATGGGCCTGGTTCCATGGGTCTATCCCCCGTCATGCTAGTGTAGCAATCACGGGCAATGCAGGAGCTCACCTTTTTTCCCCATTATCATGACATTTGCATGCGGATACAATGACACTGGAAAAACCTAGATCCTGGGATGAAGTCTGTGTCCCATTTTCATGTCTGTCTCAGTATTTATATGGCCCTGGCTCTGTGAATCTGAATGCCAGTGGGACAAACAAAGTCAACTTAGCTTTTTATTTGAGTGACTATTCACACACATGGTTTGGAGGCAGCTTGGAAATACAGTCCATGTCACATACCCCATGCAGGCGCCCCAGGGGCCAGTCTAGCTCATTCTGCTTTCCTTATTACCAAGCAGAGGAGCTTCCCCTTAGTTAGAAAAGAATTTTGAATCCTCCTTGGAAAAAACGCCATTATGTTTCCATTACCAGGGGAAAGAAAACGTGACTTCACAAGCTCTATTTGGGGTTCCCAGAGGCCTTTCCTCCTTCATGGCAAACTGCGATGTTGCAAAGATGTGTGCAAACGCCTTTGGCTTAGCTCATCAAACTACGGTCAAGGTCCTTCCTTAAGTTGCCTGGAGCCCAAGTCTCCAGAGCCGAGCCAGTAGGATGAAATTAGCCTAGTTGTTAATTTCAGCCTTAGTGGACCAGCTCCCTATAGCACCGACAGTCACAGAATAATTGATGTATAGGGCTGGAAAGGACACCTAGAAATTCAAGAAGAACCAGCCTGGCTTTGGAAACAAAACTCCTTTCAGTTTCATTTCTCACACACACACACTTTGGCAGCTTCTCCCGCACCTCTAGCAATGAACTGAAGTGGCAAAACAAAGGAACTCAGATCCCACCCCCCGTTGCTCTCCCAGTGACGAGAGAGAAGTCGGAAGTAAACAATCAGAAGCTCCATTTGTAATTCGGCACACCTAGGACGGCCCTCCCAAACACCAGGAAAGATGAAGGGGCTGAACATGGGTTCGTGGAGAGAAATGTTTTATGAGAAGATAGACAAGGTGACGCTACAAGACAACTGGGACCTGAAGATAAACCAGAACCTTGAGTACAATGTCCTGGGACCGGGTTGGAAACAATCCCTCCAAGACCACGTGTTTGCCAGGTGAGGAGCAGCAGCTGATTGGGCAGCCTGGGATCCTTTAGGACTTCACGCACACCACCACCTCCTTAGCCATTCACTGATGATCTATTTCCAATGAGGGATGCAGCGGGTGTGGGGCCACAGCAGCAGATCTGCAACTGCTTTCATTATGCCTTGGAATGAACGATGCCTTTCAATGCATCCCCCGCTTTCAAAAACCTTGCCTCTTTTCAGAGGCGTTTTCGGTGTCAGCCGCCTCATGCCCCTCTCCTCCCCTCATTTCTGCAAAGGCGGCTGCCACTGCTCTGGTTTTAGAAATTGGGTTGTTGGTTTGGGTTTTACAGTCTCTCTCTCTCAAGCTATTTGAAAGTTGTTGGATGTTGATATAGCCCCGGGATAGCGCCCCCAGCCAGTGCTTAATTTGTAATGAAAGAGGTGCCCACCGGCTATGCCCTGGCAAGCCCTGGCACAAATTAAGCATTGGTTGGGTGTCCGGGGAGTGGCGGCTGCTGCCAGATGTGTCAGGGCTAAGAACTGCCAAGCCGAGAGGTGCCAGGGCTCAGCAAGCTTCAGCGCACATTAAGCGCTGCCCCCAGGCCTGGTGCTGAGGTGCTCCTTAAAATGCTCCAGTAGTTATGGCAAGATCCTATGGTTTGGGGGGATCTGGGTTCAAGCCCCTGCCTGGCTAAATAGGTCTGAGGATCTGGGTCTTAGCTGCTCTGTGCCTCAGTTTCCCATCTGTAAAATGGGGATGATAACACTGCCTTGCCTCACAGGGGTGCTGTGAGGATAAATGCTTTAAAGACTGTGCAGTGCCCAGGAACTATGGTGACAAGGGCCAGCCAGATAAGTACCTTAGGCAGCTATTAATCATTCCTAACCCAGCAAGGTCTGATTTCTACCTATGCAGCAGTTAGCACGGCTAGACACCATGTGCAGCATTGACTGAATAGCGAAACCTTGGTGCAATGTGAAAGTTGTGGCTTAAACTCCTCCAAGACAAATGCATTTCCTAGAACTCTTTGCCAATTCTCTGTCCATATGTAGCAAAACAAAAAGGACCAGATCTTCAGCTGTTTTGTTCAGAGCAGTTCCTTTGGAGCTAAGCCAATTTACACCAGCTGAGGATTTGCCCAGAGAGTAGATATAGTATAAATAAGGGTATATATACACCCTACTGCACATCCAGTTGGCTGGCAGTCAGGGCAATACCACCCCAAGGGCATGTATTGTTGTGAAAGCTTCTGGTACATTTAGTGGCGGTGAAAGGTGCTGGACTGATGTCAATGGTCCCTGATACAAGGTGCTACTCCAGTTTCACACCAGTGTAAAAAGATTTGGGGTTATTTTACCTCTGTATTTGGCACTGGGGCGACCGCTGCTGGAATATTGTTTCCAGTTCTGGTGCCCACAATTCAAGAAGGATGTTGATAAATTGGAGAGGGGTCAGAGAAGAGCCGTGAGAATGATTAAAGGATTAGAAACCCTGCCTTGGAGCGATAGACTCAAAGAGCGCAATCTATTTAGCTTAACAAAGAGAAGGTGAAGGGATGACTTGATTACAGTCTACATGGGGAACAAATATTTAATAATGGGCTCTTTTATCTAGCAGAGAAAGCTGGAACATGATCCAGCGGCTGGACGTTGAAGCTAGAGAAATTGAGACCGGAAATAAGGCCTACATTTTTAACACTCCGCGTAATTAACCATTGGAACAATTTATCAAGGGTCATGGTGGAGTCTCCATCCCGGACCATTTTTAAATCAGGATGGGAGGTTTTTCTAAAAGCTCTGCTCTAGGGATAAGTTTAGTGCAGGTCTCTGGCCTGTGTCCTTCAGTGGCCAGACTAGATGATCACGACGTACCCTTCTGGCCCTGGACTCTAGGAATCTGTAATGACACTGAAATGTATTCAAAATAAGGCAAGGCAGTGGTGGATGCAGCCCGGTGAGCATCACGCCTGCTTGCACCAGATCAGAGGTTGGCCCCGTGTCTTCCTTGAGTTAGGTAGCAGGTGCTGCTGGTTGGTTGCTGTAGTGGGGTCTACAAACCCCCTACTGAGCTTAGTCGGGATGGGGAGTGGACAAAGTCCCCAATATCGGGGCGATCCTGATAATATTGGGTCTGGTCCCAGTATTGGGACGTCTGCTATATCTCCTTCCTCTTTTTAGCTTTCAATGTTCATGGTGCCACCACTCTTGGTCATCAGTTCAAGGGGTTATTCTGTTCCACATGTACCTGGACCAGCACAGGAGACAAGGTCGGGTGAAGATGAGAGTCTTTAGACAAGAATGTTACAACTGCTCTGAGGGTAAGCTAGAAGAGCCACATTTCATGGAAGAAAATGTCAACTGGGTCTTGGAGAACTTGGTCGACAGCATTAGGGAGAGCTGTTACGGAGAATACATTGACCACACCCAGTTATCTAAGGTTATTGTGACAGGACGGCACAATGGACCACATCGGAGTGACCACTGTGAGGCTTGTCGGTTGGGAATACATCAGAGGCCCAGACACATGATGCATTATGGAAGATCCAAAGACACAGTGCATCATGGGACATACAAAGACACAACGAAACCAATTCAGCTACCATCACACAATTTACCCCAGGATACGACTTGCTGTGGTTTAAGTTTTTGTTGTGTTCTCAGCATATTTGTAGTTCTAGTTGTACTGATACTAATCTATCAAAAGGGGGTCAAATGGTGAGGGCAAAAAACCCTCGACTCATGAATATTTTTGCAAATACAATCTGTTTGGTTTGCTCTCATGGGTGAGATTATATTTCTTATTTTACCTGAGTGTCTGGATAATTGCTGGGGATTCAAGAACATTTCGGAGTTCCAAGAACTTCATGAATTCTGGCAGGAAAGATTCTGCATCTGAAAATTCCATCTAGAACCGCATCATTCATCTCTCGCTAGTTATTGTTTTCCTGTTTGAAAAGTTGCCGTTTGGCCAATCAAGGAGCAGAAACAGCACCATATGACTTAGGTGACCAATTATTCACCATGAGTAACAAATAGTTAAAGCAAAAGGTTTGTGAACAGCCACAGTGGCTGAAATGATTGGCCTGTGCTATTTGGCAAAGCCGAATTACAAACAAGTCGGATCCATGAACCCAGAAAGGAGCTACATTCATCATGAACATTATTTGTGATGACTGATTCAACTGGCTCTATCTGTTACCTTCATGCTTTTTAAGGCATTTGATATTGAAAACTGAACAACAAGAGACTGGATTTAGCGACTGAATTATTTGAGGAAAGATGGGCCAAAGGGGATGAGCTAATCCAACAGAAAATCATAGAAATGTCAGGCTGGAGGGGAAATCAAGAGGTCATCTAGTCCACCGCCCATGCTGAGGAAGTATAAAGTAAACCTAGATCATCCCAGACAGATGTTTGTCTACCCTGTCCTTAAAAACCCATCAGTGACAGAAATTCCACAACCTTCCTAGCTAACCTGTTCCAGTTAACTATTCCTAATATCCAACCTAACTCACCATGGCTGCAAAGTTGTTGTCCTACTCTCAGCGGACATAGAGAACAATTGATCCCCGGCCTCTTGCCTTTGACATAGTCGAAGCGTATTATCCTATCTTCCTTTAGCCTTCTCTTCTCTAGACTACACGGGCCCAAAATCATGGATGTCACTTTTCCAAAAATAGGTATACCTAATGCAACTCGCAACACCTCCTGCTTCGTTGCTATGTATTCAGTCACTTTTTGTGTTTGTCACCCATTTTTAACTTACGGAAGAAATGAATTGTTTTGTCGACAATTTTGTGTCTTAAAAAAAATATGTAAGTAACTGAAAAAGCCACGGTTATGGTAAGTTTAGTTGCTGTCCCTTTAAACATCAATATGCAGGTTGGGTAGTTACAAAGCCACACTTATAATGTTGTGGTTAACAGTGAAGCAACTCTTTGGGTTGCCCTTGAAATTTGTTGTTCCTGTTGACTAATATATGCTGGCTAGCATACGTATATTTTATGCGAATACCACCTTCAATATATATTCCAAGCATTTAATTATGCATATTATTAAGCATTAATATAGCAGTTATATAGCCCAGATTGGCCTGTACCTGTATTATAATCCTGTTCAATTACTCTAAGTATCCCGTAACTCCTTGCATTAGCTGAAATAAGCTTTGGCTTCAGTAGATGAGAAAACTGTCAGTAACAGGACATACGATCATTTCCTATACTATAGCCACAGTAAGGGAGTTACCCAGACAAGCCTATTTACCTTGGTACGGGCCTAAAGAGTGTCTTCATGCCTCTCAGTACCTGGAATGCATGTGGTCAGAGCAAAAGATAAAGGTGCCAGAAACAAACACGGTGAAATGCTGATTAATTAAATCCAGTTTCATGTGACGTATATACTAGCTTTTGCTGGTAAATAAGCAGGGTTAAAAATAGCTACGAGGGATGTCAGTTTGGGGAGCACTCCTCACATGTAAGGGGTATGTCACATCGCTACATGGGACTGCTCTTCTGTGTTGTAGAGACTCTTTTCCCTGTCTCATATTAATAAACCCAACTGACATTAGTTATTTAGTCTCTTGCGTATATTTCATCATGAACCAAAGGTTGGCCAAGCAACTGACTGCACAACTGATCCACCCTTGCAAGGATTCTTTTGAAGCTTGGGGTCAATAGTTCCTCTCCCTTGGCCGAGGGGGGCTAAGCCTACGCTTACCTGTCACATTACTTGCAATAAGAACATCCCTTCCATCTTCTGCACTCAGTGAGGAAGTGGCCCTTCAGCCTCATTCACGTCTCAGCCCTGCTTCGTCTGCCGAGCACCAGCCCTCTTTTGCACTGAAAGAAGCAGAAGTCCTGGGGGAAAATCAGATGTGATCCTGTAAATTATATTCTCATAATTCATGCACAAGGGGCTGAATTACAGTTGCGAGGGCAGCCTTAGTTCTGGCATTTACAGAGTTCATGATGTTGCAGTGTTAGAATCATAAAATATTAGGGTTGGAAGGGACCTCAGGAGGTATCTAGTCCAACCCCCTGCTCAAAGCAGGACCAACCCAACTCAATCATCCCTGCCAGGGCTTTGTCAAGCCAGGCCTTCAAAATCTCTAAGGATGAAGATTCCCCCCCCCTTCCTAGATAACCCATTCCAGTGCTTCACCACCCTCCTAGTGAAAAAGTTTTTCCTAATATCCAACTTAGACCTTCCCCACTGCAACTTGAGACCATTGCTCCTTGTTCTGTCATCTGCCACCACTGAGAACAGCCTAGCTCCATCCTCCCTGGAACCCCCTTGCAGGTAGTTGAATCAACTCCCCCTCTCACTTTTCTCTTCTGCAGACTAAACAAGCACAGTTTTCTCAGCCTCTCCTCATAAGTCTTGTGCCCCAGCCCTCTAATCATTTTTGTTGCCCTCCACTAGACTCTCTCCAATTTGTCCACATCTTTCCCATAGTGGGGAGCCCAAAACTGGACACAATACTCCAAATGTGGCCTCACCAGTGCCGAACAAAGGGGAACAATCACTTCACTCCAACTGCTGGCAATGCTCCTACTAATGCAGACCAATACGCCGTTAGCCTTCTTGGAAACCAGGGCACACTGCTGACTCATATCCAGCTTCTTGTCTATTGTAAACCCCAGGACCTTTTCTGCAGAACTGCTGCCTAGCCAGTCGGTCCCCGGTCTGTAGCAGTGCATGGGATTCTTCCTCACTAAGCCTCATCAGATTTCTTTTGGCCCAATTCTCTAATTTGTCTAGGTCACTCTGTATCCTAACCCTCCCCTCCGGCGTTTCTACCCCTCCCTCCAGCTTCGCGTCATCTGCCAACTTGCTGAGGGTGCAATCCACCCCATCCTCCATCTCTCTTGTATCCGAAGTGCAGTGCTGACTCCGCTCAGGAAGGTGTTACACAGATCAGGCCGGCACCGAGAATCCCTCCTTGTAAGCATTTTCTGCTCCAGGTGATCAGACACGCTGCTGCATGGCCTTGCAGCTGTGCGGTGCTCCCCCAGCATCCTCTTGTGCTGCGTTTCCTGCCCTCGCCCGGGCCAGCTCCCATTCCTACCCCCTTTTATGGAAGGCGGGGTGTGAAATGGAATCTCTGTCATGAACCCAGAGGAGAGAGGCATCAAGCCAAGTGTTGCATCGAGCCTGGTCCTGCAGATGGCGTTGTGTGCTCTTAGAGTGAGATTTTATTCCTCCAGGGCAATGCTTCAAACCGCCTATTTATTGCTTTTGTTCCAACAGTGAGGCTTGGGGACAGTTCACACTTGGGGTGACCAGCTGGCAAGTGTGAAAAATGGGGCCGGAGGTGCAGGGTAATTGGCGCCTCTATAAAAAAAAGCCTCCAATATCAGGACTATCCCTATAAGATCGGGACAGCTGGACACCCTAGACAGACTTAACCCATAAAAGCCTGGTTTGGTTAGACCTCCATCAGGGGTCTGTGCTGTTAAGTGCAAGGCAATGAACGTTCCCTCCCTCGTCTCAGTTTTGCCCCTCCCACCTAATAAACCCCAACCAACCAAAGACAAACGGAAATTAATACAATTGAAAGCAATGTAAATCCCACAGCAAGCAGAGCTTTTCCCCTGGAAAGGGACAAGCACCATAAAGTCCACTATGGACTTTGTTGTTGCTTTTGATTGTACTTGGCAAGTAATCAGATGTTACAAGGGTGGGTGGTAGCATAAAACTCTGTTAGGTAGGTAGGTAGATAGAGCGACAGATTCTCAGAAATATTTCTCGGGCCATACACTAGGGGTTCTCAAACTTTTTGTGCAGGGACCCCCTTTGAAAATGTTTCAGGCTGTGACAACCCCCCCCAAAAGTAATGACCCCCCCATGCCATGCTATCCTTACCAGCATGCATGGGGGCTGACAGCTTGCAACCTCCCCCCATAATAACCTTGTGACCTCCCTCAGGGGGGCCCAACCCTCAGTTTGAGAACCCCTGCTTTACACAGAATCCAGCCTAAAGCAATCACGTCTGATTTTAGTCAAACATCTGGCTGGCCTACTTTAAAAGCTACCAAAATCTCCTCTGGGCAATCACTATAGAGCCCCGAGCTCAGAACTCCTATGTATTTTATCTTGCCGCCCACTAAGATATTTGAACATTTCTGCTGGAATCTTTTAGCTGTGCGAACGTTGCAGTGGTTGGCGGTTAATTGTCCTGCTTGCTTTCCACGAAACGCACTTGGGCAGTTCTAGCTACGCCGAATTGTTTTGTTTGCAAGCCAGGGTGGCTTTTTGGCTGCGAAAAAGTGGCCAGGGACTTCCCGCAATGCCCGTATTTGTTTACGCTGTTTCTTCACTCTAGAGCTTTGAAAACACACACCGACCGAACCATAGTGCGCCAGAGCAATCCCTGATGAACCACCATTGGCTCCAAGGGTTTCAGCTATTCTACTGCGACCAAGATCAGCCCCATGTTGGCAGGGAGGCCTTTTCTGTGTGTTTGTTTAGTGAGGAGCGTCTGATCCATGTTTCCGTGAATAACGGGTTTAATGTTGCGTTTGCAGGTGTGAACTTATGTCTCCTGACGTTCTCGCCCATACAGGTATACACACACATTCACACGGATACACCCTCGCTCTCCCGCACATGTGCGCGTTGTCCACGGACGTGCAGCTGACCCAGAAATGAAATGGCACAATAAGAGCTCTGACGTGGGCCCTGGGCACATGTGGCCTCTCTGATTTTAGGACTCCCCCCATCTCCCAGGGGTTCCTCAGTGGAAGAAAGGCCAGAGCTTAATTTGTAATGAAAGAGGAGCCGGGGTTCAAGAAATGATTTTACGTTGATAACTGACGCACCAAGCCCAGAGGAGCTAGGGCTCTCAACTGCCAAACCCAGAGGCTCTGGGCTCAGCCCTGGAAACCCTGGCACAAATGAAACGCTGAAGAAAGGGGCCTCGAGAGGGCGCTGATTTCAGCCCTGCTCACTTTCCATCCCTCCTTTGCTGCATGACAAAGATGGTGACCAAACGCCCAGCCTACCATCTGTGCTCACCCGTTTGTTCCCACTGGCAGGGAAAGGCCAAGAAAGCCCCACGCACCAAACAAAGGGTTTGGCTGCTGGAACAATGCCTGGGATTGAATGGCTCAGGGGTCTAGCCAACCCCCTCGCGCAGAACAATACCAGCTGCTATATCTGAAACTCTCCTTTCCAGTCAATAGGACAGGCTCTTCTCCAATGGTTCTTCCACAACCCCGGGGCAAAACAGACTGCCTAAGGTTTGCTTCTGCTCAGATGGCGTGTCCCCTTTCAGCTCAGACGCCACTGGGGTTTGGGTCCCAGGCAGCTGCCCGGGTCTTCTTTCACCCTAGACGTGCTCTCAGTCGGGCATCTCCTTTTAAAAATCCAGCGTGAGTTTGGGGTTGGCGCTGAATCCCTTCCACCCTTTGTGAGGGGCAGGCCTGGTAATGACAGCGTAGCCCGGAGCTGGTCACGATGTCCCTTGTCCCGTTCAGAACACCCCTTCTGTTCCAAAAAACTGCTCTTGTGAAGCATCCCCGTGTCTAAACATGCCGTGCCCAATAACAGTCTTGTAATGGACACTATAGAAACATCCCCCGTTTAACTCAGGGCCTCATTGTCACTGCTAAAAGACGTTTCTTCAAATAAAGAGACTTTAAAAACGTCCCGCTGGTGTCACTTCTCTGCCACAGACTCATGTTGTGACCTTGGCAAGTCACTTACTCTCCCTAGGAAAAGGAAGACGCTAATCATTCCTTTGGCCCATCCTTTGTCTGTCTAGACTGCGAGCTCTTCAGGACAGGGCCTGTCTCTTGCTATGTGTTTGGAGAATTCCCAGCACAAACCGTAATACAGATCATAATAATTCGGAGCTCAGCTGCAGCCGCGGAAATGTAATCTACCCTCACAGTGGGTTTCTGTCTAATCGAATCGCTCTGACTGTAGGCATTTTTAAGGCAGTATCTTTGTATTATTGACTTCACTTGAGTAACGCTGGATTTACCCTGGTGTCCAAGAGATCAGAATTTCAAGTTGCAGGGGGGGAGGTCTAGGTTGGACATTAGGAAAACGTTTTTCACTAGGAGGGTGGTGAAGCACTGGAATGGGTTACCTAGGGAGGGGGTGGAATCTCAATCTTTAGAGGTTTGTAAACTGCGGCTTGACAAAGCCCTGGCTGGGATTATTTAGTCGGGGTTGGTCCTGCTTTGAGCAGGGGGTTGGACTAGATACCTCCTGAGGTCCCTTCCAACTCTAATAGTCTATGATTCTATGAGAATCTGACTCTTAGTGCTTCTAAACTGCCCCCCCCCCTTTAAGATTCAACTCCCTTTGGAAAAAGTCCAAGGAAAAGAATTTGGTTTCTTTCAAAGTAAAGCTTCCATCCCCTGCCTCTGCTCATGAATCTCCATTAGTCATTCTCCTTTCTTTTCCCTTGACTGAGTTTACACCATAACTGATTAATGAACGGGATTCATTGCAGTCTCAGGTACTGTGGCTGGGTAATGGCTGGCTCACTCACCGCTAGGCATTCTGAAAAATTGTTAGATAAGAGTTTAAAAGATAATATTATTGAGCAGTTATACGGGGATTGATATTTTTGAAGCCTGGGGCAAGCATTCCCGGAGCATTATTACCCCCATTTTGCAGAGGGAGAAACTGAGGCACACAGCGGTTATGGGATGTAGCATAGAAGGGAGAGAATTCAGGCTCATTTCTTTGTGGAGGTGGAGGTCCAGAACAGAATTTTGCAGCAGATCCATGCTCTTGCCTAGATCGTCTGCTACAGACAGCTCGGGTGTGTGCATAAGTGTGTGTGCCTATGCTAAGCTGGCCTTTGCACTTCTCCAATCCTGGAATGAGTGTGTGCTGAGCCAGTCCTCCAACATAATGCCGCCATGGGTCAGTTACCGCAGCTGGGATCGGCTGGCCATTCCCCCATGGCCCACAGCATGGGAGGGCGGGTTAGGAAGTAGCCACTGTAGCTCTAGGTCTGGAGTAGCTCAACGCAGCACCCTGTATCCCTGCTTCCCTGGGCCAGTATTTCTCTAGCAACCAGCGGTATCTCCCGGCATTTGTTCCATGGCACGTGAAACTGACCCCCTCTCCTTTACTTGTCCTTGTAGCAGCTCTGCAGGCTGTCACTGAGCGAGTCCTGTGGGCAGATAGAGGGGACCCGGGCTGCTGAAATCAGGGAGAGGCCGGGCAGGTGGGGGGACCCTTGGTGCAGAAGCTGGCCCTCCACCCCACTCTCTATTGAATCAGCCAGCATCTGGCTGCAGAAAAGGGCTTGTGACGCTGACCGGTCAAGAGGTGCCAGCAAACGGGATGCCCGCTATTGCGTTTTCTTTTCTCATCGGCTCCCTGTTTTCTAGCCCTCCCCTGGAGTGATCAGTTGCAGCCGTGGGGGGAGCACAGAAGGACCAAGCCCAGGACAGCACCTCCGTGCATTTAATGAACAGTGGGAAGTGAGGGCAGATGGGCTCCGTGTCCAGCATCAGTGATTAACTGTCAAGGCAGAGAGGAAGAAATGTTTCTTGGAGCAGTCATTCATCACAGCTCCGGCTGTGTAATAGCTACCCTGGAGCTTTCAAAGTGCAGAGCCTGGGGCCCAGGTGTTAACGCTGCAGGGGTCAAACTTTGATTTCACCCTTTCCTAAGGAAAAAGGTCTTCCAAACTAGGATTTTCAGCACAGCCTGTCATGGGCCTGTGAAATATGCCACGTGAGGCTAAACACCACCTGCTCTCCTCTGCCCCAGTGTGAATCTGGAGTGGGTCCACTGAAATCAGTGCGTTTATTTCAGATCTATCCCTGTGTAGGTCTGAGTAAAATTTGGGCTCCACTTGCTAGAGATGAATCTGGATCAACACCCCAGCTCTGATCCCTAGATCCAGGCCCATGGTTCAGATCCAGATGTTGAAGTTCGAACCTCTCTCTGCGGGATGAATCCACTCGGCCTGACATGTGGGACAGCGTGGGAGCGGATCTGGATTTTGAGCAGTCCTGAGTGAAGTGTTGTGAAGCTGGGAGGAAAGCCTAGCTGACTTGGGGTTTTGCCTGGCTGAGCTGGAGTGGGATCTCTCACCCCACAACCGCTCACCCTTCCCTTCCACTCTCTTTTCTGGGAAGTGACCCAATGGCCTTTGACTTCCCTTGCTCCCCTGCCCCTGGTATCTCCCCCATCCGCCTTGTTCAGGGGAGAAGAGCAGCCAGAAGGGTTATGTCTTTAGGGTCCCAGAGACGCCACCCCCCATTCTACAGCAGAGGCCCCCAGATTGCTGACCTCTCAACTCAAGACTTAGCGGGAAAGCAGAGGGGCCGAGCCGTTTTCAGCTAGTTTGAGCTGAAATGTACTTTCCTGTGATTGTAGCTACTAGCTACTTACCCAGCCACATGGTGCGTTGCTGTTATTCTTTCGTAAGGTCTGAGGCCTTGGATTTTTTTTTTGGCGAAGAAGTAGCAGCCACATGAAGAGAGACAGCAGCCATAAGCTAAGAGGCATGCGGTCACCTCTTCACATCCCCGTCTGAATTACACCAAACCATGTAATATCGGGCTGTTTAGAAGGTGTTACTGCCCTAACGGTAGCTACCACCACCAGATAAAGAAATGGATCTTAAGGCGTTTAAAGAAAACTTTGTTGGGCAGTATTTGGTCTAGCGGGGAATCGCTTGTCAACAGGTGCGCTTGTGAAATCTACACTTCCTCGTTGTTTGGGCTTTATAGTCCTCATTTATCTGTTTATTTGTATGGTTTCTGTCTGGTTCTTTAACTGTTTCTGTCTGTTGCGTAACTAAATGTGCAATATTTAAGTCAATTAAGGTGGTCGAGTAGGATTGGTCGGACAATTATTGTGCAATACGTTAGGCTTGGTCAAAGAGTTATTTTGGGGTATTTTAGGAAAATGATTGGTTAGGGTATAGCTGAGCAGGACTCAAGTTTCACTATAGAACTGGGGTCCAAGAGGGAGACCAGCTAGAGAAAGGAAGGAAATAAGAAGGAACGACCTGAAAGAAGAAGAATTCACCTCCAAGACACAGCCCAAGTCAGCGCTGTTCGAATCCTCTGCACGACCGCGATGTGCAGCAACCAGAACCCAGACAGCACTGATCTTGCCTGGCCAACAGGGAAAGCCCATCTGCCTGGTCAGGATTGGTGAGCAAAGCATTGTAGGCTTAGCGTGTGTATTATGTCTGTTCATCGTTAATAAATAGAGGTTAAGGATATGACAGTGCAGGGCTCCTTCACTGGTTAAAGGTCTTGCAAACCTGCAGAAGAACACACCCAGAGCCCTACGAATTGGGAATGGGGAAGTGCCTTTCGCTTGGAGCCCTACAGACTGGGAAAGCATGAGGGTGTCTAAATTAACCGGGTTATGCCTGGAGCCCTACAGACTAGGAAAAGGTGGGGTGACCTCGTGTGTGTGGGTAACACTTTCTGTTCTCAGTCTATGTACAGCTAGCCCCCGGCCAGCTGCCACGTGCTTCTTTGAGGCTATTACAAGGTGATAGATAATTGAACTGCAAGACTGAATCCCGAGCCATTTTTAACAAACCGTATTCACGTGCAATTGTAGAGACCTGCTTCAGAGCTTTCTTTCTTAGCAAGGCTAGAAGAGCAATAGCTACCTGGCTGTCCCTCCTGTAGCTCAAATGCAAGGGAGAATACGAGCCCAAGTAATACGCAGGTAGGGTTTGCATGTTGCCCATGTTCTGTGTTTCTTGTATGTTGTGTACATCTTCTATGTGCATGACGTGTTTTTTGCCTGGGTTACGTGCTGCACCTCGCAAGGGGCTCTGTGTGTTAGGACTGTACCCTGCAGACTAAAAAAAAAGGGCCCCAGGTTTTGTAAAACCCCAAATTCCAGCAGGTTCCCCCCCATCTAAATCATTAGCAACGATTGTGGCATCAGGTTTATCCTGCACTTTCCAGGTAAATACATAGATACAGCGGAGCTGCAGAGTTCTCCTTCCATGGCCGTTGATCCTGGAAACTAAGGGGAAATTGGCTTGTCCCAGCAGGAATCCATGCTAGGCCTTTCCCGTCTCGACATCCAGAGGGAATTTTCACACTCAGACAGGCAAGGTCTCTCCCTGAGGAGGCGTTTTTGGCAGGAGAAATTGGAATGACCCATTTCTGGATCCCCAGCTTAACAGTCCGCTGGAGAACTGGCAAACTTTGGGGCACCTCCCAGCTCTTGCCACCTAAAAGTGGTTGTGAGCAGCCTGGAGAATTCAATATTCCACCCCCGTGACCTTCTTAATCCAGGCCAAGCTCTTGGGCACGCTGGAGTACACTCCATACCGATCGTTCTGCCCGCATCCATCTCCCCAAGACACGGTGCCAAGCAGCTGCCAGTGGTTATTCTGATCGCTTAAAGTGACCATGGGCCCCCCTGAGTCTCCGCTACAAGCGTCTTTTCCTCCTGCGTGAGAAAGAGACAGACGGTCATTTCTGTGAAGCCGTGCACCCCCAAGCGCTACAGACTTTGCAAACCGATCCCCCCAGGGTACGGACCCGGGTAGCCATGCGCCACCACTAAAATACAGCCCCCTCTGAGTGGAGCCTGGGCAATGCTGTCCCGGCGCACGGCAAGGCTGCACAGAAATTTAGGAGGAAGAATTCTGGACCCAGCTGAAACTAAAGGAGAAATAGCGGGCAGTAGAATGATCCAGTCTGATCTCCTGTCTGACACCGGCCAGAGGGGCTTGCCCAGTGATTCCTGCCAACGGGCTTAGATTGGAGATTTTCAGAGCGTGGGGCACAACCCCCGGCGGGGTTCCAGAACCAGACAGGGCTGTGGTGAAGGGCCAGGATTGGCAGGGGCTCTGTTCGGGTGGGAAGCGGGAGATGCTCTGGGCGGGGGGGGGTCCTGGCTGCCAGGATCAGGCTCCCTGCCCATCTCACTCCCTTACTGCTACATCCACAAACTGGCAGTTCCCCTCCTCTGCTGGGGAGGCGGGCAGGGACCGAGTGGGGAGCCGCAAGGTGCAATCCCGCAGTACTGCCCTTTCTCAGCCAGGCAGAGCCCCCTGCTAACCCAGCCTTTCAGAGCAGCTTCAGGGCACGGAGCCCCGTCCACGTCCCCTGCCGGACAGAGCCAGCGCAAGGGAAGCAGACAGAGCCATGCCATGCGTCGCTCCATGCAGCGGGTCAACATCTCTTCAATCCACCCGAAGTGCTGCTGGGTGGCGCGTAAGCCTTACGCTGGCCTCTGCACTGAGTGACATGCCCCTGGCCCCCTCGCTGGATGGGGAGTTGGTAAAGAGCTGCGTTTGAGTTGACCCGAGCCAGGTTTCTAACAGGCAGCATGAGGGTGAGACCTGGCGGCGGACAGAAAGACACACTGGCACCAAAGCTGGCTTAGAAGCCGTTGCACCAGAAGGAAGCTGTACCTTCTTTTTCTCCAGCGCAGATCATGTCGTCCGTCACCTTTCTCTGCAGCCTCGCATAGGCTTCCCTGCACAACGTGTGGTCAGCAAGTGGGATCTCGATCTGCAACCCAAAATATTTCTTGTTTGCAAGGCAGGAAAACAGGCTGTTACTTACCAGGTACCGCTTGGCTCGTGGCGGGGTGTATATATGTAGGATTGAAAGGCTTAGATTTCTATCGGTAACTGTCAACAAACATCACACACCACACACAGTACACACAAACCAATGGAAAAACAGATCCGTCACTGCTACAGAGAGGCAAAGTAAGAAAAATGCTGCTTGAGAACGTGTGAGCTTTTGAGTCAAGGCTGAGATGTTGACCTATGATGGTCCCCGTTCATATTGTAATGGCTATAAAGCTTTAACGCTTTGACCCCCAGCATGTACTGCCTGTAAATAATTACTGTCTGATCTCCACCTTTGCCTAACCCCCCCCACGATTTCCCCATACCGGTGAGTATGTAAATTGTTAAAAATTGAAGGGAAAAAAAAGCTTATAAATAAACCCTGATATTATGTTTCAATTATAAAAAACTAAAAATTGAATTATGCTCAGCACTTCACCTGCCTTCCTTTCTGCTCTCCTGGGACTGACAGAGCTACAACTATGTAAGCCTAGACATGCTTTATTCTAGCAGTATCTCCTCTTGAATTTGTAACCACGCACTCTTGGGCTGGGGTGTTAGAAACAGGGATTGAATCCTGGGACCCCTCAATCCCAAAGCAGGAGTTGTTACTGCTGGAGCCAAAAGGCCAACCTTCTTACCTCCAGCTGTAGCAGGTTCATTAACCGCTATGTGGCCTACCCATTGTCGGGGGACGACAGACCACCACACCAAGCCAGCGTGGGGCATGCACCTGTATCGATGTCAATTAGCCTAGAGAAATCAGAGCTGGAGAAGATCCAGCTCCTTGTATACTGTGGGAGCTTCCTCATCACGTCCAACTTGAAGGAGGCAGGAGGGGCACGCAGGCTGAACATCTTCATGCCCGGGGTCGCCTCCTGCGCTCAGAGACGTGTCTTCAGTTCACGCTCAGGGGTGCGGCCGCCGAGTTTGGCCCAAAGCACGCTAGAAGAGGGAGCCAGCTGGGAAAGCTGCCAGCATGAGTAAAGGCAGTGACGGAAGAGGCAAACATAGCTTAGGGCCAGGAAGGAACATAAGGACACGGATGCTCTTGCTAAACAGAGGTGATGGGATGAGGAGGTGAACCTCTTTGCACCTCTTTCCATGCTCCTAGAACTGATGGGTAAAGCCACCCACATGTCCTCCTTTAAGACCCACCCCTACCACGATGTCTACAAGAAACTGGCCCAGGGGCCATGAGTGGTTTGTGGGGTGGCTGTGTATTTATTTTTCTAACCATCCCCCATCCAAACCCAATGTATATAAAACTTATAGAGGAGTGCAACTGATTCTTGAATGGCTCCTGCTCCTTTCCTATGTTTCTTGACTTTGTAGGCTATGTGTCCACTGCAATCCCACGTGGGGCTCCAGATCAGGTCGAAAGACCCATGTGGGCTTTACCCACACCCGCCTGGTGAAGCAGATCAGTGCAGATGCAGCAGTGTAGGCTGCAACGTGGGGTTGTGTAAGCACGCCAGGGACCCCGGGAAGATGCTCACGTTGCTGAGTTCAAACAGGAATTATTTTTTGGCGGGCCCGCGTTACACAGGAGGTCCAACTGGATGATGATGGCGGCCCCATCTGGCCTTGGAATCTAATCAGTCGCTGCACTAAGAGCCCCAACTGCAGGGTGAACAGACCTTTAGGTTTTCAGCGCTTCAAGGCAAGCACATGTTCCATTGGGTGTGGACCGCCTGCGGCCACGGTGTGGGCACCACCACCAGGCCAAGAAATAAAAATTATGCTCTGTGGGGTAAACTGATGCCTTGAGATCTCCCTGGTGCCATGAAATCTCCCATTTGGCATGGGAGAAGGATGACTGGGCCGAGCCGTCTGGTCTGAGCCATGAAGGCGTCTTCGCCAGCCTGACGCTGCGGGGAAGGAGCACGTCACCCTGAAGCAATAGGGGCACCCCTGGCACGTTCGCGTGGGGTTATTGTTAGTAGAATAGAACATGCTCCCTTGGGATGCAGCGTTCCGGACTAGCCTGTTGTAAAGGGAGCGAAAGCCAGGCCATTTGGATTCCATGAGCATCCCTGGTCCTGCACGTTTCCAATGATGCTGAAGATTTGACCGGCTTCCCCTCTGGACTCTGCTGACGGCCGCATTCTCAGCCAGCGCTGTCTTTCCAAGTCACACGTGCCTCTTAGCCGAGGGAATTGGCTGAGCAAAGTGCTCGTGTTTGCTCACAGCTCCATACTTGCCCGCATGGCCACTGGTTTCTCCCTGGTGGCCGGCAGCATGCAGGGATTTTGGGGAAATGGTGCCTCGTGCTGGGCTGAGAGGTGTGTTTGCTCACATTCAAAGGCCGGGGGGCTGCTGGGCTGCAGCGATGCCCCCAGCAGGGGTGGAGTTTGGATGCATTCTTCGGCAGAGTTTTCCAGACAAGACACGTGGCGGGACGACCCGCTTTCCCGCAGCCCCGACGCCACACCGGTGGTGGCACTTACTGCCATGTCTGTCGGCCGCTCAGCTCACAGCGTTGGGGAAACCCTCATGCGGTCGCTTAGAGCGAGGAAAGCACCATGAGCTTCATTTCACAGATGCGGCAGCTGAGGCACAGGGAGGGGAAGTGACATGGCCATGGTCAGAGATGCCTGTCGGAGGCAGGACGCTGGACCCCACCCCTCAGCCCCGAGACCATAGTATTTGCGGGTTAATAATAAAAGCCAATATCACCTCCATCAAGGCTTCAGGGAGTCTTTGCAAGAACTGCTTCCCCCATCCGCTGACAATGACCATGGCATCTGAAAGCAAAAGGAAGAAGAGTTTGCTAGCGATGGGATGCTCAGGTTTGGGAAGGGGATTCGGCTACTAAACACTGTGGTAAATCAGTCTCTGTGTTAGCATCTTTCAAAGCCATTCCTTCACGACCCACAACCTAACTTGTGCCAAGACAGCTGCTAGCTCCCTCCTAGTGGATTTTATATTCCACTCGCCTGATTTGTTTTAGGAAAGGAGTCAAGGGCAAGCATCGGCATTCCTTTCATGCAGCCAGCTGCATCCTTAACTGACCCTGACGCTGGCCTGAGGCACGGATACTGCCTTCTTAGTCCCCTCTTCCGAAGCTAGGTGCTGTGAGGATCACAAGCCAAGCCAGGGCCCGGGGACATATTCAGGCCTTGGGAGAGATGGCTGCCTGAGAAGATGCCAGGTTGGCACACACACAGAAGCACGGAGAGCCATTCTTGAGAGAGTCTGTGTCTGACTCCGTCCCAGGCACCAAAGAGGCAACGGGCCAAAGAGCAAAGCAGTCAGGAGAACCGGAGGGGAGAGAGAGAGAGAGATCTGGGGGTGAGTAAGATCAAAGAATCCCATATGTCGGAGCTGGGAACCTCTAGGTCATGTAGTCCATTCTGATCCCGATTCAGGATTGTCCCCTATACCCCCTACCCTCTAACTCACAGCCCCTTGAGGCACCCGGAGCCTTGGTCTCTGCCTTTCTCTTATCTTTTGGTGACCATATCCACCCCTGGCCTTTGTTCAGCCAGGCCGTTGGGATTTATGGCCCAGTGGCAGCTGCCGGCAGATTGGCACCTCTGAAAATCAGTCCCCGAATCTCAATATCCAGCACCATTTTCGTTGCCTGTTTCGGAGCTGGCCCGGCACCATCTCTGGGAGGGGGAGAAGAAGGAGCGAACTCTTGCCTTTGTGGGGCGACCCGTCGGGAAAGCAGATGGGCATCACATAGTCGTTCAGCACCACCTGCTCAGACAGCTCCACCAGGCCTATGTCGTACTCGAAGGTGGCCGCTCGGTAGGAGGGGTGGATGATAACGTTCTTTGGCTGCAACTCTTGCTCCGTGTCGTCTTTCCTTAGAGTGCGGTGTTTCCCTGCGAAGGAAGGAGGGCCGGGGAGATGTGGCGATGTGCAGTTATGGGAGGACATCACCCTGCCTGTCCAGAGGGGAGTCGGCTTCTTTCGCTGCGTGAACTCCCCTGAAAGTCATTCGGGGGCTTGGGGAAGCAAATGCACGGGAGCCCTAGCAAATTTGGGCCTGGCAGACATCATGCCTTGGCATGGCATGTGGGCATGTTGGCTGCCAGGGCAGGGAACCCAACTCAGTAGGCAGGTGCAGAGAGGAATGACCGAGAAGCAGCAGACACCATACGTTGAAGGGCTCCTGGAGGAAGCTGTGAGTCCATGTGTGAACCAAGGACACGCGCAATCGTGCAGGGCAATGGCATAAATGATGCGGGCCCAAGGCCACCTTGCGTTTAATTGCCCAGGCCAGGGGATCTTGGGAGAGCCCCACACCACTGTCCACCTGTCTCTGCCCCATATCCACGTCTTGCTCCAGGGTGCTGTTCACTCACCCAGGATTATTCTGAAGGACGAAGGGCTGAGAACATCTGAGCTGCGAAAAACTGGGTTCTCCGGCTCCAGCTCCTGGTGGAGGCAGTGAGCAGCAGTGACAATCCACTTGGTTCCTAGAAAATAAAAGTCGGCATGGGATAGATCACAAAACCCATCCAGCCCGGTCCCCAACCATGGGAGAGCTCTCAATACCCGACCTCTTCTCTGACAATAACCAGGCGTTATAACGCACACAGCATCTTTTATCTCAGATGCGCCAGGCACTTTACACAAGTCAATTACATCTCTCCACGACTCTGCTCCTCTGAGGGCACCACGCCGAGAAAACATCTCATGCTCTCCAGGCCATTTACTGCTTTCAAAAAGTTTAGTGGCCCCCCAGGGCTGGGACAATTGTGGCGTCTGAACTCCTTTCCCTGTGGGCAGAGAGGGGGAGGGAAATTTATGCCTGTGCACAGAGTCTGCATAAGGGCCAGGCACCACTTACGCCTTCCTGGGACCAAGAAACCTTGTGCTGGACTCTGGGGTGAACTGGGATTCACCCGGGACATAAGCCTCGTGCTCAATTTCACCCCATGCGCAGCAGGATGTGCATGGTGCTAAGCACACGAGAGAGATCCCCGAAGGCCACTGACCCGAAGGGATCTGAGCTCCCAGGGCCTTCAGGAAAGGAACGCTGTATTCGCTAGTCAAAAGACTCAGATGGCAGGAAGGTGGCAAAGAACAGCAGCAGATCCATCAATACAATACAGGAATCACTGTTGTTTAGCCCGAGCCCTCCCCTTCTCGGGAAAGACTCCCTTCCCCCCGCCGTGCCCCAAGGCAGTACTTGGCAAACCCAGCCAGCCCCTCCTGTCGGTATTTTGTATGGGGACGGTTTGTTCCACGAGCCTTTGCAAGGGAGCCAGCAGGCTGCAGAACGTCGTTGTGCTTCCCCGCCCCGGGCGACAGGCAGGGTGAGCAGCAGCCACAGATTTCTGCTCAATTCTCAGTCCCACCGTAAGTCCCTACCCAGGCAATGTGAGACACGGCTCACTTAACGGTCTTACGTGTGGACTCCAAACGAGCCCTGTTTCTGATACGGCAAGGCAGCAGACGCCTTTTTGAAATAAGGCATTACATTGACAGCCCTTCTGGTCCTCTCTGCTGGCTGCCTCGTTGGAAGTTAAAGATCCTGTCTGAAGATATCAGGGGAGAGCCCTTGTGTCTGATCTGAATTTCCTTCTCTGGTAAAACAAGCTCTGCTCTCTCTCTAAGGCTGTACGGGACCTGCTGCACTTCCGTGGCTGCTTCACAGCCCTTCACGGTCACTGAATACGCAGTGTCTAACTCCTGGCTTTGCAATGCTCTCCAGGGTCTCCGGAGAGTGCAGAAGCCATGGGGTCAAACCAAATTCAATTCCACTCTGTGCCATAGAATCGCCAATCACCCCCGTCTTGCTCATTTTCCTCCTCATTCTTTGAGTGGTTGAAGCACAGCGTTATCGCTGCAGTTGTCATCTCCCTTGGCAACGAAATGAGATTATGAAGGGTACCAAAGAGATTCTTACCAAGCAGGGAGCCTCCGCAGAAAGGACGTCCGCTCCTAGACAGCATGGCAATCCACGGAGATATTCCTCGCTGGGCATAGTGGCCGTTGGAAATCCGGGCCAGCAAACTCCTGGAAAACTTTGGCTTCCCACACACTGAAACCACAGGGAGTAAGGTCAGGCACAAGAGAGACACACGTGAAACCCACCCGAGATGCCGAGTTTTCTGGAGGAAGTGGAGGAAAAGCCCAAGATCAGTTGTTTACTCTGGTTTTATTGGGAGTTTGAGTAAAACTGGAGTGGTGATTGCGTCAGGACCTCAGGATTCGGCCTATTCAGATATTGCTAGAAGACATCAACAAAAAATCAGCTCCTGTTGAATTCTCAACAGTTCCTAAGACCCCTCTGCCCTCAGTTTGCCTCCCCCACATCTGATGTCATTTCTCTAAATATATCCGGAGGAAGTGAGATGGAGTCACTCAGGCATTGTCTAATGATCACAGAGCAAAATATGGTCCCTTATCTTCCCTGAGACACAGCCAGCTGGGATCCCAGGTCTCTGAAGATAAAAGGCTCAGGGAGAAACTCACTTTGCAGCCCATATTCCTTAGATTTTTTCTTTTTAATGTAGCTGCACTTTGGGACAAATCCTGCGTCCCTTGGCTCCGTTATTACACAGGCAAGTTGCCAAGGAAGTCGGCTTGTAAACTACTGAGTTTGTCTTTGTAAACTGGGACTGCATGAACGTCCACGGTTCATTGTAAACCCAGTTTTACAATTGCTGGGCCTCTGTCTCACAGCCATGCTGATGTGGCCACCCTGGACCACACAGATCTGACTCGAGTCTGCAGCTTGCGCTGTGTCCACACTGCAAATGACAAGGCTTGGACCGGAGTCACAGTGGGACTGGGGCTGTGACCCACCCCACGCTGGATCCTCAGATCTGGGTCCTGATCGCTTGCTGACCTGAATCGGAGTGATTTGTGTGTGGACAGAAGGGCGGCTTGGCTCAAACCTGAGTCCAAGCCTGGACTTAGTGCGCAGTTTACATGCTTTGGAAAATCCCTCCTAGAATGAACAAAACGGAGTCGGGGCTTTAGGATCTGGCCCTTTAAAAAAGCTCTTGAATATCCTCGCACGTACAGGATAGCACTGATCATAATCCAACAGGTGCATGGTCACTATGAGCTCTGGTAAGACTCTGAAGCGTACAGGTTAGTCTTTCCAAAGTAAGGCTCTCTGCACTGGAGACGGATGGGAATAAAAGACTGGCGCTGTGTGGGGGTGGCTGGCACTCCAGGAATTAGCCATATTGCAAAATGGACTAGCCGTCAAAGAGGTAGGATGGGGGGTGGTATGTTGGCACGGAGCATACCGGCTGGGGATGGATTGGTGTGGGAGGAAAAGCTCTCAAACTACTTGAAAACTTCGAAAGCATCTTCCTAGTTAGCCATGGCTTCGATACTCTCTAGTCCCTCTCTCTCCTTTAGTAGAAGGATGTTTGCCTGAACGTTACAGTATTTGCTTGTTTCATATGAGTTCCCCTCCCTGCTGTCTGCCTGAAGACGCATCGCAGATGGGCTCAGTGCAGCTGAGCTGTTCCCGGATATGCAGTCTTCAGCGAGGCGAGGACACTTGGTCCTTGGTATGTCGAATCCCTCTGACACACCTGGGGCTAAACTGATTGTGGGCCGGCAAGGAATTCCCCAGCCAGAGGCACAGTGGCAGGACCTGGAGTGATGTTTCACGTCCCTTTGGGAGCTGAGATTGTCTGTCGGGGTCACACAGGTATATCCACATCAGGTTCATTCCCTGTGATGGCAGGGCTGGGCCTGGCTGAACCTCACCCTTCCCATTATTCCCCAGTAGATGCCTCCAAGGCATACTCCTGGGGAGGGGAGACATATATAAGGAGCTCTGAGGCTGTGGAAGGGGAAGGAGCAAGAGCAGTGTGGATGCAGGGCGTGGCAACCAAAGCGCAGTCCCATGAACACCCCTCAGCCTCCTGCTTAGAAGAGCGCCTCCCGTGGAATAGCCAGCACACACGCTTTGTCCATACAAAGGCTTTATTTTTCCCCGCAGTAAGAATGATACAGGCGTACACAAAGTTGGACAGCTGACAGAATATAGTACAAAACAAGGTAAAATATATATCTTCTAGCCATGCGGCCTAGTCAGGAGTAAGGTCGTAGCATGTGTGTAAATATAGACACGTTCCTCGGTCTCCAGAGGATCCGATTCCTCCTGCTGCTCTACACACTGCTGAAAGGTCTGTGGGTCAAAGATGAGGTTCTAGCTCCGTGTTCACTGATCCTCACCCAGGGAAAAGGCCCAAGGCCTGAGTAAAAATGAGCAAGAACAGTCAGGTTTGGCCCAAGAGAAGCTACACGCACATATCCGTCGGAGAGCAGCTCCCTTCCATGTTTTATGAACCGGGATCGCTGCGTGAGGGGACATAGGATTTCACAAGCACAGAGGGGAGACCAGGCCCCTGCCCCGAAGAGCTTGCAATCTGACTCAGACAGACACAACGCACTGGTGGAGTTAGGATGTAGCCCCGGGCGTCTGTGGCAGCATCATCCGTTGTGAGACTGAGCAGCACTGAGGAGCGTCAGGGAAGCAGTGGGAGTCGAGAGGAACTTTTATTATAGGGTGACCTGAGAGCAAGTGTAAAAAATCGGGACACTTTTTTTTGGAGGGGAAAGGGGCGCGTATAGTGGCATATATAAGACAAAGCCCCTAATATTGGGGGTCTCGATAATATCGGAACATCTGGTCACCTTACTTTATTGTTCCTCTTGGGGCAAATTCAGCCCCATTGTGAGTGCAGCTCTGTTGGCTTCTAGGAAAGGTGCGATGGTTTTGAAACATCCCACGGCTGGGAACTCTACTGAGGGGGGTGAAGGGCAAAGTTTTCAAAGGGGCACGCGATTCCCACATCAGGCTAAAGTTTCAAGAATGGGTGTCTAAGCTGTGCTGGGAGTGTGGCGGGTAACCGCGCCTGCCAGTTTCTGACCGACCTCAGCGAGCTGCCTGGGTGAAAACAGCGACATGGCCAATGCCCTTCGGAAATGTCACCCCACCTCACCTGGTAGCAAAACTGGCATTCTGAAGGGTGAAAGTGGAGGGGAGGGGCGCTGGG
Source organism: Mesoclemmys tuberculata (assembly GCA_007922155.1). Lineage (NCBI taxonomy): Eukaryota > Metazoa > Chordata > Testudines > Chelidae > Mesoclemmys > Mesoclemmys tuberculata. Next base: position 4,774,246 of record ML675649.1, on the reverse strand, counting down.
CAAGACTACAGAGGCCTTAAGCCTGGAATCGGGGGAACATGTGGAAGCTAAAATCTCAGCCCATGCCCACCGGAGGGCTTGCTCAGGTTTGTGGACCTGGGTTTACCTCTGAGAGAGCCCAGCTCTCAGTGTGATTGATGTGGAGCTGCTGTGTAATAAACAGCGAGGATGGTACAATGCTCAGCTGTAACCATTTTATGAACCCTCTCTATCTGGGCTGTCAGAATGAAAGGATCTAGCAAGAGAGAGCTGTGGGAAGAACAAACGGGACTGACACAAGATAAGAGCGTCTAGGTAGACCCTGGAAAGGCAATGGAGCAAGCTGTTGGCTTCAAAGATCCTGCCTCCAACAGGCTGTAAATCTTGTTTTGCCAAAGCAATCCAGGCAGTTTGTTTTATTGGTCTTTAAGGTCGCCTTTCTCTGAAATGCTGTGTTGTAAATAAATGGCACTTTGCTTTAATGAGGCGTTTGGTCACTGGGTGCCATCATCCCTGGCCTACAGGAAACAGCATCACAGGGGCTGACGGTTAGACCTACTGATGTAATCATGGGACCGTGGCCCAGACCTGAACTGAATTGTGTGATTCCACCCCACGCCAGGTGATGACTCGAGGCCCGAGATTTGGGATGGGGGAGGTGCTCAGAGAGACCAGGAGGGGTAAGCAGTGCCGTTTGCCCAGTCACTGTGCCATGCAACACACCCAGAAATGAGTCTGCAGGGAGCCGGGGGTTGAATTCTGTAGAAATACGGGTCAGTTTATGGCATCACGCTGAAACCATCCAAACCCAGGAGTTTTATGTGGCTTCAATGTGCAACCAAAGGAAACATGGGAAGTTTGACTCAATCTGGCTTTGAGAGCCTTCCATCTCAAAGCAAAGCCCACAAGGGACTCATGCCACTGGAAACTAAGTGCTAGGAAAGGATTGCAAACGCCTGTGAACGAAGCCGGCCACACCACACAGCTCTGGAAGAGAGGAAAGAATCTATTGCAGCATGTGGTGTGTGTGTCCTTGCCTGGCTTTATTCTGCTTTATCCTCTGCCCGTCTCTCTCTCAGAACAAGCTGGGTTTGCTAGCGAGAGGGATTTGGCCTCTTGCCAGGCGTTGATGGTGTTAAGCTCCAATACATGGGCAAGTCACACCAGGACGTGCTCAGCAGGGACCATGCGGCCCATTTAACACTAGAGCAGGGAAAGGGACAGGCATAGCATGTGCCATGAAACGCACCTGGACTCTCCCCACCTGGGCTACAGCCCAGGCCGTTGCTTGGCAGCCTGTGCTTCGTACTTTACCTCCTGAGCTAGAGTGGGCTTGATTCCAAGCTGACTCGTACTGGTGTTCATCGGTCCTGGGGCTCCTGAGGTTAATGGAGTGACTCTGGATCTACACCAGTGTGAATGATATCAGGAGCTGGCCCGCTGGCTATTAGTTACTCCTCAAATGTACTTGAAAAAAATTAAAGTCAAGTTGAAGTGAGAAGTGTGTGTAAATGGTTTTTCAAAGCCTGGGCAACCTTCAGGCCAGGCAGGCAACGAGGGCAGGGTCCAGAGAGGGCTGTGGAGCAGCATGAAGGTAGGGTAGAAAATGAGCCGCATCACTCTCTGCTGTAACCCTGCTCCAGCTACCCCCAAAGTGACAATACAGGAGCAGCTGGGGGGTTCCACCAAGTGTGGGCCACTTGGCTCTGAACATGGGGAGAGAGAGCAGAGCAGCCCAGAGGACAGGGGAGGGCATGAGACGGGGGAACAGGAGTGTGCGGGGAGCTGGCAAGGGGTGGGGAATGCGGGGAGGTGGGAGTCCCCAGGTCTCCGAGTACAGAGGGGGGATATCTTGTTTCACTCTGGATTCTGGTCAGTGGCGGCCCCCTGCAGCCCTCAACTGCCAGGTGGTTTCGGGCCTGATTCCAGATTCGGGTGACTGGACCTAGCCAGTTCTAGCCAGGAGCCCTGGTGGAACCATGGCTTTGATACTAGGCCGATGTTAGGACATCATTGACTCCCTGGTGCTGAATGGTCCCAGCAGGAATTTGGTTTGAAGATAAAGCAGGAGAAAGACATCAGGAGGCTGCCGCAAGCCTGAACTGACGGAACCAACCCCCCCCGGCAAGCGTGCAGGCTTTGCAACCTCTGCGGGCCCCCCCACCCCCTAGTTCTTGGCCCCTCTGCTGATATGGCAACACAGGGGCCAGGTAGCTGCGGTGGCATCTTTGGGGTGACATGGACACCTGTCCCGGCGAAGGAACCTGGCTGAGACTCGCCAGCTCCTTTCCCGTGAGCCGCTGAGTGGACGTTTCCTGTGACAGCACGCGGAGGGACGTGATGCCAATGAAAGCCTGTGAAAGGAAGGCTGGAGGGGACTGAGCGTTGCTGTTATCAGTTGCAAAAGACCAGAGTTGTGCCTGCTGGCTGGGCGAGTTCACCTCTCCCGTGTAGGATCCAGGACTGTCCACCTGTGGGAGGACCCCACTTTCTCCTCCACCCAGTCCACGTAGTTAGACACTTTGGTGTACACCCCATACACTTGCTTGCTTCCGCACTCTTCTGGCCCGCCCCACGAGACCAGGCCTTGGGCCACCCACCTCTGGGTTGTGGGGTCCTGAATGACAAAGGCTCCTCCACTGTCTCCCAGGCAGGTGTCCTTCCCGCCTTCATAGTAGCCGGCGCAGAACATGTTCTCCGTCACGCTGTAGTTGCCCGAGCGGGACTCATAGCTGGTCTTGCACTCGGCATGCAGCACCACCGGCAGCTTGACGTACTGCAGGATGTCGGACAGCGTCCTCATCCCCGAGCTGATGATCTCGTCCACCGTGATGTTGGGGTTGGAGATGCCCCAGCCGGCCACCAGGCCCAAGGTGTTGGGGTGAGGCCCTTCCAGCTCATGCTCAAACTGGGGCAGGCAGACTGGCAACACATAGGCACCCATGGCCACCTTCTCCTTTAGCTTGACCAGGGCGATGTCGTGGTTGTAGTTCTGCATGTCGAACCCCTCGTGAAGGACGATCTCTTCCACTGTCCGGTTGATGGCATCCTTCTTCTTCCTCACGTCATGTAGGCCCAGGTAGACGGTGACGTGCTCCTTGGACACCGGAATGACAGTGTTGTCCCGGCGCTGGGAGCGGAGGACGTGAGCCGCCGTCAGCACCCAGGAGTCAGAGAGGAGGGCCCCGCTCCCGAACCATTTGTCGTTGGGGACCCTGGACGTGTCCTCCACCACGATCAGGGCCTGCCAAGGGAAGAAGCCGGGCTCCGCATTCCGCCCTCCGATGATGCGCTTGATTATCCCGGGCAGAGAGCGAGCTGGCTGGCCGCACACTGGTGAGAGAAATGACAGGACAATTAATCAAACACGGGTGAGCACTTCTACAGGAAACAGCAGAAAAGCGTTTCTCCAGTAGATTATGCCAGTTTGGATTGGTCTCTTAAGAATCAAACACTCTTATCTCTGTCCCCAGGGGACAAGCCTCCATCCTGTGGACATCAGTGGTGGGCCACTGCAGATTTTGGTCTCTCTGGTATATGCACGAGGATGTGGAGCAGGCTGGTTTTAAATGACCTGGGCACCCCTAATTTATTGCCCCGCATGAACCCTCTCTGTTACGGCTGGAAGAAGGGCACCTACATTTTTCTACATTGTTTCAGTTCCTAAAGACAGTCACTTCCTCTACTGGTTTGTACCTCCATAGCTTAGTGGAAGGTGGAATCACGTGGGTCGGGAGGGGAACTCCCAGTGGAGTACCCTGCTCCATTCCCCATGTGCTGTGGTAGAGATGATCATGGTACTGATAATAACCACAATTGCTTAGCATTCACCGAGCCTCAGTCGGCCTCTGTGAATGTCAGTCAGGGCCGACCTGGGCTGCTCCAAAGTCTGCTGAAGTCTATGGGTCCATCCATTGATTTCAATGGGCTTTGGAGCAGGACCAGAGGACTTCCAGCTTTAGCTCGGAGTGGTTCAGTGGACAGGGCCCTGGAGTGTGACTAAGCGACGTGGGGGTCTAGGACCACCTGTACCGCTGATCTCCCGGGTGCACCTTGGGCAGGTCGCGTCTCACTTCGTGCCTCAGTTTCACCTCCCCCTATTTTTCTGTCATGTCTATTTAGACCGTGAATTGGCGCATTAACTGCCCTTACGCTGCACTACCAATGCACGTGTTATGCCTGCAGCTGCTGGCCGGGTTTCCTCTTTGATGTCTGATCACACAGGGTGGCCTCATACTGTAGACAGGACATGCTCTAAGCAGGCAATGTGCCAGATTCTCAGCATCACCAAAGACAAGCCCATGGCATAATCTACCCGCAATGATGCACGTGCGCTACCTCGCGCCTTCCATCATTGCGCCTTTGAAGCCCAGAATACCTTCATGGGGGTGGGAAGAGTCTGGACTCTCTCCGTCCCCCCAACACACACTGAAAGGAGGCTGCCAGGGTCCCGCTGCAAGCGCACCCCGCCCAGCATGGGAAGGTCTTCGGTTCTAGCCCAGGCTGGCAATGAAACAGAACAAAAACACGTTGCGCCATCCCCATCCCACCCTGGAGTGGGGATGAAGGGACCTGTGGGACTTGAACCCCTCCTCGTTGCCCGCCTCTTGCTTTCCATCAACGTGCTGTGCAAGGCAAGGTGGGATTCAATGCACATGTAGATGAAGTCGAATGGATCCCAAGACCTCTGGCTCAAATGGTTAATGGGATGTACTCCCTTGTACCCAGGACCCTATATCCTTCCTTCTGTCACTATGGGAGACCTTGTAGCCATCTTCTGTCCCCACAACAGGCAGCCAGTTTTCTTGCAGCTCTCAGACGAAAAGCATTCAGTTTCCTGATGCATTCTATATATTGCTGGCCAACGCCAGAAGCATCTCCGAAGTGTGAGGAGTCTGTGGACTTGAATCAGGCCTTGCTCCCACATCACTGAGAGCAGCCTCAGGCCTCTGGTCTTTATCAGTGGACCATGTAGGTGGACAGCATCCTACTTATGCTAAGACCCCAAAACATCAGGCCCATGTTACACGTCTTCTGCAATGCCCTAGACCTGCAGAGCTGTCTCTTGTGTCTCAGTGACAAACTAGGTTGCAATGTAAATGGCCACCCAAAAACAAGACTTTAATAGGTGCTATTGACAAGTCAGTTGTAAAGTGATGCTAAATAAAGACCCGATTCAGCAAAATAAATACAGAGTCATAGGGACCTGAGGAGGCCATCTAGTCCAATCCCCTGCTCAAAACAGGACCAACCCCGACTAAACCATCCCAGCCAGGGCTTTGTCAAGGCAGGCCTTAAAAACTTCGAAGGATGGAGATGCCACCACTCCCTAGGTAACCCATTCCAGTGCTTCACCACCCTCCTAGGGAAAACGTTTTTCCTAATATCCCACCTAGACCTCCCCCTGCAACTTGAGACCATTTCTCCTAGTCCTGTCATTTGCCACCACTGAGAACAGCCTAGCTCCATCCTCCCTGGAACCCCCCTTCAGGTAGTTGTAGGCCACTATCAAATCCCCCCTCACTCTCCTGTTCTCTTCAGAAATAAAAGAGAGAAATAATAAATATTAATAAAAAGGGGCCAAAGGTTTACTGACCTCCTGGAGAGAAGGGGCGGGAACAGAAGACAGGATAGATCTTAAGGGAAACTTGATATATCTTTAGTAAGGCTGTTGACACAGTCCCAGGTGACATTCTCATAAGCAAACTATGGAGATGTGGTCTAAATGAAATTACTATAAGATGGATGCCCAACTGGCTGGGACGGTGCTCGAAGAGAAGTTATCAACGGTTCACTGTCCTACTGGGAGGGTGTATCTATGAAGTCCTGCTACAGTCAGTTCTGGCTCTGGTGCTACTCAATATTTTCATTGAGATATTTCACTTGGAGAGTGAAGTGGAGAGTATACTGTTAAAATCTGCAGATGCCACAAATCTTGGGAGGGGTTGCAAGCATTTTGGAGGCCAGGATTAGAATTTAAAGCAACCTTGACAAATTAGAGAATTGGTCTGAAACCAGCCAAATGACATTCAGGAAAGACGAGTGCAGAGAGTTATACTTGGGAAGGAAAAACTCAAATGCACGACTACAAAAAGGGAAATAACTGGCTAGGCCGTAGCACTGCTGGGAAGGAACTGGGGGCTCTAGTGGATAACAAACAGACGAGCCTACCATGTGATGCTGTTGCGAAAAAGGCTAATATTGTCCTGGGGTATATTAACAGAAGTGTGGTACGTAAACACAGGAGGCAGTTGTCCTGCTCTATGTGGCGCTAGTGAGGCCTCAGCGGGAGTTCTGTGTCCAGTTCTGGGCAATGCACTTTAGAAAAGAAATAATAAATTGAAGAGAGGCTAGAGGAGAGCCACAAATATGAGAAAGATTTAGAAACCCTTGCCTATGAGGGAAGGTTAAAAAAAACTGGGCATTTTTAGTCTTGAGAAAAGACTGAGTGGGGGAACCTGGTAAGTCTCTCAATATGTTAAATGTGTTATAAAGAGGACGCTGATAAATTGTTCTCCATATCCACTGACGGCTGGAGAAGAGGTAACAAGCAGCAAGGGAGACGTAGGTTAGATATTAGGACAAGCTTTCGAACACTCAGGGTAGCCAAGCTCTGGAGCAGATTTCCAAGGAGGTCGTGGAATCCCGTCACTGAAGGTTTTTAAGAACAGGTTGGACAAACCCCTGCCCAGGATGGTGAAGGGTTATGTGGTCCTGCTCAGCCCAGGAGGCTGGACTAGCTGACCTTTGAGGTCCCTTCCAGCCTCTCGCCTCTGATTCTGTGAAAGCCTGATGTTCTCATGCAGTTTTTCCTCAGTCCTTACGCGTGTGACACGCCCGTCGGGCCGGTTCCTGCTCTCACGTGAGCCAGTGCAATGGCAGATTTGCATCAGTGTGGCTGAGCTCAGAACCTCTTGCAATGCACCCATTTTTGGTGGGAATGCTCTGACCTCTGCATCGGATCCTTGCCACAAGATCTTGTTGGTACAGTGGTTCTTTAAGAAAACCCTACGGGCGTGTCGACTCTCCAGAGTGCGGTGCCTGGAGGACACACGGTATTTTGCACAGCTGTCTTCTCTTAATGACTCCACTAGCAGTTATTCCTCTCCAACCCCCACCACATTTCTGGCCATGAAACAACCATCCCACTTTGCCAGGCTCATGCAAGCAAGTATGTCTAGCTGCCAAGAGCTGTAGTCTAGGCTTTAAGAGCCTGATCCAATAGCCCACTGTAGTCAATAGGCCCCAAATTGGTCTCTCAAGAGCCCTAATATGCTACTCACAAGCCTGTGAATTATCCCCTTCGCTGTTTACCCAGTTCATTTCACTCCATTTGAGAGGGAAAGGTGCCCATCAGAGGCAGTTCAGCTTTCTAACCAAGAATTCCGAGGGAGGCTGTCGTGCGTTTCACTGAGTGGAGAAGATAAAAGAAAGCGAGGGGAGGAAAGATCTCTGAGGTTCGGCATGGCAGGCACCTAGGAAACTGAGTCATAGCCAGCCAAAGACAGATCTGGGCTTCAGACTCAGACGCTCGCAGACCACGGTGAGGGGGGGCCCACAGAAGTGGATGCACAGCTCCCAGCCACATGCAAATTCAGTAGATGGCTCTGCCTCTCCAGAAGAGGTCCAGGGTGATTTAAGGAAGTGCAGAAATGCTGAGCTCCATGATACGGAACAGGGATGCCATCAGCTTCTTTCTTCTGGGCTGCCAACTTTGTGACACTAGCGTGACATTGTTATGTCCAGCCCTGGGGGAACGTTTGACATGTAAAGACGAAACCTCCTGGAAGTGGCTGTGCATGTGTGTGCTCCACGTGCCCGTGTGTGTGCGTGCATGTGTGTGCGTTTAGGTTCTTTCCCTTGTCAAATGCTGTCAAGAATATAAAATGTTCTAGCCAAACAATTCCTGTCTCTCAGCTCTGTCCAGCTGTCCAGCTGCCATAAAGCTGCCTTTCCTCCGAAGGAGATGGGATGAGTTGAGAGGAAGCTCGTCCAGCCAAATATTTATTTTAATAAAATATATAAAAGGAACATCGAAAGTCCTGGAAACCCTCTTGTTCATGGCAGTTGGAGGGTGCAGAGAAAGGGCTGAGGGAGGGGGCGAGTGGTGATGTGAAACTGGCTTGAGTCAAAGGGAGAGAGAATTCTAACCGCCGCTGACCTGACGCAGATATCTGGGTAGCTTTCTCCCCCCCGCCATTCTTTGTTCTCCCTGGGTCTCTGTGTGCTCCTGGTTTCCATCAGGGATCAGAGCTGGAAACAACACACAGAGGCTGCCTGCATTGACGCATTAGCCCCAACGAAAGCACCAAGGACTAAAGTCCAGATGTCCGTTTTGTCACCACATGCTCCCAGTTGGGGTGCAAGGAGTGGCCACGAAAGAGGAGGTTGCCCCAGTCCCAGCTACAATCCTCATCTTTGAGTTTTCTGTGCCCAAGGGGAGTTTATGGGGTTCTCAGGCCTTCCTTTGGAGCATCTGGTGTGGCCTCTGTTGGAAAGAGCTTGTTAGATTAGATAGGCCGGGGGACTGAACCGTTCTGGGTCCTGTGTCCTTGTGAGTGGTTAAGAGAGGGTAAATATGGAGCAGCAATATCATTTATTCTCTGGCTTTGGCCTCAACCCTGCAATCAAATCCCTGCACCCACCCAGAGAGCTGCCCATGTAGATGCAAGTGCAGGATTGAGGCCTGTAAATGTACACACCTAGGCCTGGTCTACGCTTACTGCGAAATTCGGCGGCAGTCGACGGGAGATACACCAGCGATGTAGAGTAGCTTGCGTATCTTCCGTCAACTTCCTACATTCTAATTATCGTGGCATCCCCACTACACTGTGCTGATGGGAAATGCCCTCCCGTCGATTCAGCGTTACTCTTTTTCTGGGGGTGGATTTATTAAATCGACTTCCGGATCGGCTGAGTGAGTCTCCACGGCTGCTCAACTGATCCCAAAGAATCGATCTGACAGCGCCGGATCTGCCACCGTCAGTGAAGACATACCCCTAGTGTAACCAATTCTCTTCACTCTCCATTGCTTCTGAAGTCCTTGAACCTTGGATGGGTGCGTGTGTGGGGGGCACATGTTCTGGCTTTTATCCCTTTCCATTTAACAAGGTACGGCTTTTTAAAAAAAAAGAACCACCAGTTTTATGAATGGGACTGAAATTAACACGGCCGTGTTTGTTTCACCCCTGAGACTGTGGGGCACTGGTTAGGTGGAGGAACGGCAACCGGACACGAAGCTCCATTTTCACCGCTAGGTCATTGGTCTGAACCCCGCTCAGCTGGTAGGGACCAAACTGAGATCATCATCGTCTGGCTGCTCTCCAGCAGCCTGGGCCCCGGGAGTGGATGCCCTTTGGTCAGTTTCCAGCTGTCCATACTGCAAAAATCACTAGTGCTATTGGGTGGGACGCAGCAATCGCTGCATGGATTCTCTGGCCCACACAAGGCAGGAGGTCAGATTAAAGGGTCCCACCGGTCCCTTCTGACCTATACATCTGTGAATCGATGAACAGAGGCAGACGACCCGCATGGGAGCCTGCTGGAGCGAAGGCCGTGGGGAATGTTTGCTCTGACCCGCCAGCTCAGCGGGGGCTCCCCCAGTCTGCAGGAGACACTCTGCCTTCCAGCATGATCTGCACGCAAGGTCCCTTGGGGAGCTGCCAGGGAGGAGTGGTTCCCAAATCTGGCAGCAGCTTTCCAAGCCAAGCCAGAGCCCTACATTCCTCTGAGATGAGCTACGGCTTCCCGCACAAAGGCTCCCTGACCGTTCTGGGGCCAGGAGCGGATTTGCTTATGATGGAGTCAATCCACTGCAAGAAGGGGAGTGACTCTGGATCTGCACCAGCCGGACTAGGAGCAGAATCTGGCCCTTTGCAGATAAAGGGAAAGTCTCTTATCAGTGCATTTGTCGACAATTAAAAGCCCTGGGGATTGGAGTCCTGTGGCTAGCCACAGGACGGGTACAGAAGCAGATGCGGCAAGGCACCGCATCGCCCATGGACAAGCCTCCAGCCTGACCCACATGGGTCACCTCTACAGTGGGCTACAGCGGGGACTGGGTTCAGTCTCTGCACAGCCAGGCAAGGCCGTGGGTGGAAGCCTGTAATCAGGAGCTATCTGGCCACCCCCTTGTGGTGAGAGCGAACACGGAAAGTACCGCTGGGCCTGTGGGAGCAGACAGGAGAGGGGCTGGCGTAGGAGGTGCCGCACCCGCTCTGTATTTCCCAAGAGTCCCGGCTCGGCGCTAGAAATGGATACCAACCTCCGTGAGGATCTAGTGCCTGAAAGGTCTGGTTCAGAATTCCAGCCTAGATCCCAAGTTCCACCCCGGCGCCTATTGCGATAATGGCCTGAACAAAATCTGAAGGAGCCGAACAACCCATACTGGGGTGGGCTCCAAAGCCCGAGGCAGAACCTCGCTGTACAGTGGGGGCTCATGTTTTTTGACTCTCTGGATCGACCCAGGAACGGCGTATCACTGAAACCTGCTAACCCTGCACTCTCTTGGTTAGCTGTGATTTGTCGGTGACTAACTGTGAGCTGGGCCTTGAAACTCACTGGCCACAAGCATTCCTGCCAGCGCATCCTGACTCTCGGGACAAGACCCCTAAGGCGGGTGGGATTCCTGAAGTAGCAGCAAATATTCCCAGAAAACCATCTGCAGGAATTTGTCCAGCCTCAGGTCAGGGCTGGGCGCATTGTGAGGAGGAAAGGGAAGGGGAGAGTTTCTAAAGAGCACATAGCTCTGCCCAGCGCTCCATATACTTTGAGCAGAGTGCAATATTTGCCTTTTTCATTTCCGCTGAGCTTTGTTGTGGTTGGCCTGCAGGATCCCCGGAGATGGCGGTGTCAGCCGTAGGAGGTGTGTGTGTAAGGCAGAGCACGCGCGACTGCAGTGCAACGTCAGCAAGCTGCATCCTTGCCCGAGACTGTGTGTGTGGATCAGAGGGAGGGCGGGCGTCGGGGCTCTCTCTAGGGTCTTTTCCAAGGACAAGGCCAGTGAGCTGGAGAAGGAGTGGAGATAGGGGAGGAACACACGTCTTTCCTCACCCATGAGCCAGTGGAGGTTTCGCTGCTGCTCTCTGTGATTCACACTCTAGGCTCTAATTGTTTCTAAAACAGTGCACCCTGGCTGTGCGTGCCCATAGATGACCGGCATTAACAGCCGCCTGCACTAGACAACTGGTATGGGCTAGGAGCTGCTGAACCGATTTCCCCCTTTGGATGCTGCCTCTCCCTGCGGCCCGGGGCCATTTCCCAAACTGCTCAGCCTCCGTGTCTCCAGCTGTAAAGTGGGGCTAATTCTCACCCAGGGGCCTTGTGGGGAACAACCAGCAAATGTCAGTGGAGCACTTTGTCCTACCGGAGTGGATCTCAGAGGGGCACAGTGAAGCGCCCCCAGAGGTTCTAGTGTGGTGTTGATGGGCCGTTATTTAAAAACCCACCCCTGCTGGGTGTCTGATTTCTGAGGGCTCTTGGGTGGTTGCTTGAGACAGGTTCCAAGGCCAAGTTCCCCCAGTGCAATCTCGCTGACCCCCCAGGAGACCTCAAGGGCAGGGTTTGGCCGCTGGGCGTTAGAGATGGCCCTGGACCAGCCCCCTGCAGTTCAGCTCCTGTGGACTTCGGGGAGTTCAGAATCCAGCCCCATCCCTGCGACACAAAGATCTGGCTCATTGCTCTGCCCTTTAGAGCAGTAAGGGCCCTCGTCCCTGGAGACTAGCGCTGCTGACATTGGCGGTCGCTGTTAGCTGCTGAGGTGTCCTACAGTGACGTACCTGTGGATCACAGCCCGGGACACTGCTCTGTAGTGAATGCACCAGACTGCCCCAGCCACGGAGTGAAGCCAGCCGAGCTGAGCAGAACAGGCCCCGGCTTCCTGACCTGTACCGATTGCATCATGATCTGTTACCCCTTGAAGCACGAATGCCGGCTTGCCAGGCACGTGGCATACATTGGTGCATCATGCCAGAGCTGTCTAGGTACCTGGTCGACAGGACGGCAGCTTGGTCCCCAGTTCCTCGCTCTTCCACACCCCGTTCGCATCACAGGTGTACGCGCCTGGAAGAGAGCAACAGGTGAGCTGAGAGCACAGACGCACATCTGCACGTGCAGCGGCCTCTTGCCAATACGAATGCGCAGGGTTTGCACACGCAGTGGGTGCATGGACCGTGAGCTGCGGCCGCGGCTTCGTCACGCGCATTCAAACATGCAGCCTGTGGTGGGGGGGTTGTATTCCAGGGGTCACATTCTGTCCTCAGTGCCACTGGGCTTGCGGGGTGCCCCGGAAGCGGAATGTGACCCTATGTGTTTGTCAGCGGGGAGATGGGGTGTGTGAAAGGCCCCTCCACTGCCTGCCCCCCCGGAAATGACTTTGCAGGGCAGGGAGGAATGAAGGAAGTTAATCAGCCTGCACCTCGGGGCATCCACGCGCCGATGTTTAGGGGGATTTCAGTTCCCTTTCAGAATGCTTGTGGCCCGTCACTGCCTGTATTCTGGTGCAAAACAGGTGGTGTCCCGAGCCCTGCGCTGTCCCAGGGTAATATGTGCACTGTGCTCTGCTGTGATCTGCTTCTCCCTCCCCGGCTCCTAGTCCCCGATGGAACAATGCTTGGCAGATGTGCTGGGCTGGGCTGAGCCATGAAGCAACTGCCCCCCCACCCTCCCCAAGCATCTGGCACACTAAAGGTTATTGCACCGTGAGGCAGGGAGGCTGACTGGGTGGCAGCAGGGTTATGGACGGGGCGACGGGGGAGGAAGCTGGAATGTCAGCAAATTCTTCAGCTCTCCACTCCTAGACTGGAGCAGAAGGCCTGTTTTGCTGGATGGCTTGCCCCGAGCGTGGCCCGGAGCACAAACGTGGCCGATGGAGGTTTGCAATGCGCGCTCTGGCCCCTCTCAACACTACGGACCATTAACAGTATGGGAAGTGGAGCCCTGGCACGTGCTGAAATCCAGGGGAGCTAGGCACCTTTTGAGGATCTGGGTGTAAATCTCCACAGACCGCAATGCTGCTCAGAGCCAGCCGGAAGCATTGCATGCTGGGGCCTGTTGTGGCTGCAGACCACTCGCCGTAATAGGGTAGAGTAACGGACATGTCACCTGGCTGCTGATGGAAACAGAGCTCCGACCACTGTACAGTAGGGTCTTTCCACACCGCTATGAAAGATCCACCGCACAGCCGCCGCTAACCCGGGGCAGCTGACTCTGGCTAGGGCTGCGGGGCTACAAAATTGTCGTGTAGCTGTTCGGGCTGGACTCTGGGTCCCTCCTCCCCTCGTGGGGGTCTCAGAGCCCGGGCTCCAGCCTGAGCCTGAACATCTACACAGCAATTTTATAGCCCTGCCTCCTGCGTCCTTCCAGCTGATCTGGGGCCAGCCACAGCTCTTTGGTCACAGTGTGGACGCACTCGATGAGGCTGAGGCTGAATGCAGCCTGATTTCACAGGCCAGCTCCGATACTTGCACTGTCAAGGGCTGGGCACCCGACACGCAGATGTGATCGATGTTAGGGGCCGGAAAGGGAATCTTCAATGACGGCTCTGCTCTGAAAACAGCGTAACCAGGTGGTTTGCCCCATAAGGCCTGGGGCCAGCCAAGCCTAGCCCCTCAGGAGGCACATGTGAGCACAGATCAGCCGATTCCTTTCTACGGTAGCTGCAGGGGAGCAGGGCTGCTTAGGGAGAGGTACCGGAGTGAAGCCGGAAGGAGACAGGAGTCTGCCATGGCAGGGAATGGCTGCTCGGGACGCCCAGAGGGCAGGCTGCAATGTGGCCTTCATGGGGATTTGAGAACTCTGTTCTGGGAATTATTTTGTTAGTATAAGAAATCCAGCCCCAAGGAGGGGTGTTCCTGAGCTGGAGGGGGGTTTGTGTGTGGTGTTCTTAAGGGACCCCGAAGAAGGGAAACAGAGGCAGAACGCTGCAGGACACATCTGGCCAGGAGGGGGGGCTTGGGAGGCAGCTGACCCTGTTACAGGGAGGTGCCAGTTTTATTGTCTCTCAGTGGTTCCCCAGACCTGGGGGGGGGCTGGGTTCCCCAGCGTCCATTGACTTGTGCATTTGGCTCTTCTGAAGATGAGGCCCTGGATCAATCCGGGCAAGCTCCCCTGCAGATGTGCACATCAGGCTGGGCTCTGCCGGGACTGGGTCACAGTGCGGGCTGGTTTCCACACTGGTGCAGCCCTGATGTAACTGAGCCGGTTTGGAAACCTTGTCCCGTTCAATCGGTGCGGTCCTCGCACACGCGCGCTCTGGGTTCGTCCCTAGGGTGCTTTGTGGGGATTGGCCTCAATGGACTGACGTTACATCGCGAGGAGGCGCTCTGCATTTGAAATAAGCACTCATGCAAGGGCTCTGCATGGGCTTCGTGAAACTGGGGCAACACCTGCACCCAGCTTTAGGTCACCCTCAGTTATACCCTCCCTCTGCTCTGGGCTGTAGATGTGCCATCGTCCACTGGCTGTGCAAGTGCAATGTAGTGAAAACGCTTTTGCCTGGAATAGAATCCAGCTCCCAGAGCTGCACTGGCCGTGCAGTGCTAACAAGCTGGAACAGGAGTAAAGCCGTGTTTCAGGCCCAATGGCACGGACGGAGACACAACCAGGGCAGAGGGCCACTGATCAACGGGCGGGACCGTGCAGAGAACAATTACGCTTGAATGGCCGGCTCTGCCGTTAGCGACGGCTGTGAGACCCAAGATAAAACCGCAGTCCGTGGCTAGTTCTTTCGTCCCCTGGATCTGCAGCTCAGCATGGCCAATGTGACCCTACCATGGCAGAGATTCAATATATATACGTGTCTATGCACACTCAATTATTATTTGCACAATGTTCTGCCAATGTCTGTTTATCATTAAAACTAGCCTATCGCACCTTGACTATCACAGATATGAGCGTGCCACGCGGTCCCCCTGTTCAAACCCCCCTCCTCGCACACTTGCACGCCACAGCCCCTCCCCCAGCGGCGGATGACCTCACCAGTGATATTTGGGGCCATCTGATAGTAGGGTCGCTGGCAGGCGTACCGGATCCCCGCGCGGTACGTGGTGAGGTTGCTTCTCGTGGAGAAGGTGACGAAGCCGTGTTCTAGCTCCGCCGGCGCTTTGCAGTCGGCAACTAAAAGTCCACAAGGAAAGGAGATTTTAGTAGCCTATGTGCGTGACCCTTGTTGGCACCCTCTGCCCACTGCTTCTGTGAGGAGGGGTGCTGCATGGCTAGTGCATGGCTTGCTCTGGGGACACTTGATACCAGCCAGCCGGCTTCCCCAGGACTATGCTGGCAGCAGGAGGGGACGTGAGCGAGTGAGACCATTTTAACCCTCTATGGTACGGAGGGGGAGTACGTCTGTCTTTAGTTTCTCATCTTTCCCTTTCCTTCCAATGGGCTATCTAAGCCCTTTCCCACGGGAAGTGCTCCTGCCTGCCCCCATTGAAGACCCGGCCCTATTGAAGTCCATGGAAGTTTTGGTGTTGATTTCAACAGGCCATAATGTCACACTTTACCCGCATGGCCCTGTACCCTGCCGTATGCCCCAAACCATCTCCACCCTTTATGGGGTTACCCTGGGCAGAGCAATGTTTTCCTTAATGGGCACATTAACCCTGGCCAGCCTGTGAGCAGATCTGACCCTGCTTAACCAAATCCAGTCCATGCAGCCGATGCAGTGACCTAGCTAGTGTGTGCGTGTCCCACTCCGTTGCACTGAAGGGGACCAGGATGGCTCAGCTGTGTGTCAGAGGTGTTATACAGCTATTAGCTAAGGGAGAGTCTCTTTTAGCTCCAGTGGCAGGGCTTGGCCTGGCCTTTGGGAAGAGGAGAATGTGAGTTTTAGCCCTGCTGAGCCACCGTGGTGTGTAACTGAAATCACGGGCAGCTAAGGGCTGGTTATCATAAATTCCCTATCAAGTTTAGGTTAGGGAATGAAGCCGCCCACGTGGTAGGAGTTATCCGGTCAGACATGCCTGTCAAAGGGCTCCTGATGACATCGCGAGAACCCTGGGAACGAAGCGTGATGGGTTCATGCCATCACTGGACTGGTCTGAAATGAGAAGTGCACCTGGCTTGTGCTTTGATTCTCAAGATTGGACCATCTTCAGGGCTTTTAATCAGGCAGATGCTCAGTGATTGCACTTTGCCTGGCCTCTCGAGGAGCCTTCATTCACCTCGCAGCCAGCGAAAGGCAGGCACTGATGTAATCTGGACCAGCCAGTCCCAGACAAGGGGTGAGCCCCCCATGCCAAACATCAGAAGCTTTATCAGGCTGCACAGTTGCAGGTAGAGAAACAGCTAGAATTGCCAGGCAGCAAGTCAGTCATTAGCAGGAGTATTGCAGCCCCCTGAGCGTAACAGCCAGCACGTGCTATAAACACCGGGGCGAGGGAGTTCAAAGGGCAGTCCCTGCTCATAGTCCCCCCTACAACCACCTTTTTCATGGGATGCAAAGCCTATGAAAAGGCCACTTCTGATCGGTAAAGATCCCACGGCGACTTGGGGCAGTAAGCAGGGCGTGGTGTTAACTCTGATCCTCTCGAGGGGCTGTGATTTTTATGTTGATTAATATCTCAGCAGCACCTACCGGCACCAGAGCCCCCGTTGGGCCAGGCACTGTTCTAACACGGGGCGAGAGCCAGCGCCTGCCCCGAGGAGCTTACGATCTAAATAGAAGACAGACAGGCAGGAGAGCAGGACTGTATGTCGTATTCCAGAGGTGGACATACCGTGGATTTATACAGTGGCATTATATTTTCTCTCCTCTTATCTATCCTTTTTCTTATGGTTCCTAACATAAGCAACCGAGCAGATGCAGAGTCCTGGGAACGGAGTGAAGGTGATGGGGCCAGAGCAGGTATGTCTAGAAGCGTGGGGCTTTCAGAGCAAGGTAGATTTGACCAGGACAGTGAATTTGGCCTGGGGTAAAGGTAATTACGAGTTCTCTAGCTTTCCTTCCATGGGTTCTACTGCTGCCAGTCCCCACGGCAGGGAAGAGAAGACAGACCTGCTGGTCCTCCCATGTGGCGTAGGTGAAGGGAATCTACAGTAGAGGGAAGGGAGGCCAGGGAAGCGGCCCACCACACCAGAGAGTTTGCAAAACTTTTGCAAAACTTCGGGAGGAGTCTCCCAATAAAATTGCTGATTTGGGCCAAAATTTGCCAGGGTTCATCTGTGCTGATTTGTGTTTGAGTGTCTTCCCCTAGCTGCATGTTCCCAAGAGGAGGGTAGGAACAGCAAGGATCGATGTGCCGTCAGGAAAAGTGTGCGCTGGAAAGTCTGGGTGAGCAGGCCTGTCTTGTCTCGGTGTGTCTGGGAGAAGGCAGAGCACAGCCTCCTACAGACGATTGTCCGGTCACAGAGTCACAGATCCCAAGGCCAGAAGGGCACATGGTGAGCCTCTAGTCCCATGTCCTGTATATCGCAGGCCAGAGACCTGCCCCCAAGTAATTCCTAGAGCAGAGATTTTAGGAAAAAACATCCCGACGTGATTTAAAAATTGCTAGCGATGGTGACTCTAGCACGACAATTGGTAAATTGTTCCGATGGTTAATAATTCCTCTCACCGTTACAACTTGATGCCTTGTCCTGCAAACGAACAGCATCTGTCTACTTGTCACCCAGCTACTTCCAAGGAACGTCCAAATCGTTCCAATCAATACAAATCGATACCTTCCCCTGCTCCAAACACTCGGGGCCGGGGGAGAGGGGGATGAGGTGGGACACAGACTGCACATGTCCAGCATGGGCTAGCTTCCCCGTGTTACCCCACCAGTGTCCCTGGACCCCCGTAAGGGGCGAGATGGGAGTTTACACTCCACGCCCTGTCCAAACT
Organism: Mesoclemmys tuberculata; assembly: GCA_007922155.1. Classification (NCBI taxonomy): domain Eukaryota; kingdom Metazoa; phylum Chordata; order Testudines; family Chelidae; genus Mesoclemmys; species Mesoclemmys tuberculata. The sequence goes on along the minus strand of ML675649.1, from coordinate 4,756,446 downwards.
GCAGCCCCTTTGCTGAGATTTAAGGCACAGGGGCTGGTCAGCACCTGCCCTGGTGACTCTGTGTTGTGTGGACACCTTATCCCGCTCAGAGCTGGGCTGGGAGCCTCTCCCCCTATTCGCCCCCCTTTGATCTCTGATCCCCCCATCTCCACTCCAGAGCCTTATTTTCTCCCGGCAATGCTCACGCCTGGGGAGAAGACACACAGGGCTCGGGAATGTGCATTAGCCCCTGGCGGCTACTGAGTTGCTCTCCTGGCAAATAGCCCACCTGAAGCTGATCTCTGCCTGTAATTCCTTCCTTTCATCCAGACTGGGCCATGCAACAGGTGTGGCCACACTCGAGCCAGTGCGCCGAAAATACCAACGTAGCCGAGATAGCCTGGGTGGCATCCGGGGCTAGGTCCGCTCGCTTCGGATGCTAGACCCTCTCTTCCTGTTCTCCCGGTCAGCCCCTTCCTCTCTGGTTCCTGCTAGTTGCAGTTTGGGGCCAGGCTTTCTCCCTCTCGGCTGCTCGCCACAGGCCTCTGATGGGCTCTTCTCCGCCTCAAGCTGGCCCCGCTCAGCCGCCAGGAGTCATGTTTCGGTTCAGCGCACGGCCCCAGGGCTCCGCTGGGCTCGGAGTAGCTCTGCCCGACGCCCGTCGCTGCTGCACTGCCCCTTGTTCCCCTGCCCGCCACGCCTGGCCTTCTCCTCGCCAGTTCCTCTCATTCCTTTCCCTGCACGCTTCTCCCTCGGGCGACTGCAACCCCCCCGCTGCGTCTTGGGTGCTGACTCTCAGACTCCTTAGGCGTCCTGTCCTTGGAGCCCCTGCTCTGATCTCTCTCCTCCAAGGTCGGTCTCCTGCCCGCGCCCTGCTCTCTTAGGGCCTGAGCCAGGATTTCCATCCACTTCCATGGACTTTGGCTCACTCTGTGTGTGTGTGTGTGTTTGTTCCCATAGCTCTCCACCCTACGACCCCTAGCTTCATCCACTCTCTCCCCACTAGGCCCATCACTTCCCTGGCTCAGGCTCTGTCACGCCTTCCTAGCCCTTTCCCTCTCAACCCCAGCCCTTCTCTGCTCCTTCCCGGCTTGCTCTATTCTCTTTCCTCTCTCTGCCCCCAGCAGCACAGTATTAGCCCTGCCCCTGACACATTTCCTTCCTGCCAGTGCTCCCTGCTGCTGGTCTCTGCTAGATCTGGGATGGGTGGCCAGGAGAGGGAAACCTCAGCGGGGGGGCCAGGAAGATTTCAGCAAAGTTAGAGCCGGCAAAAGCAGGTTAAATGAGACTTGTGATCATAGACACAAGTGGATCTATCATGGAAGCACATGTGAGTCCCAAAGAGCTAGGGGAAGGGATTGAAATGCACCAGAACGTGCTGACCTAGGCTGGCTTTTTTTTGCCCCCGTGATATTTAAATAGAGGGAGGCATATTTCTCATCCATTGCACGGAAACAGATGCCCCGATTGACCTGGCTGACCCAGAGAGACAAGGCAGCAAGGAGTTAAATTAAAACAAGCAAACCAAAAAAGCGCAGACCAAGCAGCCAGCCTTTGCAGAAGGATTTTCATTGCGGTGCGGAGCAGGGCTGGGAGGAGACAGCGTGTCCACCGAGAGCGCCATGATGCCAGAGTTATGGCTCCCAACAGCAGCCAGTGCCTACAGGGTTATTTGTTTTTCCTGCGGGAGGGCTTGATCGTTTGAATTCGGTTCAGTTTTGTTTTTTCTTTCCCTTTCAGGAGACCCAGTTGGAGTTAAGCACGTGCCAGGCAGGAAGGGGTTAACAGAGCCCAGCCCCATACATACAGTAGCGATGGCTTTGACCGCTCATGCTGGGAAAGGACATTTCCACTGTGTCCCATACAGATCTGGGAGGGTGATGGGGGTGGGGACACCTGATGGAGCCCTAAGGACTCCCTGATACGTCTAAGAGACACTCTGCCCACTCTAAGAGGTGTGGCTTGCTGGCCCCCCGGGATCATGCTGTCGCTTGGTCCAACTCAGCTGGTCTCTCTGGCCTGGGGTCGGTTGTTTCTGCAGCTGCGCCGAAGGCAGAGGAGAAAGGGGGAAAGAGGAAAGCAGAGAGAGAGCAGAATCAGTAGGCGAGCAGAGAAAGTCCATGCAGGAAACACAGCCCAATAACCCCAGAAATAGTTAATGACACCCAGTATCCATTCAGCAAGCATGAAAGGCAGCTTGGGTTATACACACGCACCCTGCTACGCTGGAGATTTGTGCACAGGGATCCAGCTATATTAAAAATATATCGGTACTACATGGCAGTGGAATCTGCTTGCAGGGACCCCTGCCTGACAGGAGTAAAAGCCCTCTGTTGCGTCAATGGGCTTTCTCATTTCATGTCCTGTGTCACTTCGCTGTGTCCTACGTGGGCGTCGCTGTGCTAAATTCCACCCTAGGATGCAGCCCACACCAGCTCGGCCGGCTCGTGACGATGAAACTCTTCTCACTGAGCCCAAGTCAGCTGCCCCGTCATCGTTTATTAGCCCTCGTTCTAGACTAGATGTATTTACTGCCAAACGTTTGGGGGGAAAATAGTTTCATTTTTGTACAGTTTTTTCATTGATTATTTTGGAGGGGTTTTAATTCACAGCACTTTCTCTCCCCACCCCCCCAACCCTTCGCCTTCCATTTTTTGACAATTAAAGCTGTCATTTTGCGGGGTTCCTCTTTCTCAACAAAACCCTGAAAAGATTTTGATGAAAATGTCTCTTTTGTCCAAAAGCTGGTTGGAAAAAGGGTTTTGGGTAAAAACTTCCAACCAGTTTTAGTTTTTATTCAGTCTCTGTGCAAAGTGGAATGCCAAATGAGATCAGTGGGAGATTGGTCTAGTAATAGGTGACTAGGGAACTGAGGATTTGATTGAGATAGGAGGATTCCTTTTGTATTTTGCAGTTGTAATTGCTCCACGAGCTTCAAAGACAATACTATAAGATATGATAATGTTTAGCAATTCCAGCACCATCACACTTCCCATCTTCAGTGAGATTTGCCAACAAAAATTAACCCTTACAAACGCCTCTGTGCAGTGGGTTCTGTAGGTGGCTTTAGTACTAGTATTTTAAAATAACGATCCATCTGCAATGATATTGGCAAGGGGAGGTTTTGGATCAGGAAAACTGCATCCAGCAATGCATCTGGGGCCTCGGAGCTGTCCCATTCCCAGGTGGCACCAATAGAAGCGAGGAAAAGAGAGACAGAAGGGGCATCGATGGCTCAAAGCAACTGCAGGGGGTGTGTGCATGGGTAAGAGAGAGAGTAGTTGGGGAGAGGCGATGTTTCCTCACAGCTACAGAAGGGTCCAAGCCACGGGATTTGGATCCACTCTTCCACTTGGCTGGGATTTATCATCCGAATGGGTCCCAAGACTCCCCAGTTTGAGTCAGGATCCAGGCCTGAACTCCACCCAAGTACTAAGGCCAGGCGTGAGCTTCCTGGTGGGATTGCATGAGAGCAGAAGTGGAAGTACCAGGACGCCAGGCTGGAGGAACTGGAAACCTGAGGCCGGTGTCGCTCATGAGAGGGCAGCCAGGATTCTGAAGCCAAAAAGCTCAGGCCAACCTCCAAAATGCAGGGGGCTTCTTTGAGCTACCCTATTTCCCAAACCCTTCGGAAACCCCTCCCTCAATAAGCAACACCCCCTGTCTTTCTTCAAGTGTGTGCTTGGGCGTCTAGCTGGGCAACGGAGGCTAAGGGTCAAGTTTCAAAGCGCCCATAAGGTTTTCAGGGCCGCGCTACTCTCCGTGTGAGTCGAACATTTGCGCAAAGGCTGGGAAATTAACCCTGTGGGTCCTTTAACAGCGCTCTTTCGAGACTTCCTGGTGGCAATTGCCGAGCGAGGGAGACCAGCTGACCTCACCCACCCTTCCGTCTTCTCTGCTCTGGCATACGTAGCCGCAAGTTCAACGGAGACGAGCGGAAACGAAAGTACTGGCATTGGAGGATTGTTACTGCTTCTACGTACAGGAGCCCAACTGGATGGTTCGAAAGGTGCTGCCTGGAGGCTAAAGTCCTCCATTCGTCACAGATCAGCTCCAGCGCAGGACCTACTCTGTCTCTGTGCCTCAACTCTGACCGGGCAGGGGCTGTGTGACGGGGCATGCGAAGGCTGCACCGGACAGGAAGGGACGGCAGAGTGGCTATGGGCTGGCGCGGCCCTGCCCGGCCAGGCGCGTCAGGACTGGGGCGAAAGCTGAGCAGGAGACCGCTCTGGGACGAGGACCATCCTCCAGTCTCCAGCTCCCAGGGAGAGGCCTGACAGAAGGCAGGGCCAGCTCTCACAGCCACAGGCTGCCCAGGCTCCTCGAGCGGGAGAGGGGCCACTTTCTGGTGGTTGACCAGAGGACATGGAACCAGACTGTGGCTTGCCCAAGACCTCTTGAAGAAGAGAGGCCGGGGGCTCATCTGGGACTGGCTGTTTGTCTCCTTTTTGATCCCCGCTTTTATCTTTCTGTTTGTTTCCTCTGACTGCCAGTGGGGGTAAACTACCGAGGAGCTCAGCAGTTTCCTTCCTTGGGCTAGGGCTGTTAACAGCTGCGACCTAGAGGCTGGGACACTGAGTGAGGACGTGATCCTGGTGCACCCCAAGGGGGGCTGCAGAGGGACCAGGCCCCTGACAGACCACCTAGAGGGGGTAGGGAGAATCCAGTCTCCATGCTGGGATTGCCAACTTTAGGGTCCCAGCTGATGCCAGCTGGGATGGTTGTTTTTCCCAATGCACACACTTCTCTGTGAGGAATTGGGCAGGCCAGCGGCGTGTCGTCTGCATGTGCAAGGCACGCATGGTCTGCCCCAGGACTGGCTGTGCCCCCAAAGGCATGTGGAGGACGCCATTTCCTAGAAGAAAATGGTGTCCTCCGCACTGCGTTATCTCCCGTGCACCCTCCGTGCTAGGTTGTGCTGCATGGAGGACTCCGTTTTCCATGCACGTGCAGGATTACATGCCTGCTGACGCGTGTCACGGCGTGCCACGGGGGCGGACTCTGCCGATTCATTTAACACAGGCCACTGTCAGATGATAATGCCTTTGAGTTCCTTCTGGCCTGGGCTGGATCGGAGCCCCTGGCCTTGCGATGAAAGGCTCCTTAGCCTGGCATTAATTTTTTAATCTCAACCATTTCACTCAGCTGATCATTCGGGGGCCTATTACCTTCCCTTTTCAGATTCAGCTGCCGTACAAGCATGAGCCTAGACTGCCAACCTGGTACCACCCAGTGCGCTCCAGCCCTGGAATGCATTTAGTCCTGTTCTGTAAGATTCAACTGTGGACCACATGAGAGCAGAAACATTTGGGTTTAAGTGGTCTATACACTCCCTGGCATGGAACTGAGAAACCAGAAAGCTGGTCTGAAAGGCAGGCTTGCGTGACGATCGCCAGAGCTGTGCATGCTGGAGAAAAGAAGTCAGTGGTTGAAGGAAAGCAATAATTGCAATGATGGGCGTGAATGGGGCAGCTCACTAGTTTGGTATCAGACAGAGGAACTGGGTCCGAAGGTATAAGAAGTGATCTGAGGCTTGGTCTATGCTGCAAAGTTAGGTCGACATAAGTCACCTGGCGTGAACCTATCTGTGCAGGTGTGACACTCAAATTTGTCTCTGGCTTGTATCAGTGCCCCGCTGAGGTGACACAGACAAACGATCTCCTCGAATTGTGAAGCCCAGCCAGGGGAGACACAAGCAGCTCTCCCTTGTGTGCAAGCAGCCAGGTATCCGTGCGCACAAGCACTACATGAACTTGGCAGAGGAACATCGATGTAACTTGTGTCGACTGAAGTTTGTAGCGTAGACATGGTCCGAGCTGTCACTCAGCCTTTCAGATGGAGCATTTTTATTTTTGGGGGGTTTGCAAAAAAATATTTGACCCACTTTTCAAATTTGTTTCGTTCGTCTCTGCATTGCCTCGTTCTGGCTAGAGACAAGACCACACCAAAGCCTTGGATCTGAACACCCCCAAAACTGGCAGGAAATTCAGACCTATGCTCAGATTTTACAAATGGCCCTTGTTTCTGTAATGGGCAGAATGACCACATCCACACACCCAGGTCCAGCTGGCTCCCTGCAGTGGTGAGTAGAAGTAAAGGAGCTGAAATATCACATCAAAGACTGCACTGATGAGATCTCCCCCCAGATTTTGTTGATGAAAGAGGTTCTGATCACGTCTTAATCGCCACCTGAGCTGTTTCATGATCACCCACCCATCACTAGCAGCTTTTGGGCTTGATCTAGCTCCTAGCAAAATCCTCTGGGGCCTTTCCACAGCTGTCAATGATCAGGCCCTTAATGACTGGCTGAAGACTTACTCATATGATCCAGCCTCCAGTTTGCTGGTCAGTCTGAGATGTAAGAAAGTCGAGCAGGCTGGAAATCCGATTACATTAGTAAGTCACTTAAGGAAAAAATAAACATCCAACCTGTGGCATTTGGCACAAACCCTGTTCCATTTAGGAGACAGAGCCTTGGTTTGCGGAGGTACAATTAATAGCCACACTGCACTCTCTGAGCCTGGCTTCAGTGGATGAACAAGATGCGGGAGTGGGTTTCTTACTTTTGCAGATGGGGATCTGGTTGCTCCACGTTCCATCCTTCAGACACTCGATCTGGAAAGAGTCGCTCTCCACGTTGTCCTGAGCGGAAGGGACAAGCAGAAACGATCCATTATCCATTCAGCCAAAGGACCTCCCCCTTTCCCTGCAGAAACTTGTCTTCTCAGTCGGCCTACTCGGGCGTCACTCACTGGAAAAGTCAGACTTAAACAAGAGCACTTCCTCTTTACTAATAACCCCCCGCTTTATGGAGTCTGAAAGAAGCTTAGGAAACGAACGTGTTTCTTTCAAATATTATAGCGGTAAGTGCAGTATTAGAACCTGGACAGGAGGCAGGGCCAGCCTACAGTAGGACATTAGCGTTCTAGGTGTAGGAGTGAGGCTGGAGACAGATTATATCAATAGAGAGAGAGAGATCGTTTTTATGAAGCCCTAGGGATGGGGTATGTAGAGCTGAGGGTGGTGCTCTCTGTATGGATCCAAAGGGAAGAGTCCCATCCAGCATTTCCTTCAGTTACCAGACATTCCTTGGAGGTCGCCTACCAAAGGACCAGTCCTGCTTAGCTTGTGAGAGCATCGAGGGGCATCGCAGACAGAACAGCACGCCCGATGCTTCGCCGCCTCCTTGCCTTGGGAAGACGCCACGCCTCGCATCCGGCATATTTGCAGGAAGTTAGTTTACTGGCATGGGCAAGAGGTTTGGCTGGTGGCTGGGGGAAGAGCTGTGTTCTCTCGCCTCCCACTTCTTTAGTGGCGACTTTGTGGCTCTAAGTGCGTCGTGCCCTTGTCTACTCCTTGCTCTGGGAGAGTTGGATGGGCTTTCCTTTGAGTCATTTACCCCAAGCCCTGTACCAGGAGAGGAAATGAGTTCACAGAAGAGCCCAGTTGCACTGACATGAAGGGAAACTCTTAGCGAATTAGTGAGCCAGATTCTCGGCTCACCTACTATTGACTTCAGAAGTGTCAGCCCAGCGGAGAAGCTGGCCCAGGCAAAACAATGAGGCGGGGTGCTTGCATATCGCTGGCACTTGGCACAGTGCGACTGCAGCCTCCCGGGGCAATGCTGCCCATCATGTGAGCATGTCAGGGCGTTTACAGCAGAAGGGAGCATCCGCTCATTTAGCCCGACCTCCTGGGCCCATGTTTTGGATCGTGACCGCAGAACACCGGATGTGTCCTTAAATATGGACATGCCCCGGTGTGAACGCCGGACGTGTGGGGCGGGAATCCCTCCACTCGGTTGGACTGGAGTGTGAGGGAGAGAAGAATCTGACCCACCACCCCTAACATGCAGATCAAAGCCGGTGGCGCCTGTACCTTTAGCACATGGTAGCCGGTGTTGCAGCTGACGACCACCTGGTCCTTAAAAGTGTACTGGGCTTGGGACGGCTCAATTTTCCCGTTGACTGGTGGCTGCACCGGTGGGCATGGGTTCCCTTCGAGGCGGGGGAACAAAAAAAAAAGACCACACTGAGTAACCGGCGAGAATGTGTGGGGAGAGCCAACCAATGGAGGCTGCTTTGTATTCCAGTGCCCACAGCTGTATCTCACTGGCCAGACGTGCAGGCAGTGGGGAATGCCACCGGGGCACAGATGTTGTTGCTTCCTAAAGGGGTTGCCTTTGGAATCTTAGCCATCTCGTGATGATTTTCCCCCTCCTGAGCTGTCTTGCTTGCTTACTGGCCTGGCAGGTTTCCAACGTACCAGGACATTGTGCGTGCAATGAGGCCATATGATGGCAGACTCACTGAGGCTGCCCCATTTCTGCAGCCCTGCCAGCATTCGAGGGGGACGGGATGCTGCATTGAATGGCGGTGGGTTACACCTACAAGCCAGGAGGTTCCCGCATGCCAGTCCAGGCTGCGTTAACGGGCAGGCTTCCCTCCGTTACCCAGGCCTAGCTCACTACCTCTGTGGCGATGGAATGGAGCAAGGTTACTGAGGGAGGGCGCACCATGAAATTAAAGAGGCAGTGCTTTTAGCACATGCAGTTAACCTGTGGAACTCACTGCTGCAGGAAGTTAGTGAGGAAAATAAATAGCTTGGTAAGGCCCAGAAAGGAGGGCTTGATACTGGCCTGAATAGCAGCAGCATGTGCAGTGACACTGGCTAGTGACGCTTATAGGTGATCTCTGTCCCCATGTTTGAGGGCATAGCAGGGCTCAGGGAGAAGTACCTGTCCAAAGGACAGGATTGCCCAGTTACATTTGTGATGCAAGATCTACACCATCTCCTGCCTGACGTCTCTGGCCTTGGCCATTGTCAGAGATAGGCTCCTGGAGCAGATAGCGCCTTGGGCTCCATCCTCAGGGTCCAGCCCCCTACATGCACGGTGAAGGGAGGAAGCCAGAGCAGGTTACCAATTGCTGTGTATGATAACTTCCACCCTTGGTTCTCCCCGGAGCCATCACTGTGGAACAGGATCTGAACGCTGTTGCTTTGGGTATCAAGACGTCCTGGGGATTTTTCCCCGCAGAAAGGCCCAAACTCCTTATGACGGGCTTTAACCTGCCAGGAGAAACAAGAAGAGATGGTTCTGAGGGTTAGGGTCCTCTGGGATCTCTCTACACCCTCAGGGCCTGGGGATATAAACATGTCTTAGGGCCTCTGTGAAATGCTTTGCGGGGGAGCACAAGAGGGCCACCTCTCACTGGTCTCCAGTGAGTCTTTGCCCAAATCTCAAAGGCTCTGCACGGGTGCCCCCTGATGGCTCAGGAATGGGGTGCACTGGCGAATCTGGGGGTGCAAGAAGGGTGCCAGGGCTTGACTAGCAAGGGGAGCTGCAAACGGGGGGCAGGGCTCTGGTCTTATGCAGGGAACATCACGAGGAAGTTTGCCTGAGTAAAACCTGAGTAAATCTTCTGTGTTGGGCTTTTAGGCACGGCTTAAACTCAGCTGGAGCTGTCCAGAACGGCACGTCAGTCAATATTTTCCACCCCCCTATAATTTTTATAGCATGTTGGAGGGGTGTCGGGGGGACGGGATCCAGGAAATACTCTATGAGAATTTAAGCCCTGTTTGCAGGGAACCCACACAGGACATTTTGCGTGAGGAGAGCCCAGGTGTAGAAACAAGAAGCGATGCAGAAAGCTAAGGGCGGGGGGGTCCAGTCTGCTGAAATGTCCATTGTCCTGGAAACAGATATTTCAGCCTGCGACTATTCCTACAGACACCTAGCCTGAAAACAAGAGGCCGTGGGCTTGGGTCGTGGCTGGCCCAGGGAGTTGAGCTAGGAGGTTAAGTAAAGTGGGGGTGAGTCCTGTGAGAACACAAAGAGATCTTCCTGGGCAGGGGTTACCAGGTGGCCCCCGGCCAGCCCAGCCGGCTCACCTTGATGTAATCATAGGGGCAGGACACCTCTGGGTGGTCCTCAATGTCGAAGATGTCTTCGAACTGCAGGCTGATAACAAACCCTTCCTCCAGCTCGATGCGGTACAGGCAGTCGGAGCTCTTGGGATAGGGGCCGGGGAAGTCGGCGCTGGTGATCACCGCGTTCCTCTGGGTGAACAGATTGTCACTGCATTCCACTGAAAGGCACACGGGGACCTTCAGCAACCAGCCTCTCTGGGCTAGACACTTGGTCCCGGAAGGAGCCAAGGGTTAAAATCCTGCCTGCCGCCCCGGCAGAACAGCTGCCACGCCTCTGGACCTTGTGTTATTCCTAGTGTTATTTGTATCCCTAGCCCTGGGCAACCTCAAATCAGAATATCCTAGACCGAACCTCGCTGACAGGGCCCATCTGGCCCTGATTCTGATCTCCCCACACCAGCGTCCAAACTGGTGTGAGCCGGAGGCAAACTGGGCCCACCTCTGTGCAGTAGAGGAAGTGTTCTGCACATCCAAGTGCTGGACGCCGGGGGAGGTGGGGCGGGCGGGATCGACAGGGATCCAGGGAAGGAATGCTCCACGCCCAGGCTGTTCTGCTGTCTTTGTCACAGCCCCGGGAGTGGATCTGGGTCGTTGTGATCCGCTGGCCCTGCCCTGCCATCACCCCCGCAGGTTGCTCGGTTGCAGGGAGCCCCAGACAGGCCTGTTGAGCCCCGGGTGTGCAGCAGAGATCAGGGCGGCAGGGAATGCATTCTTTGGGCCAAGGTCGGTCTTTATTTGGTGTAGCACGTGCCAAGAGCAGAGCTGGCTGACAACACCCACTCGGGCACTCCCTGCAGAGCGTGCACGGCCAGCGTGCTCCCCAAATCCCGGCCGGGGGGCTGGCAGGGAAAGACGAGCCCTGGGTCCATTGAAGACACAGGCAAGGGAGGGCAGATTTGCCCCAAGGTCTAAAGATCCAAGGCTTGGAGAGAGTGCAGCATGAGCTGCTCCCGCTGCCCCGTGTGCAGAGCCCCGGGCCAGGCCGTACCTTTGCACGTCCTGTTGTCCGAGTGCAGCATGTAGCCAAATCTGCAGGAGCAGTAGTACCCGCCGATGTAATTGTGGCAGTTGTGGTCACAGGCCAGCTCCTCGTCGCTCTTCTCCAGGCACTCATCCACGTCTGTGGGGAAATGATGGGAGCAGAGCGTTAGAAAGGAAGGCGCCAAGCTGGGACTTCCTCCCCACGGCACCGTTCCCGGGGGGCATTTGGACACAGACAACGAGAAGTAGCGAGGACGCACTCGGACCAAATGGGGACTTGGTTTGAATCCGGATGGCACGGCTGCTCTGTAAAGCATTGGAGCAAAAGCCTGCAGCCACGATGGGTTAACACAGGGCTAATTGGTGTGAGAAAAGCAGGAGCCGGTCTGCCATGGCAAGCTGGGCACCTGCCCCACTGCGTAGGGGGTGGGACGATGGAGAGTTATGATCCTACAGCCTGACACTTCCAGCCGGCCACTGATCAAATCAATGGCGTGCCCCACAGGGCAGGAATTCCCCTGCTGCACTGTGGGGACTTGGGCCCTAGGCCTGTGTGTGCGTCTGGGTCACACTCAATCTGCTCCCTAGCAGCGCGGGATTGTTCCCGCCATTGCCTAGTGATCTGGTGGCTTTGTATTGCCTTCGAAACACTTAGGGCTGGATTCTGCTCCAGCATAACTGGAGTAATTGCATGATGTTACCCTGGTGTAAGAGTACCTTAAAGCAGCAATGAATGGAATGATTTTCTTTAAAAGTCCTCTCCATCTCCCCCCAAAGGCAGCTGATATGCAAGGGTGGATTAAAGGGTTTGCAGCCTGCCCCCCAAAACTGCGGGCTGATGGCAGGATCATCTCACTTGGGGATTCCTTTGGGTATGAGAGGGAAAGGTGGTGCCGGGCCGGTCTTGGAGTATAGGAGCCTGAAGCCCTGACGCCCAGAATCGGGGAGGGGGGGACTTTGGGAAGCGAAAGACACCACCCTGACAATCTGCAATTCCTCTGTGGCAGCCTGCATGGAACTTGGAGGGAGGAACAGACGTTGTGGGGGGCAAGCGTTTGGAAGAGGCACCGGCAAGTCGGTCTGTGTACATGTGGCTGGAGTGCTACCTGCAGCTGGGCACAGGGAGGAAAAGCCAGCACCATGTGACCAACCAGCTCGCCACCCTGCAGACTGCAGTTTGGGGAGCCTCTGCTGTGTGCCAACGGGTCATGGCAGTGGCCATCACACTTCCTACTGCCCCCCCTCCGAAATGTCTCAATAGACAAAGTACTCCTCTGGGGTTATCTGAGTTCCAGTGGAAGCCACCCACCCGCTCTAGCTCTGCTGACGCTCAACACTTTCCATGGTGACTATTGTAATGAACTGGCTCACGAGGATGTGCATCACTGCCTCCTGCTGGATGGCATCGGAACTGCTCATCCAGCTGCCATAGGCCCTGTATTGCTGACAGCTGATGGAGATTCTCTTTTTGTTCAAGAAACAGGGGCCTGTGCGTTTGGAGCAGAAGGATCTGAATTCTAGCTCCTCTTGAGCCGTGGAGCTGTGAATAGCTTTGACCTGCGTCATCATTGGAGCTAGGCTTTCGAGGGAGGTATATCGAGGGAGGTACTTGTTTCTGCTCCTCCCTTGCAAAGGGGCTACTTACCCACTGCTGTGTAATGGGCGTCAAAGCCGGTGAAGCGCTCCTCATTGGAGAAGTCGGATCGGAATGTGAGGCCCATGTAAGGGCCTGGAGACAAGACCACCTGCTGCCCAGGGGCCTGCTCCGTGTCTGTAGTCTCCCTGCCACAGAACGTTGCCAGGACTTGGTCTTCGGCCTCAACCTGTTAAAAGCCGGAGAAAGAATCCATTAACACAAGACCCACCGGCCTGCTCCGCCAAGGCAGCCAGCCTGGCGCGTAGTGTTCACAGATGCCGTTCTACTCGCAGGAAAGGGCCCGGGCCACCAAAGGCATTGACAAGTAGATTGACTTGGTTTGGAAGTGTCCTCCAGGAGGTGTCTAGTCAAGCCTGTATCATGGCAAATTAGATTTCTTCCTAACCCCCCAAGAAGGGCCCACCACTATCAGCCAGTGAAACCTCCTACACGGGACGTCACCCAGTAATTTCTGTAGTGGAGGGAATTTTTCTCCCCAACCGGTTGAGTAAACACGACTGAACCCAATCACTTGTGGCTGAACTGAGGCACACTGAGAAAGGCATCTCCAAGGATGATGAACAGATTAGCTTTGAAGTGCTCCAATGCTGGCAGGTTTGCAACTGCTCTGAGTAGCGTGCCCCATTGCCCAGACCCATCCTGCAATAACCTAAAGTCCCGCCCGCCTATTAACTTAAAATCTGGTTGCCGCAGCTTAGGCTGCCATCAGTCATGTGCTACCATCAATCATGCGACCACTTGAAATGTTTCAGCAGGTTGTCTTAATTAACAGTGCTTAGGAACAGCTGAGGAATGACTCACATGAGGTATGAAAAATAGTTTCCATAGGGTTATGTAAAGGTCCCCTGTGGTGGGCAGGGCCAGTGGCCCTCCCTCGCCGTCAATCTCTGAGGAAGGCTGCACCTCCCGGCTACAGTTATTATTAATATTTTAATTTTAAAATATATATCTGTATTTTAGAGGATAAAGAGCTAGCACGAAACATCGAATTGACACTGCTGGAGATTGAATCTCCCTCTTGATCTGCACAGCGTCTGGATGAACTTCCTGCTAGTCTTCCTGGGAACAGAGAGGGATAGACCCTCTCTTCAGGATCCATCTGATTCTAACCTCTCTGCTGAGACTGAGAAAGGGACACCACATATAGTTAAATGCTGGAGGCACCTACACACGTGGAAGCAGACTGAGAGACCAACAAGTCCTTTCTCGCCAGCTGCCAAAGAGCCAGCAGATTGAAAGGTGCCAGATTTACATCCCTGAAGACTGAAGTCTTCTACTTAACCACCTAACAGGCCCTCTGCTGGCACTGCTCGCTTCCCCCATATACTGTCCCACCCACAGAGCTCATGGCCAGGTATCTTCTTTCATGATGTCATTGTGGCAACAGCCAGCTGCATGGGATTGAAAAGAAGCTTCCCCTAGGCGAGGTTGTTCTATAATTGTCCCTTCTGGATGTTTGAGACTTCAGCTGGTACTAGCCGCTCTGAGTTGGCCCATTGATCTGATGCAGTGTGGTAATTCCTCTGTCCCTAAGATGCACCCTCAAAGTGACATAATGCAACGTCAGCTTGACATACACTTGCAGGGACAGGGAGACTCTTACTGAGTGTTCTCTTCCTGGGCAGAAATCAGGGAGCCATTCCTGTGTCTTCCAAGCTGGAGTGGCAAATGGTTAATGACAGTCCCTAGAATTTTTGCAGCTGCAGTTTCCCTCCTTCCCCTGCAGTAAAGAGGAATGTGAAACTCCCAGACCCGAAGAAGAGCTCTGTGTAAGCTTGAAGGCTTGTCTCTCACCCACCAAAGTTGGCCCACTAAAGATATTACCTCCTCCACCTTGTCACACAGAGGGAGACATTCAAAAGGTCTAATAATATCAGTGACACATAACACAGAAAAGGGGAGGTGAGCCTGCTTTGGGAGCTGGGGGTGAGCGGGTGAGAAGGGAAGCAGGACAGATGGTGGAGGAGAGAATTGTGAAGGTTAGAGCCAAGGTGTGCAATTGATATTCACAGCTGTTCACCTCTGGAAGATTCCCCTGCTCGTCCCCTGCCTAAATGCTGATCCGAACTCACTAGGCACAACTTTCATCTTTCTCTGCACTTAGTACTGGGATCTTCTTCAGAACTCCCGGGGAATGTCAGCGACCCTCAGCTCTGAGGGCTGTTCAAACAGGAAGAGTCACAGGTCAACAGCAGAGCGCCAATCAGCAAAGTCAGCGGAGACCATGAAGGACAGGGAGGCCTGGCATTTAGATTTTGTTGAAAAAACAAACCCAAAGGTTTCTACATGCTTCTTTTAAACATGTAATGGAGAAGTGTTTGGTTGTTCCTGCAGCGCTGGAGACCCAAACACAACGGATTTGTCCTATGGATGAAATCCAGAAAGTGCAACTGACTTCAACCCGAAGTGAAAGCGACCAGCCGAGGTTTATTGTCTTAGCGAAGTGCAATAAGTAGCTGAACGGCCTCGGGCGCCTGTGGCATTGCATTCAGTTTGAATATCGGAAAGCAAGACTATTCGTAGGGACAGGGAGATTTTTTAAATAAGCAGATGGGACCAAGTTCCTCTCCCAGGCCAGTCTCCAAACTTTCCCCTCTGGATTTGCAGGCCTGTGTCTCTGCATGCTAACCTCTTGGCGCCTATGTGGGGTGCACAGAGCTTAGTAGAGCTGCCCTAAGGATGACAACTCGATACTACTTCAGAGGTTTGGGCATTTCTTTTCATTACACATCAGAACAAAACCAAAAGCTTTTGAACATTTTTGCTGAATGGAACTGTGTCAAAATGGCCCTCATGCTCTCTCTCTGAGACCTCAAAACCATTTGGATGGAAACTTCATCGGAACGGGTATGTCTCCACAAAATGTTTCCGTTTCGATGAAACAGCATATATTAGGGACATTTCAGTTAAATGGAAACATTCAGCCAGCTCTATTTCATATATAAGTGACTGTTGCTATCATTATTTATTCATACTGCGGTAGCATAGGTGCTGTACAAACACAGAACAGAAATGAGCCGCCCTGTCTCGCGGAGCTAATATTCTACGTGTACTGAGAGATACAGACAGAGGTGCACAAGGCAACCGTGAGACAATCCTGGTCAACGTAAGAGGGGGAGATCTCAGTCCACCAGTTGCCTAACCACCAGGGAGGTTTTTTGTAGTAGGTGTCTCGACAAAGGAGAGATAACTCTTGAGTTCTGCTCTAGCTCTGCCACGGACCTCGGGCAAATCGCTTTCCCGCTCTGTGCCTCTGCATCTCCCTCTATAAAATGGAGCTAATCCCTGATTCTCAGTGGGACAGGGAGGCTAAATTCATTAGCAATTGGTAAAGAGGTTGGGCAAAGTTTTCAGAAGCCTGGGTCCCAACTTTGAAAGGCTAAGAAGCCTAAGTAAGCCTCATTGAAAGCCCTGCAAGTGACTTTTGAAAATGGGACTCGGCTGCCTGCAAAAAATGTTCCACTTTGTGACCTCTCGATGAAAGGGGGACAAATGGATCATTTTAAATGATTTTTTTCGCCCAGGATATCAGCAGGCTGGTATCATTTAATCACCTTGAGATCACAGTCTGACTCAGGTCTCTTAAGCCTTTGCTAGACCACGCTGGAGCAGGAGGCACAATTTCCATCTTGGGTAGACGCACCCATGTTAGCGCTGACGGAGGCAGTGCGCGAACAGTAGTGGTGGGTAGCCAAGGCTGCGGGAGGGGCGAGCTACCCTGACTGCATCCCCAGGATCCGGGCTGTGCAGATAGCAGTGTGGCTATTTTTAGCATGCTGTCTCCATCAGAGCCGGTGGGAGCCCGTGTACCCACGCTGGGGGCGAAGCCGCCAGCTCCAGGGCTGGCAGATCCTCCGTGGAAACTGGCGTGTGTGCGCGCTGATTTCTCGCCAGGCCGTTCAGAACAGGGAGAGACCCCCAGATGAACGCCGCTGCGGTAAAGCCGTCTAGGCCCACTGCCGTGGCTTTGTGTTGTCAGCTGATCATCTCTTTTGGCTCCTTGCTCCGGGCTGGCCTGTGCATTTTAACTTCTTCCAGCTGCTGTTTACAGCACCCTGCCTGAATTTCTATGAGGGGATTTGAATAGGAATAACCCTGCTGCTTTCCCCGAAGGGGGAAGGGAGTGGTCGAGGAATATCGCTTTCCCAGATCATGCCAGAGCTGTGCGGCTCCCTTTCATGCCAAGTGAATGCTATGAAGGGGATGACTAAAGGAGCCAGCCCACGGAGGATGGAATCAGCACTGAGGCTGTCATGATCTTCCCATCTCCCTTCCTCTGGAGGCATCTCTGTTCTTGGGGTTTGGGGCATGGCTGGCTCCCAGGGGGGAGCCCCACAGCTCTGTATGCTGGTGGGTTTTCAGGATGGGTCTGGATGGTCTGGACTGCCCTGGGAACGGGGGGATGGGTGGACCAGCGCTCCTGGTTCTGTCGGGATGTGGACGGGGTGGGTATGACCCGGGGGTCCCGTGCCAACAAAATGAAGAGGTCTGAGAGTGCAACAGGCGTGTGAGAGCGATGCGTACGAGCGTGCAAGGAATGAGTGTGGGGGGGTTGTGAGTGTGACAGCTGTGTGTGTGTGTGCGGGGAACGGGTGCTTGCAGCGATTGTGTGTATGTGTTTGCAGAAGTCAGGGGATGGGTGCGTGGGAGGTGGGGAGCTGGGCAGGGCGGTGTTTGTGCGAGCGAGAGGCCTGTGTGTGTGTGTGTGTGTGTGGAAACTGTGAGTGACAGGCAGGAGGTTTCAAGGTGTTCCTAACGCTCTTGTCAGCGTGCAGAGCTGCAAAACCTTTCCCCTTCGCATAGTGCCACTCCTGCAAGGCTAAGAGGGGGACTGGGCGGTGAGCTGGGCCTGGCGTCCATTCCCCTTACATCTCCGCTGGGCCATTTCGCTTGCCTCAAGGCAGCAGCAGCCCTGGGGGTTTGTGCTGTCCCCATTCCTGAGCTGGAGGATTTCACTGGGATGTTCCCCAGGCCACAGCCTCACTCCTTTGAGTCCAGGCCTAGCTCCTACCCTTCAAACTCTGGGGTGCAGGAAGCCCCTGTGAGACACAGCCCCCCCGCCCCTCCTCTGCAGTGCACAGAGAAAGGAGGCAGCATTTGGACTGTACCAGTTTTAGATTTCTGCTTAAATGAAGGGAAAATATGCAAAAGTGGAGCCAGTCTACAACCCTGGACAGATTTAGCCCAGTCTCGGGGCACAGACTCCACTAGCATCAGGGCATATATCATATCACATCGCTACGACATCACATCTCCGTTGGCGTCAGTGTCTGACTGATCCAGTGCGAACGCTAGCTGCAGAGAGGACCCTACGCACACAGCATAAAACCAGCTGCATGCAGTATGGCACAGAGGCAGCGGATCTAGAATGCAAGCTCTCAGAACAAGCTCCCGGGGATACAAGACTCAGCCGGCGTGCATCACTTTGCTCTCTGCTCTGCCTCGCCAGGCCTCTGCCCCAATATTCAAAACCCTCTCTGGGATTGACTTTTGCTACCTGCAGCCCTCTGCAGCCGCGATCTCCCACCACAGCTCCGTTGCACCGGAATGAGGAATCTGTCCGCCAACAGGGGGAGGGTCACGAGTGTCTGAGACAGGAACCTTCCCAGGGGTTGGACATAGACTGGGGAACTCACTGCCACAAGAGAACACCAGCTGCAATGGCAACTCCACACCTCTCCTCCCAACCATCAGATTTCATAGCTGAGTGAAGATAGGCCTCTGCCATCAGTTCTGGTCCAACGTTCCTCAAAGCTTGAGAAGTGTAGATCAGATGTTCTGGCCCTGATGCAGAGGGGAACCTGTCCTGCCGCCTTCAGATCTGGATCTGACTCTGCCAAGACTGAGGCGGGCTAGGTCTCATGTTCCTGCTTGGCCTCCTCGCTAATAATAAGAAGCATCTTTGGTAACTTTGTCCAACATAACCTGTGACTTATTTGACATGAAAAGGCTGCATGTGTTAAACTCAGAGAAGCTCTGCAGATGCTGTGGAATGTCATGTTCCAATCTGTTGGTATCGCCCCTCCTGATGTCATGTTCCCAGAGTGCCTTCAGCCCCCATTGCTGCGCTTAATGAGCCCTTTATATACGTTACAAGTGATGTGTTTTGCTCTCATCAGTCCAATTAGTGCATTCCTGGGAGGGCGAAGGAAGGGGTGACGGCTGCATTTCTTTACTGCCTGCTTTGTACTGCTTTCCTGTGGCAGATATTTCCATCGCTGAAGGAGTTTATGACATTTCATTAACTGGGTGATTTCAAAACAAATCCCCGAGGTATCACTGACCCTGTTTATCCTTCTGCTGGTGCCAGACAAAGGGCAGGCGCAGCGCTCAACAGAACTGTTTAAGCTCAGCCGAACTCAAAGACGCTACGGTGATTTACGCCAGCTGAGAATCTGACCTTGAATATGAAACTTGACGGAGCAGGGGGTGCATCTCTTGCTCCATTGTTTGCCCTGAGAGACTTCATTCCTTCTGGATTGCTCAGCAACCATCCAAGAAGAAACACCATTGAAACGCTCAGAAAGCATTACCCTCTTGATTGATCTGGGTGCAAATGGCTTTGAGCTACGGACTCAAGGTTGACTGAACTGGAAAACACGGTAGAAGCAAATGTCGTTTTTGTTGTCCAACTTTTAAGAGGGTTTCACACGCAATAGAGAGAATGTTGCTGGTTTTTAAACAAGGATTAAGTTCAGTGTATTCTTGCCGTGAATTTCTCTTCTGCAATTGATGTTCCCCTAAGGGACTCATCTTCTCTAGTGAAAATGTCGACATCATGACCCTGGATGGGAAGACTCCAAACAAACAGCCAAGATTTAATGAGCAGCCTGCTCGCTGGATGTAAATGATCTATGAAAGTGCACTGTCCTTAGCAGCAGCAGCAAATATTAACCAGTGGTAATGACCTTTCTGTTTATTTTCCTGCCAGAGGCCTGTCACTGCGCCATGTGTTGGAGGGGATGGAGTCCATCGCAGAGAAAGAAGCCCAGATAACTTCATGGAGGGTGCTGCTGTTTTCCGCCAGCCCGTTTCTGCGTTGGAGTCCGTGGGATGAGCCATGGGAGACAAAGCCATTGCCTGGAAGGATTCCAGCGTCTGGCTCTGGCTCTGTATATAGAAGCCTAGAAATGTAGGGCTAGAAGGGATCTCGAGAGGGCGTCTCGCCTGCCCCCCCCTCCTGTGCTGAGGCTGGATTAAGTATACCTAGACCATCCTTGGCAAGTGTTTGTGTCACCCTGTGGTTCCCAACACGTGGCCTGTGGGGTCTTTGAAAGTGTCCCATGGCTCCCCTCCCACTGGCTGCAGAAGGGAGCCGCTGCCTAAGGACCCAGGCAGAGCGCAGTGCTGTGGGGCTACAAGACGGGTGCAGGCTCCTTGCTGCAGCCAAGGGGGTGGAAGATTAGCCTTCCCCTCCCTCTGGCTGTAGCAGGGAACACGGCAAAGCGCTCTGCCTGGGTCTCTAGGCGCTGGGGTCCCTGCTGGAGCCAGCGGGAGGGGAGCACTGATCTTCTGTCTCCCTGGCTGTGGAAGGGAACTGCTGTCTAGGGACCCAGGTGGAGCACATGGGGCTACAGGACCCATGCGGTTTCCCTGCGGCAGCCAGGGGGACGGGAGATCAGTGAGGAGGCAGCCTCCTCAGTGAACGCCTTCTGTAGACCGGTGGCCCTTCAGAGTTGTGAAAATGACATCTGCGGCCCTCGAGCCAAAAAGGTTGGGAACCACTGGCTTAAACCCATTCCTTCTTGTCCTTCCGTCGCAGGCCATGGTGAACAACTGATCAGGGCCCTCTCTATGGTAACCGTTGGCTACCTGAAGACGGTTCTCACGCAGGCGCAGAGGCACACACAGCGGACCCGTGCACACTCTTGCGTGGGAATGGTACTGCAGCACAGCCAACGGACGCCGCGGGGGACGGGGAGAAAGGCGGTCCGGCTCTGGCTAGTTTCAAATTTGGCCAAGACAGCGAGATGACCGTCTCATTCTCAGCATGGGTCTGTCATGGCTGAAGGAGGGCTGGGGGTTGCTTGACGTGATGTCTGGTGTCAGACGGGGCGATGGGCTGAGTGCTGGCTCAGAGGAGAACGCACTAAGTCCTGAACAGCCAGCGCCTCTTAGGTGCCAGCTAGCTGCTCCCCAGCGGCCGCCTTTCCAAACGCTAATCCAGGCTGCAGAGGCTGTTGCGGGGCCGGGCACGTCACGCATGCCTGCTTCAGGGCGTGGCACGCTGCAGCCTCCAGCTACGAAGCCTGCCCGTTAGTCAAGCCACACAGGCTCCTTGTCAGGAACCAGGGCTACCGAAGCCAGTCCCCGGCCACCCTACCGAGCGCAGCTGGCCCACAGCCAGGCGGCCTGACTGGCCAGCCGTGGGAAGAGCCAGCAGAGCGGCCCTTAAGCCCAGCAGCCGCAGCCGTTTAACGGCTGCTTGATGCCTTTGCCCGTGGTTGTGATAGCTCCTAGGCCTGCTTGTTCCCAGCCCTGCCCCCACCCCGGACCCGTCCCTGTTCCTGCTTCGCTTCACTCCAGGCCGAGCCATGGCTACCGTTCCTGGCTTCTGACTCGGGTGCTGACCCGGGGCTCTGGAATCTGGCCTCTCAGTCCAGCTCCGAACCTTGGCACCGACTCCTCACAACTGACTCCTGCTCCAGCCACTGGGCATGAGCGCCCACGTCCCAGTCACGGACATAAGAACAGCCAGACTGGGTCAGACCAATGGTCCGTCCAGCCCTGTATCCTGTCGTCCGACAGTGGCCGGTGCCAGGCGCTTCAGAGGGAATGAACAGAGCAGGGCAATTATTGAGTGATCCATCCCCTGCTGGCCAGATCCAGCTTCTGGCACTTGGAGGGTTAGGAACACCCAGAGCTCGGGTTGCATCCCTGACCACCTTGGCTAATTGCCATTGATGGACCCTCCATGAACTTATCAATTCATTTCTGAACCCAGTTATGCTTTTGGCCTTCACGACATCCCCTGGCAAAGAGTTCCACAGGCTGACAGTGGGGTGTGTGAAGTACTTTCTTGTGTTTGTTTTAAACCTGCTGCCGATTAATTTCATTGGGTGACCCCTGATGCTTGTGTTAGGTGAAGGGGTAAATAACACTCCCCTGTTCACTTTTCTCCACACCATTCAGGATTTTATAGACCTCTGTCATAGCCCCTCTTAGCCATCTCATTTCTAAGCTGAACAGTCCCAGTCTTTTTAACCTCTCCTCATCTGGAAGCAGTTCCATCCTCCTGAATGGTGTTGTTGCTCTGCTCTGGATGTTTTTCAGTTCTAATATATCTTTTCTGAGATGGGAGCGTCCAGAGCTGTAGGCAGTTTTCAAGGTGTGGGCATGCCCTGGATTTATACAGTGGCACTATGATATTTTCTGTGTTATTATCTATCGCTTTCCTAATGGTTCTTAACATCCAGTTAGCTTTTGTGACTGCCATTGCACATGGAGCAGAGGGTTCCCCGAAAACATCTGCTCGTTCTTGACACGCATGCTGTTAAATCTGGAGTTCCCTGGCGAACTGGCCAGGGATCTTAGTGGCCACACTACCCCAGCAGGTGGTTTGGATGAAGATTCGAAAGTGTCCTTTAAAATACTCATGTGCCTGCACGAAGTTGGCACTTATATACACAGTAAAGGTACTTAAGCATGCAAATGTGCACACACAAATTAGGCAGTTATGGACAAATTTGCCACTAGTGTAGGAGGACACAATTTCATTTCACCAGCAGTTCATTTAGCCCATAGTTTAGAAAACGTTCTAAAAAAACTGTTATGTATTGCTAGGGTCTCACTGTAGCTGCAGACCCAATCTCTAGATTGGCCTGGCTCTGTTTGTTGCAAGCCCAGGCTGGGAGGAATGGAGAGTGGGACGAGGGCAAAGATGCACACACCTGGAGCCAATAATAAAGACAAAGCAACTCTGTCTTATCCTGGCTGCTAATGGCCAGGATATCAGCCAGGAGTCAGTCAGATGCAGTGGTGTCCTGGCCATCCCCGGGGCTGTATCACTTAGAATCACAGAATCGTATAAGACTAGGGTTGGAAGGGACCTCAGGAGGTCATCTAGTCCAACCCCCTGCTCAAAGCAGGACTAACCTCAGCTAAATCATCCCAGCCAGGGCTTTTTAAGCCAGGTCTTGAAAAACTTCTAAGGATGGAGAATCTACCACCTCCCTGGGTAACCCATTCACCACCCTCCTAGTGAAAAACTTTGTCCTAATGTCCAACCTAGACCTCCCCCACTGCAACTTGAGACCATTGCTCCTAGTTCTGTCATCTGCTACCACTGAGAACAGCCTAGCTCCATCCTCTCTGGAACCCCCTTCAGGTAGTTGAAGCCACAATCAAATCCTCCCTTATTCTTCTCTTCTGCAGACTAAACAAGCCTAGTTCCTTCAACCTCTCCCTATAAGTCATGTGCCCCAGCCCCTAGTCATTTCTGTTGCCCTCCACTGGACTCTTCCCAGTTTGTCCACATCCTTCCTGTAGTGATGGGTCCAAAACTGGGCACAATACTCCAGATGCAGCCTCACCTGTCCCGAATAGAGTAGCTGCTGCTGATAGCTATTATGGGTGGGGGTGGGTGACATAGGACAGTAACTGTATGTCACAAGAAGATATTTCCATGTTGTAGGAATCTTCATTATCTGGATTGGCCAGGAAAATGGCCTCTTTGCATGCCATGAAGCTGACCCCCAGCATACATTTTGGTAGAGCCTTTCTAGGAACATTGTGGCTTACGTCACACAGTAAATACGGACGTTCCTCTATCGCTCTGTGATCTGAGCTCTGAGCGGAGGAATACATAAGTGGGACCCAGCAACCACCATGCAAGTGTGCAAACTGGCATAGCTCACGGCTGGGGAAACAACTGCTGAGAAAGGCAAATCTGCCAGGATCCTTTTGTGGTAGCAATTGGCAATTCCATGGAAACGGGAAAAATGTGCCCAAAGGACAGTGACAGCCATTGATGCTCTCAAGCGGGCGCGGTGTCGCTGGAGCTTGACACAAGATGTATCCATGCTGCCGTGTTATACAAGCATCTCAAAACACGCCACTGGGGTGCCATTGGGCCGTTCCACAGTCCAGCCTGTCCTGTAGGCTTGCAATATATTCACTGGAGACATCTCTCAAGGGTAAGGTCTTCACCTGTTCCTTCAACTCCCTATGGGCTAAGGACAGCAAACCTGTAGCCATCACTTGCCCTGGATGCAGCTCCCATCCTCAGGGGAATCCCATCAGTATCACAACACAATCATTTCCCCCTGGGATCAATGAAAATACCTTCTTCTTTCATGATGCCCCCCTATAGAGCAACTTCCCTGATCCAATGTGATTAACCACCTGGGTTTTCTCCTCCAGCTGCTCCTAAAAGCTCCCTTTTGCTCAGCCTTTCCTGGCTAGCCAGGCTCTCCTGCCTCTGCATCTGTTTCTGAATGCAAAATCTTGAGGCACACCTGATCTCCACAATGAAAAGCCTCCTGACGTTACCTCCCAGTCACCCCTCCTCCCCTCTGTTGCTCAGTATTCCCCAGAAGTTCAGGGTTCTGTTGTGTTGGGTGTTGCGTGAACACACAGCACAGGCTTGTCCACATGGGGAAATGGCCCAGAATGGCTAGCGCAGAATAAATGTGAGTGCACCCGTTATTCTGGATCCAGTGATTTTTATTCCAAAATAGAGGGTTCACATGGGGAGCAATTCCAGAACAGCTAGTCGGCTGGTAGACAAGCCCCCAGAGACTCTCTTTGTGCTAGTCTACATTTACACAAGATACTACATGTGGGGGTTGCAGACTGAGACCCCCACTTCCAGAAAGCACATGCTAAAATCTCACGGATGTCAACAGGCCTTAAATATAAGCTGAAATGATTTCCTGAATCAGGGCTGAGTGCGAGGAATGGGGAAGGGGTGTGAGGGGTACACAGAGTCATGATATGCCGAGGGCAATACAATTGACTCATTCAAAGGGTTGACTCTTAATTATAATAAAGAAATTCACAGAATAAAACTGATGTTAGGGACATCTAACCTCAGCCCTGATCCTGCTGTCCAATATCCCAGCTGACTTCAGTGCCGGAAATCTTTGCTGCGTGCATAAAACTACAGGAGCACGGGGCCCTAGGCTGAGATTTTCGAATCCAGCTAGGGGCTTTTGCCAGAATCCCTCGCTTGAAAGGACTGGAAATGGTGTGTCTAGATCCTCCAGTTAGATTTGAAAATCTCAACCCAGCACAGTAAGCTCCTTGGGGATGCTTTGTCCCCATTTGCCTGTAAAGAGCCATGGATCTCTCTGCGGTGACATAAACAATTGTCTTGTTATGGTGAATCTCTAGCTGCACTGACAAGATCAATTGTCCTGAGCTGTGTGACGTTGCTAGGCCTGGCTCGCAAGAAATCATGCAAAACTATTGTTACCTTGGAATCACATCCTAGTGAGTTCCACTTTAATTTCCTGGGTTTGTGCGAACTGAGAAATTCCACCAAAGTTGAGACATTTTGCTTGGTTTCAGGTGGCACCATGCACAAAACCACCGCCAGTCTGCACAGGTCCACCTCGAGCTAGAGCCAGGTTTTCCCAGGAGGACCAGATTCCAATAACCTCATACACACTAAGCAGCACCTAGTACCCTTACTCTGTGATTCGTCCCAGGAAGCTGTCTGACTTGAATGCAGAGGGGACAAGAGACAGACCCAGGTGGGGGACAGAATAGCTTGGGACAGGCTAGACGTGCTGTAGGGTGAATCGGGCTTTTGTAGGGAAGGGGGCTGTAGTCTGTAGGATCTCTGCCTCATCTACTGCAGAAGTTGGAAGGGGTGCAGTGACCAAGGCAGGAGCCTGCTGGAAGAGAAGTGACGGACTCATGGCTAAGGCAGCTGAATGCTGTGCTGGAGAATTGGAGTCTGGCCCTGCCTCTGCCACAGAATTCCTATGTGGTACTGGTCAAGTCCCTTAAACTGGCCTTTTCACAGGTGGTCACTAGCTGTGTGCACCTCATTTTCTGGGTGCCTAACTTGAGATGCTGGGGTTTGATTCATAGGAGGGCTGATCACTTACAGATACAACAGAAGTCAATGCTGTGAATGAATAAAGTGCTGTATAATGCTCAGTGGTCTGAAAAATCAGGTCCTAGGTGGCTCAAACTGGCCCCCCAAATTAGGGAACACCTTTGACCTTCATGTCTTTGTGTATCCCAGTTCCCCATCTGTAAAACGGGAATAATATCACTGCCTTACCTTGCAGAGAGGCACTTCTGCCTGTGAAGCACTTAGATATAAGCACCGCAGGAAAACCCACAAGGAAATTAATTATTCTGTCCTCAGAGCTGGGCTGGAATGGTGAGCAGTAAATAAGAGCTGGGGCCACCCATTCCACAATGAGGATAAAAGAAAATATTGAGTAGCTGCTCATTATGTGCGCACACCATCATGTGCACAGAATGAGATGGGGATTCTGCGGGGAAATAGCGTGTGCTCATCTGATTAAAGACTATATCATAATGCAAGGCAGCTGACGTAAGACTGCATGGGCCACCTTCGTTCTGCTATCTCCTAGCTTCCGAGTGCTTGACGTTGCACCCTTAGCATTCCTTTAATGCAGTTTTTTGTATAATTTCATGTACTTTCATCATGGCCCCTCTTATGTGTCTCCTTTCTCAGGTAAAACATCTCAATCTTTTCAAACTCTCTTTGTTGGAGTAATTCTCCTGGCCCTGGATCGGGCTCATCACTGGTCCCATCCCTCCTCTAATTGGCCGGTTCCTTGAGAGCAGCAAATTCTTTTTCTTTTTCTTTTTTTTTTAAAACTATCGCTTTAAACTATGAATGGATTTAGAGTGCTCAAAAAGATATTACTCGCCTCTGACGAGCCGGTCAGGAAGCACTGATTTGTCCATGTTGGCTCAGGGGTGATCAATGCTTTGCCCTGATTTCAGCAGCTGCCCATCAGGAGGCCCTCACCCATGTCAGCTAATTGGCTAACATGGCTTGGCCTCAGGTGGGCTGACCTCTGAGAAGGCAAATAGAGGCAAACGACCAACCCACCCCATGACTTTTCTCTCCCTGTCCTGAGCCAGGATTTTCTTCTTCTGCATTACAGTGACGCTCACCAAGGATCAGCAGAGTGGTCCTTAGCCCATGTGTTTGTGCAATGGTGATGTTGCACTGTGCATTGAACTGTGTCTTCCTGCTTGGTCCCAGGTCCATCCAATGGAGTGTCTACCACGCAGTTCAATGGACCTTTAGAGTCCATGCCCCCTTCATAAAATTCACCGATATTAACTAAAGCTGGAGAGATGAACCGAGGATGGAAATCTCCATAGGTTCTCACAGCTCTTTGGTGGTCTCCTAACTTTTTCTAGCCAGGTCACTTAGCTCAGAACTTTGTCATTATTTCATCTAAGTACATATGCATAGTTTTCGGGTCACCATCAAAACAGCCAGATGGATGTTTCTGAGCGTTTCACAGCAAGAATGTAGTTCTCTGGCTGAAGCTTTGCAGGCTAAATTTCAGCCTGGAGCAAATTTATACAGCTGAGATCTAAATCCCTGTGAAAAATACCAGCTTCTTTTGGAAACCTAGGAGCAAAAATAGTTCTGATGCCAAATGGCACCAGGTGCAAATAAAAGGGATCGTTATGATGAGAAAGTGGGAGCTAAAAGGGGGGTGATGGGTACTTCTTGGAATTGAAGAGTTTCCAGTAAATTCTCTCTTAAAGCTCACTGCTTTTTTGTAAAGTAATATATATCTATTGGTCTATGACCTTTGTACTTGGAGGAGATCCAGGGAAAGCAGAAAGAACTAATCAAATAACAGCGAGCGCTGTTAATAAGGGAAATGGTGCCCGCAGGATGGAGGAGTTAAAACAACAACTAAAGCAGAAACACCTCCCCCCAAAAACTGTTTTTCTTTTGTTTTGTTTTCTCAAGCAGAAATCTAAATTAGCTGAAAATGAAAGATGGGGCTGAGGTGTCAAATTCCACTCCAGATCCACACTCCAGGCAGCTCAACCATCGGCCGGGGTTGGAACCAGAGACAACCTATGTTAATGGTAGCATATGTCCACTCCTATATGCAAGGAGCAGTCTTGAAAGGAGGCTCTTACTACCCACGTATGGCCTTGCACTGGGAGCATCGCATGTCTGAGAAGCTAAGCAGAACAGAGCTCGGTCTGTGGTGCTCTGGGGCAGGAGTTGCCAGGACGGTAGTAAGGAAATGCTGTGTGACTGGAGATGCTATCTTTCAGAGGAGGTGTGAGCCTGAGGTCTTGGCCTGCTCAGGGTTGTAATAGCAACCAAGGAGGCATGTCAATCATAAAGTCCTATCTACAATATGGATGATTGTGAAAGATGGCCCGGAAGTTTGGAACTAAACTTTTAACAGCAAATCCCTGTTCCGGTGACAGACCAGATGAAACCTGTGGGTCTAATTCTGGAACCAGATCCAAACGTAGTGGCTCAAGCCCATATCTAATAACTCCATTCTGCTGGAACTGGATACAGTTTGCATTGGGCGCAGGGTTCTTCTTCGCTAGAGGGTAAGGCAAAGCCTGTAAGGAGCAGTTAGCATTCAAGACGTGATGCAAGGCCCAGGAAAAAGCCTTTCCAAATTAAAGGCATCCTCTATCCATGCTCATGGCTGCTGTATCTTGGGATGGCTTGGCATCACATCTGTGTTTTCTTTGCCACCTGCCCTGATTCTGGCACGTTTGCCAGCCCTGGTTCTCCTTAATGAGCATCACAGAGGGCTGGCGTTTGGGTGCAGCTTCACACTTTGCATCTAAGCCCTGTAAGTGCATGGCCTGCCTGTCCCTCCTCACAACATATTTGTTAGTCCAATAAAAGGCATTGCCTTCTCTGCCCTTGTCCCATTTGCCATTGGCTGGTAAGCGCCAGCTTGGCTTCCGCTCAGTTTCCTAACTAGGAAAGGCAACTCCTGTGCCGTGTGAATGAAAAAAAATGATCCCCGCCCATGCCGTTTCTACGCTACGCTTCCAACCTGGCTGGCCTGAACACCCTAGGGGCTTTCAGTTTGACACACCCCGGCAACGGCGTCAGGCAGTTTGCGCCCCTCACCTTCACGTAGTCATATTCACACAGGTAGGACGACTCCAGGTCAAAATGCATGAAGTAGAGTTTGATTCTAAATCCATCGGGCACGGAAATGTTCCAAGTCACTTCAGAGTCACTGGGGTAGGAATCTGGGAAGTTTGGGGACTGGATCTCCCCAAACATGTCTGTCAACTCAATGGCGTCCACACCACCGAAGAGGAAGGCACAAAGGGACCAGGCTAGGAGGTACCTGCAAAACACACATGAAGAGCAAATGAGTGACTCCCCAGGCTGAAACTCAGCAATGACATGATCTGCGGGGCTTGCCCCATGTGCCGGGGAGGTTCTATGCTGAAAAGCGCCTGGGACCCGTACACTATGCCTTCAGGCTGGAAAGCGAAGAGACGGGAAACACGACAGAGTGACCCGGTGCTTGGAGGTGGTACAGAGAATCCTCTTTCTAGTTGCCAGACTGGTGGGTCTGCCTCACATGGCCAATGTCCACCTGATCACCAGATTTGGGGCTGGGAAGGAATTTTTTCACCCAGGTCAGACTGGCAGGGACCATGGGGCTTTTTTCCCACCTTCCTCTGCAACATTGGAGGTGGTTCACCTGCCAAAATCATCTGGGCACGTCTCACTTATCAATTCCCTGCCAGTGCAGGGGCTTGGTGATATCTCGGTCTCGCCTGTTCTCTCCTTGTGGTGCATGGTTTAGCCTCCTGCAGTTGTCTATATCCAGATCCGGCCCAGGGAATGATTCCATCCAGCCCCTGAATGCATCTTCCCTCGTAGGCAGACCCTGCTTTACCAAACGGCGCCCTCCGAGAGGTGTGACCTCCCCTGCACGATAGGTGCCAGGTCATGCCGCATGAAGGTGCCATTTTGTAAAGCCCATAATCTCTGTATGTGGCCCGCGGAGGTGCCTCACACAACAAGCTTCAGCCCAAGGCACTGAAACGGCTGGACCACCGTTGATCTTAAGGTAGGGGTGACTGGGTGGAATTTAACAGTCCGCTCTGGGCAGGAGGGGAGGTGAGATGTTCTGACAGTCCTTTCTGGTCTTAAACACCGTGACATGAGGAATGGCTGCCCCCCTGCTGGGGGAATTCCTTAGGCAGATCATAATGACTCCAAACTGGGATTTGCTGAAAGACCGGGGCAAATAATTTCACTCTGCTGAGAAACGTTTGGGCTCATTAATGACCCCCAAGTGGTCAGGGCCTCACTTCACCCAGAGGATGGACACTCCGTCGGCAAAGCTCCCCACACGGGAGTGCAGGCTCCGGGCTGACTCAAAGGGAAGGGCTGTCAATCAAGCCTCTTTGAAAGAAACAGCGCACGGGAGCAATATACCTTGCAATGTGGATTAATATTTCATAACTGGGCACCTGGCCTCCTTACAACCCAGCGTCCACTTTCTGAGGAGCAGCCAGATCTCAGCAAAGTCCCCGGCCGCTTTGGTCAGGAAATTTGAAATGTCATGAAAGGATAACCAGACGGAAGTTTAATAAAATAAGGGAGCTTCCTAAGTAGACTTAATGAAAGACTCCTGGCGATCACCGCTCAGCACTGTTATCATTACTGATCCTCACCTCACTAAACTGGGATCACTGAAGGTGTGTCTACACTTAAACCACTACAGCGTAGACACTACCTACGCTGACGGGAGGGGTTCCCTCACCAGCACAGGTAGTCCACCTCTCCCAGACGCAGTTGCTAGGTCGACAGAAGAATTCTATGCTGGGGGTTAGGCTGACATAGCTTCGTCACTCAGATCTAGCTCTGCCAATGTAAGTTCCCAGGCTGGCCAGTGCCGACTCTCCAAGCTTATATATCTCCATAAGTGTACTACAGTAGACATTGCGTATGTTATGTAAGGGAAGGCTAAAGTTACACTTTTCTTTCTTTCTTTTGGCAGGGAGGTATTATCCCCATGTTTACAGATGGGGAAACTGAGGCACAGAACGATTACGGCCCAGATCCTCAAAGGTATGCAGGTATTTCTCAGGCTTC
Source organism: Mesoclemmys tuberculata (assembly GCA_007922155.1). Taxonomy (NCBI): domain Eukaryota; kingdom Metazoa; phylum Chordata; order Testudines; family Chelidae; genus Mesoclemmys; species Mesoclemmys tuberculata. The sequence goes on along the minus strand of ML675649.1, from coordinate 4,725,835 downwards.
CTCCCTGGCTCTGGGCCTAGGTGACTTGCCCAAAGTCACAAGAGAGTTTGGATTCTACTCCCATCTCAGATCCCAAGAAATGACTGCTAATAACCCAGCCAGCCTGTGCCCTCTCTTGTGCTTGTTTTCTGGCACAAAATCTAATATTAATCGAGTATGTCTTTTTCCCAGACCCAGTGAAACCAGGAGATCTGCTTGACATTAGACATCCTGCCGCTGCAGGGCTTGAAACTGACCAGAACCTACACAGTTTAATTCCATTATCCAAGTAAATAGAATTCATCAATACAGGGACTGTGTAAAAAGTCAGATCCATTAAAAATATTATTTCAGTTTTAAAAACTAGGTATTCGGGCCTTGACCTTCAGAAACCATTAAAGCCAGAGGAACTACTTAGGCACAAAGTGTGCATAAATGCTTGCAAGATCAGGCCTTGTGTTAGCTATGCCAGTGGAGAAATTAAAACTGCATCTGTGGATTATTTTTAACCTGATGGTGCCCTTTTAAAAGCAGGGCAATAGATATCTGGGGTGGTTTCATGGACCACAGTCACTTTCCTCAGATTTTGCTTAGAAGCAGAGAAAGTTAATGAGAACGAAGCAATATGGATCAATTTTTCTCTTCACTCAAGTAAGTTTTAACATGCAACCTTCTGATGGCTTCTCCGAAACCACAAAAATGTGCAAAGGAAAATCTGTTTCTCTTCTGGTTGGAATACATCTCTAGAGGTCAGATCCGTAGCTGGCGTAAACCATGTAGCTCCATTGACTTTGACTTACTTACGCCAATTTCACCAGCTAGAAATCTTGCTGGTTATGTCTTTGCTTTGCTTTTTTGGTGACTGAAGAGAAAAAATAAGATCAAACTTCTCTGCCATGCCAGCAAAGTCGTATCCTTGGGAAGGGGAAAGAAATGACTTTGGCGTGAACAGAGAAGCAGAAACACGTACAGCATGTAACGCCTCCGCTGAAACTCACACTTTTCAGAATCCCAGCGAAGGCTGTGTAAATAAAGCACGAAGTGGCAATAATATCACATGCTTTCTTTGCAACCCAAAAAGCTAGCCTGCTCGGAGAGTCACCCCCAGTAAGCTAGAAATTCCTGCGGACTCCGGCACGCAATCCGAGCACTGGCATGGAGACAGGGGCATGTTTTATTTACTGCTTGCCTTGCAGACGAAGCCATCAAAAAAGCAATCATCAAAGTAAAGTATTTTCCAGAGACCAATCCCCTCCCCGGCCCTGCCCAAATAGCGTGGGAATCTCCTTGTCAGTTTCCCAGATGTGTACTTACCTCATTTTACTGCTCTTGGTGTTTTCTGATTTGCTTGGGCTGAGGGTGTTTTTGGTACAGGCTTGCCTTGTCCCAAATGCTCCGCTGTCTGCCTTATCTTTGCTCAATAGAGATTTGTGTGTGTGTGTGTGTGTCTGGAGTTGTCTGGCATTCTCCATGCAGGTCACGCCTTCCTCCGTCTGCTACAGTTCTACACACACAAACCTGACTGTGTTGAAACCGTCCTCTGCTCAGCCAGGCTGTTCTCGCAGTCCCTCCTCTCACTCCGCAGGGCTGTCTCACGGACTTCAACAAAAGCCATAGGGCTCAGCGAGGGTTTTTGTCTTGCTAAATCTGCAAGGTTATGTGTGTGTGTTTGTGTGGTAAGTTTTTTTCCGGACTGCTGTGCCAGATGGCTAAAATTTGCTTCTCAACAGGGCACGCTGCAGAGACACCGGCACAGCACAAGCTGGGAACGCACGACACATAAAACTGTCCACTATAAATAAGTGAAATTAGACTTGGGCCCAGGCTCTGGAATTCAGATATGGGTTTGGGACCAGATTTCAGCCTCTCTCCACCACAGCGCCAAAGTTGTTCAGAGTTTGGGGTTCCAGAGAAAGAGTCAAATCATGACTGTCAGATCTAGGCTCATATCCAGGTTTCCAGTCCCCGCAAAGCTTCTGAGTTTCTTATCCTGGAATTAACGGCCACATTCAGATCTGGGTTTGGTTCTGAATTTAGAACCCCTTAAAGCTCAGGGATGCAGGGCTGTGACCCAGACACACCTCTAAAAGAAGCAGATAAAACCCTGATGCTTTCCCAACCTAAATAGATTCATTTCCCCTTTCTCTGAACAAAAGGAATGACTTCTAATGGTTAACGGGAATAAAATCTCTATGAACTGCAAACAAGGGGACTGTCATCAGGGAAGCAAAGGGAACACCCATTCCTTTGCCACACCAAATGCTTTTTGAGAGTTTCAGAGTAAAATTTTAATAGGTGTTTACCAATGTCTACTTAATCCGGTTAATGTAAATCCTGCAGGCTCCCAGAGGCAGGTATGGATACACATGCAGCATGTTAAATACAAATGCCGCAGCCAGAGAAGAAGTAATCTTGTTTTTTTTAAGTAATAAAACGTTATTGTAAAACCACAAAAAAATCAGCAGGGGGCTTTGAGGGAGGATCTGCAGCTGCTCTATTTTTTTCCTAATAACTGTTTATTTAGGAAGTTTTAACAGGTCACACAACATAAGCACCGGGATTCAGTCTATACTAAACCCAGGCAAGGCTTTTACATTTATTAATATTCCAAACAACATGCCACGTGCAGTGGGGCTTTTTGTGGGTGTGCGTGCTCTGGCTGAGTCTTCCCAAGATGGTAACCCATTTTTCCTCTGTCTGTGTCGCTGGGTCAGACCTTGATGCATTCACATTTCCACAACAACAGCACGCCAGATTGTCTGGACGCACTCCACACATTTGAGGCGCTTTGACTTCTGAAGCGCCTTCAACTCGTTCGAACTGAGCAGACTGGAAGGGGCCGATGTCCCGTCCAACCAAGCCATCATCTTCCTCAGGGCGGCAGGCCTGCCCTCCAGCTCCCCAGGAGGACGGGCACTTGGGAGGGAGTCTCGGCAACACATGCTACCTTGAACGTCTAGGTGCGTTTCCTCTGAGGGTAATATCAGCCGGCGCACATCAGTGTGACTCCATGGACTTCCATGCAGCCATGCTGCTTTGCAATAGCTGAGGAGCCGACCCATTGTCTGACTTGTGCAGCAGGGGAGAATTCATATGAACCCTTTCCCTGGCCACTATAGGGAAGTGCAAATGGCCCTGTGACCTCCCCATGTGGGGACACTGCAAGTTGAAACGTTCTGAATCTTCTGCCCTTCGTGCCTGTGGGGAGGGCGGTTTGCTCTGCGGTGTGAAAAGCCAGCGGTTCAGCCCACTAGCCTCTTGGCTGCCCTGTGAACTGCCCCACATAAAGTTCATTCCAGCCGTGAGGAAGGAGACCCGGAGCCTTGTGGTGAAAGAGGTTTTGTTTGCTCGGATGCAGTTCCATGTGTTCCTGCCCCCTTCCTTTGCCAAAGAACGGCCGCTGGACAGGGGATGGCCCATCAGCTTGGATGACACTTGGCTAGAGGTGTCAGCTAGTCCTTTGTCTTTGGGGAACAGGTTTACCCCCTTCCCAGGCTAGTCTGGTAAACATGACCAACGAGGAGAGATGGAAGAAATTGGGGCTGTTTAGTCGGGCAAAGAGAAGACCAAGGACTAGTCTACACCTCCAGTGGCACAGCTGTATCGGTACAGAGCGCATATGTAACTGCGTTAGATCGATGGGAGAGAGCTCCCCGCCGACCTAATAAAACCACCTAAACGAGCAGTGGTAGCTATGTTGGCAGGAAAGCGTCTCCTACTGACATAGTGCTGTCCACACAAGTGCTTATGCTGGCAAAACTTATGTCGCTCAGGGTTGTGTTTTTTCACACCCGAGTGACAGAAGTTTTGCTGACATAAGTGCGAGCGTAGACAAGGCCTGAGGGGGGACATGATGATGGTTTGAAGGTTCTAAAGAGGAGGGTGATAAATTGCTCTCCTTAACCACTGAGGACCGGACAAGAAGCAATGGGCTTACACTGCAGCACGGGAGAGTTAGGTTGGACATCAGGAAAAATTTCCTAATTGTCAGGGCAGTTAAGCATGACCTAGGGCGGTTGTGGAATCTCCATCACTGGAGGATTTTAAGAGCAGGTTAGACAAACACCTGGCAGGGATGGTCTAGATAAGGCTTATTCCTGCCTCAGTGCAGGGGACTGGACTAGATGATCTATTGAGGCTCCTTCCAGTCCTACATTTCTATGATTCCTCTGAATTATCTGGTGCTAGGCACTGTCAGAAATAGGATATTGGGATAGACAGACCGCAGGTCAGGTCCAGTCAGGCAATTCTTACGTTCCTAAACTGGCCATTTTTTTCTTTAATTGCTTTTAAATCTTAGAAATACCAGTAATACTGTCTTACTGGCCCTATCTTGCCAGTGGACATAGATGTATTTTAGCAGCTGTCTCAGCCCTAAGCCTTAGTGGCCTGGATGAATCTGTAACAAGGAGAGCTTTTCTCCTAAGAGTTGATTGGACATTTGAGTTAAATGATAGTAATAAAAAAGGATCACTTGGAACAGCCTGAATATAAATTGCTTCCCTTCTCCATCAGATCATATTTAACTTCCTTGGCATCTGGGATGTCATAAGCCTCTCAATCCTCGATCAAATCATCTAGAATAAAAAAGACAGAGGGAGAGCCTGCATTTCTAGTGTAAAAACATGTAGATTCCTTCATATGTAGTTTTTAAACTGTTCAGGCCTTTCTCACCCACTGTAAAGAAAGATAAAAATGCAGAAGGGCCAATCCCTTTGCAGATCTCCTCTCATGGCGAGAGCCGTCTCCAACTGCTGTTTCAGCAACATGTCTCAGAGCAGGAGAGGCTCTTGAGATTCCATATGCCTGCTAAAAGTTCCAAGCTGGACTCGAGCTTCCGCATTGACTCAGCTGTTCCACTGTATAAAAGCTCGGATGGTGTGTCACTCCTGCGTGTCTTTAAAAGCTCATTATCCCACGAGGCTGCCCTGCGGTAGTAGATTCAGTAAAGGGCACCGGAATTTGCAGCAAATCCCAACCAAGCGTGCAAATGATGTCACAAATCCAGCTGCTCTTCATCAGGCATTTCTTTAACTTCCGGGGCCTGGTTTTTCCCGCTGTGACAATGGTGTAACTCGGGAGTAACAGCACTGAGGGTGCTGGGCAAACCTGCTGCGTGAGGAGAAGACGGTTCTCCTGGCAAAAAGAGCTTTGGGGGAGAGCCTCAGCTGACTTCAACCGATGCCAGCTACAGCTCTGCCCTGTTCCCTCTGCCTGTTCCCTGCGGCAGCTTGGCAGGGAGGAGAGGGTAAAGTCCTTTTGACTTTTCAGAGGGGGAAACTAAGTCACGTGGCGGCTAATGTTAGGCACCAGTGTTATTCTCGGCATGAAAAGCAGAGCACGTGTATTGTAACAGGGACGTGCTTTTATTTAAAGCTGACACATCTTGGCACAACAGCGGCCGCAGCCCCGCCATGGCTTGCACCTACAGCACCCTGATCTGCCCCCGGCCATCCAGGGCCCCGCTGTTGGGGGTGGAAGGTCACCTCCCAACCTCTGCAGCCACCCGTGCAGCCTGACCCACCAATGACTGTCGATCCACGCAGGACGCCTGTGGTCCTGAATGAAAGGCCTGGCTGGCAGAGGCATCGGGTCTGCAGCTGACACTGAGCTGGGCGGTGGCTGAGGTTAGCCTGGCTTTGGGTGAGCTCTGGGCAAGGTGTGGCCGGGCCCCGCTGGAATCGCTCCTGAGGAATAACCTGGTCGAGGAGCCCCCCGTTTGGCACAGGTAGAGAGCTGCGGGCTAACGAGGCCCCCAGAAATGAACTGGGCAAAACTTTCCTTATCCAGCCCCTGCATGGATCCCCAAACTGCTGCTGCTTTCCCTGCACCAGCGCGGGCTCCATAAGAGACTCGGCCAGGGAATCTGGGCATGACTTCGGTGTCAGCAGGATGTTGATGAAAAAACCTAGCTGGCTCCAAGACTGAGCTTGATAAGTTTGTGGAGGGGATGGTATCATGGGACAGCCTAATTTGGCAAGTGACTGATCTTGGACTACTAGCTGTAAACGTGTCCAATGGCCTGTGAAGGGACATTAGATGGGGAGGGCTCTGATTTATTACAGAGAATTCTTCCCGGGTGTCTGGCTGGCGAGTCTTGCCCACGTGCTCAGGGTTTAGCTGATGGCCATATTTGGGGTTGGGAAGGAATTTTCCCCCAGGGCAGATTGGGGCTTTTTTGCCTTCCTCTATAGCATGGGGCATGGTGTCACTTGCTGATGGATTCTCTGTCCCTTGAAGTCTTTAAAGCATGATTTGAGGACGTCAGTAACTCAGTCCTAGGGCAGGGGTCCGTTACAGGAGTGGGCGTTGTGCAGGAGCGCAGACTAGATGATCAGAATGGTCCGTCTGACCGGAGAGTCTCTGAGTCCTATGTCACTGAAGAGGCTACCAAAGTCTGGGGGTCCCCCAGCGTTTGGCCATTCTCTGCCTCACTGATGCTCCAGGGCCCAGCTCCACCCCCAGGAGACCCTGCTTTGTGATCCTAGCCCAAGCGGGGTACCACGGGGACCTGGGGCCTCAGGAGGGGGCAGGCCCCATCTGGGATTGGCAGCTGGCGTAGAGTATTTGCGTGATACCCTCTGTGTGTCTATGTGCAATGAAGAGTCCAAAAGGATGCTCGGGCGTAGCCTGCCCGGGGCAGCACGTCCCTGCTGCGTGGGACGCCTTCCCCTCTGCCCGCTGGCATCCTCGTCTCTTCTCCAGGGCTGTGCCTGGCCAGCTGTTTTCCACCCTGCTCCCACTTCCATGGCACTGACCCAGCAGGCTCTGGCGCCACGGAGCAGAGTCTTCGGCACGTTGCCTGGAGCTGCTCGTGATCTCTCCCAGCTGCTGCCCGCAGCTCTCTGCAGGAGGCGCTGGGGAGGAGCCGGAGGGGCATCTGCACATCACAGCCCTTGGTTCTGCTGGAGGAGACAGCCAGGCCATCCACCGTGACTCCCACGGCATTGAGCCCCGAGCACCACTACGAGCAGCATGGGTCCTGCCTGTAGCTAGCACTGACTCTGTTCCCAAACTCCCGGGGTCCCCTGGGCTTGGACACAGCCTGCTATGGGCGGGTTGGGGAGATGCTGTCCCTTCTCTGCTGGCTCCAAAGTCCTAGTCAGGCCTCCCCAGGGGCCTCCCCACTAACTGCATCGAAGGCAGCCGGCAGATCTAACATTATCATGGGCGTTTGACCTCCACCCAGAGCCCTCCATGGGGACGACCCATGCAGCCTCTGTGCTGTGAGGCGGGTGAACACGGGTAGCCCGGGTCTGGGTGCCAGGGGGTGGGATTCCAGCCCTAACTTCCTTGTCTTGTATCATAAGAGTGAAGAGCAGGGAGGGTGGCCCAGGGGTTAGGGCACCAGGGTAGGAACTGGGTGCAACTCCTCGCTCTGTCACAGGCCTCTTGTGCAAGCTGGGGCAGCAGGGCTTAATTTGTCAAGGCTCCCCGGGGCCGAGCCCCACCCCTCTGGGCCTGGCATTTCTTAGGCCTGGCACCTCTGGGCCTGGCAGTTCATAGTCCCAGCACCTCTTTCATTTAGGCACTGTGGGGCAGGCCACTTAGGCCTGGCCTTCACTGCTCAAAGCTGTGTATTTCATACCCCGGGGTAACCACTGAGCTAAACCACAGGGGAGACAATGCACTATAGGTGGGCAAATAGCCATGCCCTCGCTTCATTTAATCTCATGGGAAAACTAATGGGCCTTGTGTGTTTTCAACCCCAGGATAGCCTACGCACGCGTTACGCTGGGGTAAAAACGCACCTGTTTCAGCAGTAAAGACAAGGCCGGTGGCCTGCCGTGCAAGGGGGATAGCGGCCGACCTCCCAGGTAGGGGTGAGGCTAGACCCATTAAAGGTAGTGAGGCGCTCAGACACTATGGTAAAGGGGGCCAGATAAAAATGACAAGCGGCGGTGCCCAAACTACTTTCTCAGCCCACTTCTCTCTTTACTGATCTCTAGCTACTGCCTCCAGCTCTCAGGGATTACTGACGTCTTTGTCGCTGCTGCTCTAGACTTAAAAATATCGGGAACAAGAGCAGATTGGCAGAGACCCTGGGGGATTTTTTGTTGGGGTTTTTTTGCCTTTCTCTGCAGCATGGGGCATGGGTCGCTTGCTGGTGGATTCTCTGTCCCTTGAAGTCTTTAAACCGTGATCTGAGGACTTCAGTAAGTCAGCCAGAGGTTGGGGTCTGTTACGGGAGTGGGTGGGTGAGGCTCTGTGGCTTGGGTTGTGCAGGAGGTCAGACCGGATGATCACAATGGTCCCTCCTGACCGTAGCGTCTCTGAGTCAGCTATTGATACGAGGCAGTGAATTTTGTGGTGGTGCAAAGGCTCCTGCTGTTCACTAGATGGCACTTTAATCTCTCTTTAGCGAAGCCGGCACGTCTTTTCATGCTCCCTCCGCACTAGGAAAGTGAGCGTCTCACCCTGATCCGTCCTGCCAACGGCTGCCCCGGGTTCCCCTCTTTTGTCTACTTTCTAATCAGGTTATGAAAACAGTCTCCGGGCCAAAACTCACAGTACAGCCAATGTCATCCCACCTTGGGCTGTGCTCTGGTCAAATTTCACGGGCTAAGCAGAATTGGATGGGAGACCTGTTGGGCAGAGATGGGGCTGGTGAACAAAGGCCCTAACAAGGGGCTGGGGGTTGATGTGCTGCTGGAATTATCTCTGGCTGGGGTGATGTAAAGCTGAGGGTCAAAGCACCGGCAATCTTTGGGTAAGCGTGGGGGTGTTAGCCTCGGTGTCCTGGCTGCATTTCCATATGATTCATTACATCTGCCTCCCTCAGTTCCCCTGTGGTCTCAGCTGACGTTTGCATCCTTCACTCTCAGTCCTAAACGGTTGTGCAGCATTACTGGGCCGGTGTTAACAGCTGCCACTTTCCACCCCAGAGGTGGCTGCATTCCCATGGTGGGCCTAATGATTCTCCCACGAATAATTCCGCCAGGTGGACGCATCCGCTTGGAGTTTTAAAGCAGGACTGATTGTTAGGGACCTGTGAGCTGCTCACCCTCCACCCCATAACCTCGCAAACCACAGAGCTGAGCCAGGGGCTGATGCTTCAATAACACATCTCTGCACCTCCCATGCAAATAGCACCGTGACGAGATGCTACCCAACGCCCTGTAAACAGGGGACACTTTGGGGCAACTTGCAGCATTGATCTGATGGCCCCTCTTTTATATCCACAGGACCCAGGAGTTATTTCCAATGAATCTAGGCTTCCTTTGGCTGTCAAAGATCATTAGCTCTGTTGTGACGTGGATGTAAATCTGCAGTCTTTCCTTTTCCCCTTTTGCCCCCGCTGGGCCTTCTTGGCCAGGAGAGAAGTGACATCCCCGCAGACACGTTTGTCTTTTGGAACCGGCAGAGGACACTCATGAGTGAGCCAGGCTGAAAACCCAGCTGCCTTTGTCCACCTGGCCCTGCCTGCTAGTTCATCAGCGTGAGCTTCTGGACTGGTTGAGGATCGAGGGGGGAGAGAGGGGTGTGTTACCTGAAAGGAGGCTTTGGAAAGGTAGCGTGCAATTTTTGATAACATCATAGAAAGCAGAGGATCACATGTAATGTGCTAGCACACGTGGCCATGTCTCCATCTAGCCGCTGAGCCCGGAGAGTCCATCAGCCTGCAACCTACCACTGACAGTACAGAACCTGTTCCTTTGTGCCGGGCATTTAAGCCCGGTGTTGTCCCTCTTCTGGAAGGATGATGAGAACAACCAGGCCTTCCAATTATAGAGGATCCCAGCTCCAGGCCCTCTCCTTTCCAGATCGAAACCCTCCTGCACATAAGACTTCTTACTGATGCCCGTGGGATCTTTCTACAGGATGGAGATCTGGCTGTGCTCCTCTATATTGTTGTGGGGTGGGAGAAGCATTGTTGTGCTTGTGGCCACTGCCCTCCATTTAAGATAGCTGGACGAGACAAGCAACCCCTAAAACAAAGGCATAAGTGAATTCGCTCAGGAATTTGAATGATGTGGGTGAAGGGCTCTGACTAGGCATTGTGTGAGAGGAGGGGATAGCAAACAGAGAGACAGACAGACACAGTCTGGACAAGCAAGGTGTGTGTGACTCTGGGAGAAGCCCAGAGAGGGGACTTCTGTGTTTGGTGCTGGTGCTGTGAGCAAAGAAACAGGCTCTTGTTGTTTGATTCCTCCTGTGTTCAGGGAAATGGAACTTTGCACGTTCCTTGTAAACACACCAGATCGCGCTGAAGAAAATACCTGATTTCCCCCGTCAGTTTCTCTTCCAAGGTGGAACATCCGGTGACACCTTGGATTTGGCTCACTGCTCAGGTCTGCAGGGGGAAGAACAGACATGCAAATAGTATCTACGTCTGTACTTTAGAAATTCCTTCCTCGCCAAGCGTATGCAGGGAGTGCCCAAACCATTCCGGCGCCATCTAGCCGGACTCTGATTTTGCAGCCACGAGAAGCCCAGCGAAAGAAAGAGGGTATTTCAAACCCTCTCGACTATTTCTAAATGAGTGCTTTGTAAAATACCATCTCCAGGAAAACCACGTTGGTGGGGTGGGGGGTGGCATAAGGCTTTTCTCACCAGGAATCTCAAATGACTCTGTTATTCACGAGTGGTGCGGCTATGTGTGTCCTAGGCCCTGCACTGGTAAGAGTTCAAAGGGATTCTCCTTCACCACACATGGTGGCAACCTGTGATTTGGAGCTGGTGGGGAGGGGGCTGAATTTTATTCCCGCTACCGCTGTGCAATTCCCCCTGGCTATTGGGGGGCCAGCAGAAGAACCGGCTGCTGGGTCCTGGGTGCCAAAGATCTGTTATGGTTTTACTTACCGAGAAGAATCTTTGATCGTGGAAATGGAGCTAATTCTGGGGTGGACAAGGGGTAGCCGCCTAACAGCACCATGCCACATGATGGGTTAGGCAAGGAAGTGAACAAGAGCATGGCATTCAGGGAGGAAAGAGGCAATTCTTAGTAGAATTTGGCCAAACACCAGGCAAACACCCCCCTCTTTCTATGGTGCTTATCTGGTCCTTATCACCATGGTATTGGAGCATCTCAGAGTCTTCAACATACTATCAAGCTCATTGTACAGATGGGGAAACTGAGGCACAGAGCATCTATGTGGCTCGCCCCAGGTCATACAGGAGGTCTCTGGGGGAGTAGGGAGTTAAACGCAGGTCTCCCAAGTCACAGGCTATTGCTTTAACCACCAGGCCATCCTTAGCTGGGCCGTGCCAGCTCCCTCCCTCTCTTCTAACGCAATACACAGGGCAGGCTCAAAGCTTTGTGGCTGATTTCCAACCCAACAGCTTGCTCTTCCCCGCCATGCACTCGGATTAATGTTGCCTTGTCTGCGCTGAAAGTGTATTGCTGGATTCTGCCGGGGGCCGGAGCAAGACGCCCCCTCCCAGCACATTCCTACTTCCACCCGCCCCCCCCCCGACCTATAGCCTTTTAAAGGGAAGCGCAAAGCACCGTAATGCTTTCAGACAAGCCCAAATCACAGCAATTTCCCCCCGTTGAGGAGCCGTGAAATCGCCGCAGTGGAAGAGCTTGGCGTGACCGATGCGATTACGTGGGTGTCAGGGATGAGAGCAAAGCTGTAGCATTTGCTAGGGAGGGACTCCCAGCTCCAGTCAAACCCCTCTGCTAGTTGGATCAACAGTTTGTTTGCACTGTTTTTCCTTTGGCTAAACCAGGGCTTCCAGGGGGACCGGGTCAGCTCCCCACTGGGAAAAGGCTGGCCAATCTGAAGCTGCTGGCATAACCAGTGCAGCCTGTGTCGTCGCTGGGGATTGAATCCTGGCCCTTCAGGATGGAAAGAACAGACCTCTGCTGATGCTTGAATTGAAGGAGTAACTTGCATCACCGGTGGCTGTAGTAGACTTTTATCTTCTAAATGCTGCAGCCACTAGAGGGGGACAAAGAAGCACATTCTACTGCACATCATGCCTGCAGAGACTTAGAGAGACTTCGTGGTGGCCGGGAAGCTAACAAAGGAGGTACTCCTCCCGTCTGGTCCGTGTGCAGAGGGATGGCTGCTAAAAGTGCGAGCTAATAGACTGTTGACTGGAAAGTGCCGGGAGCTCCATTCATTGGGATGCTTGAACCGTGACTGGGCTAGACACTGGAGAATATATAGCAGAATCCCACCTGGAGCATAGCGAGGTTGGGATGGGATGCACTGCATAGCTAAAGTCCGCACTGCATAACTAAAGTCGTTCCCTCTCCAGGTCTGTGGGACAAGGCTACTTGGGAGAGCTCTCCAGCTGCGGAGATGTGCAGGGAAAACATCACAGTGAAAGATTACAATCCAGCTGTAACATCTGGATCTCAGAAACACGAGGGGAGAGATTCACCCCCATTGAAATCAAAAGGATTACACCACTGCTGGGTCAGTCTGTGTGGCTTTAACGCTGGCGTTCCTGGCTCTCTGGCTGTTAGTCACGCACCTGTGAACTGATCCCAAGGAAATAAGCAACCCACTCCAACAAGGCTGGCTGTGGCGCAGGCCCCCGTCCGCAGTTTTGATGGGAAGCGTAGTAACTGATGGATGGCGTCGCCTCATGACATACGGCCTCCGAGCAAAAGTATGGAAACAGACGTAAAAGGGGTCGGGCGCTTGGCGAGATGTGACCGTGACACGTGGCTTCAGATTCATGAGATACGGAACGTGGAGGCAAACTCATGGCAGCTGAATGGTTCAGTGTTCAACCAGCGCAGCCTTTGACTCCCGCTCTAGGGACATGAGCGTCTCTGTCAGCACGTTACTCTTCATGGAAACCGGGAAGGAAAAACCCTGGGCCACAGCGACAGTCATGACCTCCACGTGCGCAGGATCTTTCATTCCTAAGTGCTTTACTTGGAGTAACCACGGCATGCTTGCTTCTGAAATGCAGCCCCTTCTGGGGTGGAACGTGGCTGCTGTTAACGGCAATGCGACCCAGCAGCTTAAGACAGGAGGCAAATAAGAATACTGTGCCCTGTTGAAATGGCAGGGGGAGAATGTAGCTCAGCCAAGTGTCTAGCACCAGCCCTACGCCCAGTGTCAGTACACCCCAGTACCCTGGGGTCAGGAGTGGCCACGTGTGGGCAAGACCTTGGCTCATGTCTGACTGGAAAGGCTCCCCTCGGAGAGCACAGGCCAGCCCCTTTGCCTCAGGCCCTGGCTCCGGGCTGACTTGGAGAGCTGCCGAGTCACGGACGGGAGACCCTCCGTGGGTGCAGAGGTTCTCACCGTTCAGGTACGTGTCCAAAACTTCTCCAGCCTAGAAATGCAGCTGGGGCACTCGTGGGACCCCCTGTAGTCCCGCCCTCCTTCTCAGCGCCCACCAACAGAGCTGCAGGAGTAATGCCATCAGCTGTCAGCAGCTAGCCGGCTCTTCGCCTCATTGGGCCAGCCGCAAAGGGGGGATAGGGTCCCATATCTCTCAGCTGCGTATCACATACTCCCTCGGCTTGGCAACCAAGTCCCATGCCGCTGCATTTCAGGCCTCTCCTTTGCTGCACGCCATGGCCACATTCATGCAAACGTCGGCAGGGACTGACCCAGGTGTCTCAACCCAACAGCACAAGCGCACCGGTGCTGAAACCATCCCCCAGGAGACGGGATGATGCCCACTGAGGACCCCCAGAGCTCAGAATGACGTCAGTAGGCGTTGGCACAAGTCCTAAGCCCCGTGGATATGACGGAGCCCAAAGGACCCTAAACTGTCTTGTGCTGTTTGTTTCCTGCCTGGGCAGAAACGCAGCGGAGGCAAGTGAGAGCGGGCGCGTTTTCAAGGAGGCTCTGCCGTCGATGGGCCTTAACAAGGTCTGCGGCCTTGCACATGCCAGTGGTCGCAGCACAGTCACGTGTCATGGCGCGTTCAAAGGGGAGATCACAAAGCCAGTCAGTGCGTGCCTGGCCTGGAAGGCTTCCTGGTTTTGAAACCCGGGATCAGACAGCCTCAGTAGCATTGATCCCCCCGTTTTGCCCGTCCCTGATCATCCCCTTCCCAGGGCCAGCCCTGGCAGGGGTTATAAGTGACAGCTCAAGAACGAATGAGTTCTGCTAATTTCTTCCTCGTCACGCAGTCAAATTCTAGCAAAGCCATAAAACTAAACGGGCTGCCTGGCCTGTTGGAAGGTGGGGACTAGCAGGGGACGTTGAAGCCATGTGTCCAATCCAAGACCATGCCCCCAATCCAGGGTAGATCACCCGTCTGCTGTCACATAACACAGCCGTCCCCTCTGAACTGAGGGGAGAAGTGCAGATCCATCCACTCGTACGGTCAGAGGCCCTGGCCCTGACCCCAACGTGCGTGAATCTCATTGTCCCCATTTAACGGGTGCTGACACATCTCCAGCTCCTCAGACACTTGTGTCTATTAGGCAGGAGGCTCTGCCAGTGCTCTGCCCTGGTGGATCAGGCACCAGGGCAGTAGCTTCGCGGCGATCCGTGTCTCACTCAGGTTCCTGCTGTACACGCGTCAGAATCACCCTCCCACCTGCCGTGTCTCCTCGCTGGCATTCTCAGCAGAGACACCAAGGGTGCAGCTGGCCCTGCTGCCTTTAAAGGGGCAGATGATCCAGGGGTCCTAGCGCTTGAGAGATCAGGGTGCGAACCCTGGTTGTGCAGCAGATTTTGTGTGGGACCTGGGCAAGCCACCTCGGGCCGGATTGTCCCCGGCGTTAAGGCAGCTGGTGGGATTTTCGGACGTGCCAGCCTGCGCCTTTAGCTGAAAATCTGGCCCCAATTCTCTCTATGCTTCAGTTCCCTACCTGTACCACGGGGAAGATACACCTGGCCTGCCTCACAGCCTGTTGCGAGACTGTGAGGTGCCGAGATACAGGGGTCATGGGGCCTGTGTACATACCTTAGTTAGACTGTACCCCCTACATCAACAGGGCTAGTCCTTTCAGAATGGGGATGAAGTACGTTGATGGGGAAAAATTCCCAGCTGTGCCAGCCACTGGGCGACCTTTCTTCTGTCTCTGGGCCTCACGTTCTCCCTCTTTGAAATAGCTTTGCTCACCCGGCTTTGAGATCTACGGCCCATTTACACGCTAAGCGTCTCCGTTCCAGCTTCAAATTCTGCGTGTGTAAACTGTGCCACGGCATCACAACCCTTCCCTGGGGAGGATCTTCCTAAGCTGAGCCAAACATACTGAGCAGCTGCCAACGGTTTCATTCTTTAAAGTTTCCTTTTTTAAAATACCTAGCTTTCATCCAGATCCTTCTTCAGAGCAGCTCTCAGGTGCACTTTATTTTCTATTTATTACAGATCTTTAGGCAGCAAATTGGCCAGGACTTTGTCAGCCAGAAGAGCAAAGACTCACAGGGAGTTTGATATATTAGTCAAGGTCTCTCAAAGCACTTTGCCTTGTAATAAGGGAGATTCTAGTAATGCAGCGAGTGCATTGACGCAAAGGCGAAGGACGTAGTGCTGCATGTTAAATGGTGTTTTACTAACAGAAGGAATGGTTTGTCTGTCTGCCCGCATGGCTTGCATCACCAGAGTGCTTGGTACTCGCCCATGGCACTGGAAGATAGGGCAGTGCCAGTTTGCAGCTGGGAAACTGAGGCACAGAGGCACTAAGGCCAAGAAAACACAGGTATGCAGGTTCCTAACGTCCATGGAACTCAAAGTGTAAATACCTTTGTGGATCTGATTTCAATGGAAGCTGGGAGCTGAGATACTTTTGAGGAGCTGGGCCTAAATTACTTGCATAAGGTCACTCAGAGATCTTGTAGCTCAGCTGGGAAGAGAACCTGGGTCCCTTACAAGGTAAATCAGTCCAATGCCGTTATCTGTTAAACCACTCTTTTTCTCTGAGAAGGAGGCTAGTCGAACGGACTCAGTCCAATGGACTCAGTGGATGCTTATCACATCCAGTTAACCAACCACGAGTGATGGATCAGAGGGGCCTCAGGGCACTGTCCTGGGACTGGGGAGAGCTGGATTTAATTTCCAGCTTTGCCATCAAGTCCTTCTATGACCTGAAACAAGTCATTTGACTTCAGCTTGCCTCAGTTTCCCTAATCTAATACATGGGAATATTCCCTAATATCTAATACATGGGAATAATACAGTGCCCTAGCTCTCAGTGGTGCTCTGGGTATTAAATCATTAGTAATAGATGATGCCCGAGGTTTTATTCAGGGAAAGCAATGTTTTCACGCATCCTTTAGAAGTAAATTCTCAATGGCAATTTCCATCATAAAAGAGCTATACTTTATGCTTATACAGCAGCTTTCGTCTCCAAGTATATAGAAATCATTTCAGCCATCCCTGAAATGCAGCCACTTCTGGGGCAGAGCACACCAACACACAGTAGCACAGCAGAACACATTTTAAGAGAGGAAGTGAAGAAGAAAGCAGTGTCTGATGGAAAGCGAAGGGAGAATTTTAAGAAGGCAGAGTGTGGGCACCTGAGCTGGAATGGAATCAAGGCCCTGGGCCCCTTTGTCCACGGGACCAGAAAGATTAACACGTCAATTGCACGGCTTGGACACAAAAGAGCAGGGCTTGGGCCTGTGTAGAGCCCATTGCAGCTTTGTAGCTTTAGTCTGGCCGGTGAAATTACTGCGGGTCACTTTCACATTCACCCTCTAGCCCAGTTCTGCAGCCTGGGGATTTCTTGTAATGTTCTGGAAGGGCATTGAGGCCTCTGCCTGCCTACCAGCAAGCAGGGGGTTAAATCCTGCCTCAGCTCTGCCGCCGGTGCTCCTAGTGGGGTCATGCAGCTGGCCTGCAGACTGCAGGCCCGTGGGGAACCCAGGAAGTTCTATATGTGTAGCTATCGGGGAGACAATGGGCTTTGAGAGATCTGGGGTTGAGGGGGCGCGCGGGCTGTAATATAATGCGGCTAGTTACATAGAGCCTTGTAAGGGAAAAAGCTTCATGCGCTGGAGACTGTCTTCTCTGTCGGTGGACCTTGTGTCCCGCTCCACCACCGTCTCTTGCTATTAGGTTTGCACAGACATTTGCGTATGCTGTGTGCTTTGCAAGGCCTGTGAATGCACTGCAGTGAGCGTGATCCAAGGGCAGAGCACACCTGTCCTGCTGGTGCAGGGGGTGCAAATGCCGTCAGTCCTAGGCCAGTGAGAGTCTAGCTGCATTTCTCAGCACAGCTGCTTTTTGCAAGGAGTTGGCTTGGAGAGAAAGGGCTGGGCTGGGGCTCGGGTGATCTGGATCGTTTCCCAGCTTTGTCACAGACTCCCAATGGGTCCTGTAGGGAAAACAGCCTGTGGTTGTGTAATTAAAGAGTGGGCCGTGATGCATCTGTGCAGTGAGGGTGTTCTTTTAATGTAGATTTGTGTGTGTAATATATACTTACCCTGCTGCGCAATGGGCTATATCTAGACACTCAAATGCATGTAATAATTCGTAAAGAAATCAAAATATATAGGCAAGTGCTAGCTAATATAGCCAGAACAGATCACGTGATATTATACGAGGCTATTGACTTTGCATTCTTTTTTTTATCGCTGTTGTGCTGCTTACTCAAATGAGGATTTGAAAGTTAATTAAGAAGAGAAGATTAAAAAAAAAAAAGAGACGCAGAGGGAGACAAGGGGATGGTGCACAGGAAACAGGATTGGGATCTGTTTTTCAGGTAACTGCTTTTACTTGCTAATGGTGGTCAGGAAGAACTTACCCCACGGGCAGGTTATTCCAGAATTGTCTGCTAGTGGGTTTCTTGCATCTTCCCCTGCAGCAGCTGACGCTGGCCATCATAGAGACAGGTTATTGGACTGGATGGGTGTCCACTACTGTGTTAACTGCACCTCTTGGACGCTGAGTGCATCTCCCTCCCCTTCCCCTCTTAGGTCTCAGGCCTGGACTGTCACCCCTTTCTTGGTGTGGAAACACACACTTCTCCCACTCTCAGGCTGGGTGCTGGGTGGCAGTTTCCTGTGTATCAACACGAATAGCTTAGCAAGTCTGCCTGGGGCTTAGATCCTGCGGTTCCGCTCCCTCTGGGGCAATGACAGTGGCGCTGGCGACCCCGCTGCTTCCTTAAAGCAAAGGAACAAAAGCATGTCAGTGAAAACCTCTCTTTAAAACATGAAAGCAACAGCACACGCATCCCTTGTGCTTCCCTAAGGCTTACCATGCCCCAGGGTTGGGAGGTCCAGTTCCTTCAGTCTCCTCCACTGCCTGTTGGACAGGAGAGCTGCTCGCAAGCGAATACCGCCCCCACCCCGGGCTGCTTCAAGAGGCTTTTTAACTCCTTAGTCTCCTTCTGCCCCCGAGTTTCCAGATCAGGTTTACAGCATGTTGGAGACAAGATCCAGGATCCTTGAAGCTAACAGCGGCTCTCCTCCCCATATATTTCTAGTGTGTACCTCAGTAGTCTGATCTGGGAAGCCGGGTGTTGCTTTTCCGTGTCGTTCTCACGGGATACAAGCATTACAGGTGTGCAACAAACATTCCACTGAGCCCAGCCCAAGTTCAATCAATGGATTCACACAGGAAAGCCTTACAACCCCCATATGGTGACCTGGTCTTATACAGGGTTCAGAGCAACATTGCGTAGATTGATACATAACAATTCCTATGGCATTCATAAGCCTATTACATTTCTGCTCTACTTCTGCCCCGATGGGCTACTGCTCTGATCCCGTCTGGCAGCGAAGGTCTCTGATGTTTTGCTTTCTCTCTGTGTAGTTTCATTTACCAAAATATTTACATGCCAGCCTCGATCGAGTCCTGCCTTTCATTCTCCATTCCTGCTTCAATTAATATTGATGCCATGCTTATCTTTAATTAATATTCATGATGATAAAGAAATTACATCCATTCACTTTTAATTACACCCTTCTTTGGTAAACAATTTAGTGCAATTAAAGAGCTTCCAGTGTGTGAAAAAAACAAATCCACTTCCCATCCCCTCCCCTGGAGGGACCAACCCTCCTCTCCCCTCCGCAGCTGGAACTGGTGACATGGCTTTAGGGATTGTCCGCGCTGTTTTGTTGTGCGGTCTCCTTGCCACACATGCAGCGAGGGAGGGGTCTGTCATGCATGGCTAGGCGCGAACGGGCATTAAAGACGCAAGGGGCAGATTCTAATCTCAGTTACACTAGCCCGAATGGTGAGTAACCTGTTGACTTCAACAAAGATGCTCTAGAAGGGGAGGGGGGAAGGCTGGTCGTCTAGTTATGGCCTTTCACTGGGACTTGTGAACTCTGGGCCCAATTCCAGCTCCGGCACCGCCTGACTCCCTGTGTGGCTTTGGACATGCCACTTGTTCTCTAGCTCCGTGCCTCAGTTTCCCCATGGAGCTCCTAATACTTCCTTTGTCCTTTCTTCTTAGATTGTAAGTTCTTTGGGGGCCAGGGCTCTGCCTTGCTTCACATTTGTACAGTCCCTAGCAGGCTGGCAGATCTAGGTGTCTCTGTGATATGATGACTAAGAACATGGCCCACAGCTTGAATATTTCCTTAACCCCAGAATACCACAGAGACGCAGGTGCTCCGATACCAGGGTGATGGGCATGGTATCAAATTTTAGATAGATGGATAGTGGAGGGGGTCTCGCTGTCTCAAGCAAACAATGCTCCCCCTTCTCAATGAACCAATTTGCCTACAAATATCTTCTGAACATGGCAGTAGATTACGCTGGTGATCTACAGAGCCCCCTGTATAGGTTTGCCATCGTGACTGTGTCTAGGACAAACATGGTCACCTCCATATAGAGTCCACAGTAGTCCCTGGGACTGAACCTTGGCCCTTCAGCTCCAATTGAAGTCCCTGCCACAGATGGGCTCTTTAGCCTGCAAATGAGTGGCAAGCTGTTATAGACCCATAGACGCTAAGGTCAGAAGGGACCATTCTGAGCGTCTAGTCCTGACCTCCGGCACAACGCAGGCCATGGAACCTCGCCCACCCACTCCTGTGATGGACTCCTAGCCTACGACTGACTTATTGAAGTCCTCAAATAATGATTTAAAGACTTCAAGGTACAGAGAATCCACCAGCAAGTGAGCTATGCCCCGTGCTTCAGAGGAAAGTGAAACCCCCCAGGGCTCTGAAAATCTGTCCTGAGGGAAAGTTCCTTCCCGACCCCAAATATAGCAGGTTATAGTTACGAGGGTCAGCCACTAGGCTGAAGGCAACACGATCGGTTTTGTGGCTTCCCGTGTGGCACTCATACAGGAAGCTGAACAGTCATTTCTAGCTGATCCAGTTGCCGAATGGGACCTACTAAAGGGTTAAGCCAAGATCTTAGTGACTTGTGGTTTTGGATGGCCCAGCTTGAGACACCTTTAATGGGCCCGGTTTTCAGAAAATGCTGAGAATCTGACCCCTCTGAGGTCTCCAATGGGGGCGCGAAAGTTTAAGGACCCTAGGTGACTAGTTAGTTTTGCAAATCTTGACCTTAATTTATTATATTTTTAAGCTCACTTTTCAGGAACTATCAGACATCAGAGAGGAAGGAGGGACCAGTGATTAGGCACCATTTAGGTCCAGTGGGGTTCCATTCTCTGCTCTGCACAGCTTCCCTCTGTGACTTCAGGCAACTCCCTTAGTCTCTGTCCCTCAGTTTCCCATTGTTGCAATGGGGATAATAGCATTGCCCAACCCCAAGTGTGATGTGGGGATATAAATACATGGAGAAGATTGACCAGTGCTGTGAGATCTAGTGATGAAAAGCTACATGTAAGAGCTAGATATTATTAGTGTGTCCTTTTAAAACCCAGTAACCCCCTCCCCAAGAATTGCCATCCTTTAGGAGTTTGTTTTTAACAGCAATGCTCCTTGGCAGAAATTCTGTGAAGCGATCTTAATGAAAAGTTCATTTAATTTTTCTGTTCTAATTCCCATAGGTCACTGAATTGACCATCAGCCCAGCCATTTTCAGCTGCAATAGACACCATTGCATTTCACATAAGAGTAAAATAAATCTCCTTGTCTGGGGCCTGATTTTTTGAATTTCCTGACCTGCTTTACTTTCCTCCCCCCTGTGTCTACGTGTGCGTGTGAGGAAACCGGTAAAAATTTAAACCACTCTGGGTGATGGGGCCCAGACATCACTGAAAAATTAAAAACCTTCCTTTAGAGAAGAGATTGGTGTGAAAATAAAGGATGAAGTGACCGCCATGGCAGGCAGAGAGCTCCCTAATGCTGCTTTCAGGAGTTAATGCGTTCGTTGCTCATCCTCAGCCACACCTCCTGCGAATAGCGTCCCTGGTAGTTTATATTCCATCAGCTCTCAGAGGGCCCACATGAGATCAGGGCCCTATTCGGGGAGGTGCACTACAAACTCAGAACAAGAGGCAGTCCCTGCCCCAAAGAGCTTGCAGTCTGGATAGACGAGACAGACAAAGGGTGGAAGGAGAAACAGAGAGGGAGAGTGACTTGTCTAAGGTCACAGCCTGGGCTAGAGCCAGGCTTAGAACGCAGGACTCCTGACTTTGCCTTGGCAGCTTTCTGGTCGCATCAGTGAGCGTTGGCTCTGGCCCCTCTTGTGCGGATGCGGCGCCCTGACTTTCAGGAGTGCTCAGTGGAATGACCCCTTCCCCTCGTGCAAGCATTCCTGCGATGGATACCCGAGGCCTCTGGCTGCACTTTAGTCAGGGAGAGGCTCTCCCAGCTCCGCAGCCCCAAACTGCCCGGTTCATCAGTGCTGTCCTTGCACGTCGTGCATGGGGAAAGTGACCAGAGTGGAGCGTGAAGCCCTCACCCTGTTTGTGCTGGGACATTCCTTCGGACTCCTCTTTATTCTCCAGCCCTCAACGTTCTGTCCAAAAAGCCAAGGGAGGCTCGTACCAGGCCTGGGGTGTGTGTACAAGAGAGAAAAGAACTGCAGAGCAAAACAAGGCCCTCCCTCTTCTACTGGGCGGGGGAACTGTGTCTAGCACAGCTGACTAGAGTTTCTTCTGCTCTAGCAAGTGGCCACCCCTTGGCCAGTTAAATCTATCCATCTCTGGCTTTATAAGGTCACCCTCCATGGCTGGAAGGAGGATGTTGTCATGGACAGACCATTGCTCTGGCTAAGTAGAGTGACTTCCTCTTCCTCCGTGCTAACTTTTTCTCTGTCAACAACACAGGCTCATCTCTGGTTGCCCAATGCGGTGCCAAGCGGCCATTACAGAGCCATGGGGTGCACTGCAGATGGTGCCCCTGGATGTCGGAGTTCCTCTTTGCCAGGACCAAAATCCTTGCGATGGCTCTGGAGCAGAATGTCGTGTGCACAGTCGTTAGTCACCCCGCTGCTGTCTGACTGGGAAATCAGGTCTCATTACCTTCATCCCAGAGAAAAACATGTTCTGATCGCTGGGTGATTATAGCACATTCATTAGAGTGACAGATGCGAGCGGGGGCACACGAGAGAGATCATGACACACTAGACTCTCCCGCTTCAAAGCGAGAGTAAACAGAGACGGAGGGAATCCTGATCTGGGTTCAAACTCTCTCACTTTCCCAACAAGTGGGACGCAGGCGATGGATAGACTTTGTGCTAGCCCTCTGCACAGACATTAATTTCACCCCTTGGCCCCAAAGCTGTCTCAACATGCTGCTGCTATTACGTCTTCGAGACCCGTTCTGCCAATACATGGGTTCACCTAAGGCAAATGGAACCAGAGAGAGTTTTTCTCTTTATCACATGTGGAAATGGAGCCAGCCCTCAGCTAAGACTGGGAGGCTGCTTAAAAACGCAGGGGAGATGAGCAGTCGCTTTCCTCCATAGCTGAAAATCAAACGGTTACTTGAGAAAAACAGCAAGGCAGCCATCAGGCAACACCACCCACTTTGTCCTCCCTCCCTTCTTGTACCGACAGTTGCTCTGGCAGAGGAATGCTGTACCAGCCGAGACAGAAGTGCTCCGCCACAGCAATGTAGTGCCCATCAGCCACTAATTAAAATGTGACTGTTCCTTTCAGTGTCTTCGTGGTGTGGGCTCCTCTGGTTGAATAGCTCTGTGGGACAGAGGACTGGGAAAGCTTTGCTAGTGGGATCTCCATGAACCAAAGCTTTCTTTGGAAGGTGAGCGTGAATCGCCTGCAATGCAAAAGCCATAAGAAAGCACGGAGATGCCAAATTGCGAGACACCTCTTAACCACACCCTCCCTGCCACATGGCACTGACCGTGCACACCTGCACCTCCCCACGGAGCTTTCTTCTGCTTCTGGTCGATGAAGAAACACTCATCACATTACTCCCCTTATGAGAAACATAAAACCTCAGTAAAAGGCACCAATACCTCCGTGCACAAGTGAAGCATGGTGGCGTGTGTTTGTGAGGCTGCCATCAAGGTCACCTTTGTGTTCCTCATACAGACCAGACCAAGAGTTAAGAGAGAAACAAAAGCCAACCTCAATGTAGAAACCACCACGGTGATGCTGGCCCATCTGTCGCCTCCTGTCTTACATTGCAAGCTGTTTGGAGCAGGCACTGTCTTTTTGTTCCGTGTTTGTACAGCACCTAGCACCATGGGATTCTGGTCCATGACTAGGGCTCGTAGCTGCGATGGTAACAGAAAAGATAATAATAAAAGCCCTATGATAACTGTTTTACATTCAATCCGTAGTGTTATTGAGAGTGCGTAGAATAGTTACCGCTAAAGTCCACTGGGGGGCCTTTTGCAAACATATGCTCAAGTCCTGTATTGCTCAGTCCACAATACGGCATTTCCATCTCCCTGCTGTGTTATCCAGACACTAATATCACTGTTTATCACATCAGGACTCCTCTGGGTTTTTGGTTTTTTTTTTTTTTACACTGTCTGCACCTCTGTGGTGGTTTTCAGAAACTGTCTTTTTTCTTTTTAATGATCAGCCACACCAAAAATTACTTTGACACCAGCCCCGGGAGGCTTACCAGGGAAAGACAGATGCCTGGCTGGGCGTTTGTTCATCGAAGAAACAGAACAAAAGGGATTAGTGCTGAACGATTTGGTGCTAAATGGCCATTTCTGGGAATGAAGGTGTATGGATGTGCTTTTTGCTCAGTTACCCCAAAAATAAATAAGTGGAGAAAGCATTAATGTCAGTGCGGAGGGGCTAGGCGGCTGGCTCTGTTTACATGGAGGCAGAGTCACACTTCTGATCAATGGCATGCAGGGAGAGAATTTTCTTGTGCCATGGGGCTTTATGGATTCTCTTTTTTTAGTGCCTGTAGGCCTGTGAGGTTGCTGTTACTGCAAACCAAGGCAGCACTGGGAGTCAGATAGGAAGTCAATGAGGGGAACCAGCGTAGCTGGTATTGTTCTTCCTAGGCTGATGCTGAATCGAAGCTTGAAGCAGCTTCCTGTGCAACTTTCAGCCACGATAGAAAACTTCTATGTGATCACTAAAGTTCCCCTGTTGCTTTTTGTACAAATGAGGGTGTTAGCCTCAGTGTCCAAGTGGAATAATTGCCTTCTGCCTAGCTTAGATTCCTCAGCAGTTCTAACTGGTTACAGGATTCTTCTCTGCCTCTCCTAAACTGTCACACAGTGTTGCTGTGTGCTGTTAAACGTTTCTTGTGCTGCACCCCAGAGGTGGCAGCTCTTCAGTCCTGGGTGAAATGAGTCATCTGTCGTGCAGTGTGTAAAAGATCTAAAGCAGTTTGCGATCCTGCTTGATGAAATGCCCTATGCAAATTGAAGGAAAGAAAAATCACACCCTGAAAGGAATCAGACATGGCTAACTGCATCGAGTTGGCAAATCCAAATAGCATACGCTTTTCTGATTCTCCATCTTAAAAAAAAAAACAACCAAAGGGAAGCACGTGTGACGTGAATTATAAATAATCATAATAAACAGTGTTGCTGATTGTGTTGATGGAGCCACCCTCATCCTCATTGTCCAGGGAGTGCTCGAATAAGAGGAGCTCTGTAAAGGATTTTTTTAAACCAGAAATTATGAGCTGGATGCAGGAATCGCGAGGCAAGTGTCCCCGGCTGGTGCTGTGCAGGAAATGAGAATGAAGATCATAATGGTCTCTTCTGGCTGAAAAGCTCAGAATCTATGGACCAAACAGGTTAAAGCACGGCAAAAACACTACAAGAAAAGTGGATAAACTACTCAGAATGGGCAGTTTACGCCTCAGGTTTCAGACTTTTTTGTCAGCTCACCCATTGTCCACGAGCAGGTCTTGAGCTCTCTGAATTCTTCACTGGTCCCGTTTATTCAGGAAGGGCCTCATCAAAGCCCAGAGATCAGTGGGAGCCTTTTGCTTAACTTCCACAGGCTTCAGAAGGAAGCGCTGCTCGCACGCTGCTCGGAAGGAATTTTTGTGACATACCTGAAACATTTACAAAGCGTGGTGGGGAGGTGAGGGTGCTTTCGATCGCCAGAATCCCAGGTAAAAGAGATGTTGGCTGGAGTGAAAAGGCAGGTGGACAGCCAAGAAATACAAATGCAGGTATAATAAAGACAAGCCGTGGCAAGACCCCTTGAGGTCCATTGACTCTATATCCTGGGGACATCTCCAGTAGATTCCTGACCTGGACGCTGGAACAACCAAAGAAGGGGCTGTCCATCCAGAGAATGCATCCAGGTTTCACCCTGAGTCCAGGGCACGCCAGAGTGGGATTCTGGGAGTTTGGGTCCAGCGGCTCATGCACACAGCACGGGTGTGATCAGTAATGTGTTGTGTGCGTGATGTCAGGACCAGAAATGGCGTGTGGCCAGATACTATGCTTGATCTTAGCCACCACAGGCTGAGACGTGAATTCCAGCCGCCAGAATGGCCCTCTGGGGGCTGTTGCAGCCAAGTGGAAATTAGAGAAGCCCTAAGGCTGCTCGGCATTGAGCCGGGGGTCGAATGGGCACCTGACAGCTCCAGGATTAAGAGAACTAGTGGTGACATCAAACTCAACTCTTGGCTCCTCTTGGCTGGCCCCGACGACTTAAGCTCTCCATGAGTTAATTTAAGGCGCTCCCTCCCAGTCAATGTGAACCAAACAGCCCCAGCTTCCCGAATCCTGCTGCAAGAGGCTGTACCAGCAGCGAGAGCCTGGACGAGGCATGTCCGGAGAAAGTTAGAATGTGCTTTGGCAAGGGGCCGTGGGGAGAAGAGAGTCAAATGGAGTGCTGGTTTTCATTAAGATGGGTAATTGCTTTTTGTAATTCCCTGGTCAAAGCTGGGTGCAGCCAACTGTGTAGACCTGCCAGCCACTGAGGCGGTGCATTTTGGAGAGATGGAAGAATTGCCTATTGCCATCGGGCCGTTCTTCACTGGAGGTCACAGCTAGCTGCCCCCCCTCGGCTGTGATTAATGTGCCCATAACTAACGAAGCCTGAAAGGGTGCTGAGTTGGTGTGAAACTGGCTGGTGCAGAAGAGGGGACGGGGGAATGTATATGAGTCTCCTCACCCCCTCCTCCCCTGTGAGCCACATGTGGGCAGGTAAAATGGCATCTTGCAAATTATCCCTGTGCCCCATTTAAAATCAAGATGCTTCTTAAGCTCTCGGGTCAGCTGTTCAGTAAAGACAGACCTCTGGTGTTTCATAGGCGGAATAGTTCTCAATTTCTTGCTGTCAAGTTGGGGAGCCGGGCCAGGGGAAGATCTGTGGAAACTCGGGACTTGGTGCTTAGCACCGACTACTTTGCTCTGTTTGGCTCTACGTAAACTCAGTTGTAATTTCTGACCTCGCCTCCCAATTTTTAAGCACCGTTGCCTTCAGCACGTCTCATCCCGTACTTCTGGCTGCTTCTCTGAAGCGTCCATGCTTTGGAGGCATCTCTGTCGCCTGATAATTAACGAGGCAGCTCCTCAGCGTTGCTGGCCACGCACCAGGGAGTCAGAAAGTTTGGGTTTATTAGTCTGAACAAGCTAATATTTGGATTGTCAAGTTGAGTTGGGGCGAATGCAGCTTGACAGGCCATTATTTGGGAGGAACACGGATCATTTAACTGAATCTAATAGCTGCTGTGGTGCAATTAGTCATTGGCGCTGAACAGGAGTCAGAGGTGCCATCCCTTTGTACGGGGAGCCAGTGACTACATTTAATGAAGGCATTTGAATCATAACTTCGACGTGTGCACATTCATTATGCTGTTCAATTGGCCATGATCGCCTGGTGAGCCCGCAGAACACCCTAGGTGTGACAGCTTTAGCTCAGGCTGGCCGCTGTGTGAGTGAGACGAGCCGTTGAGCTGGAGTGACAGAGATTTTGAAGAGGCGCAGGGGACCGCCTGAGATTTTCTCTGAGCTCTCAGGCCCCGTCTCCAGCTCGCATGAAGTGGGGCTGCTCCAGCGAAGGCAAGAGGGCTAGGCTGGTTTAAAGCTGCGGGGGCCTTGGTTATCACAGTCTGAACACCTCACAATGCCCGGGAAGGGCTCTGATCCCCATTTTACACCTGGGAGCCGGAGGCCCAGCAAGGCTATGTGATTTGCCCAAGGTCACACGCAAAGCCTGTGGCAGAGTAGGGATTACACCCAGGTCTCCCAAGCCTAATGCAAATGCCCTAACTCCTGGCCCAGCCCTCCTCTGTACCTTGACCCTCACTGTGTTGTACTGAAAAGCAAGCGAGGGTCACAGCGAGTCAGCTGTAGAATCGGGGAGTTTTTCCTTTGGGGGCCTGGCGTGGGATCTCCATCATGGAGGAGGGCCTCGGGTGACGGAAGAAGTGCCTAAACTGGGCTGGCAAATTATGCACCAGAGGTGGCTGCGCGGGCGTCCAGTGCATTACAGAGCGCCGTTTGGCCCCGGGCTGAGACTCTGCAATCGCTTATGACCCACTGTGACTTCAGCCAAGCAGCAGCCAGGCCAGGAAGAGAACTCAGGGCTCCCAACGCCCTGTCTGAATGGGTCTCATTTGAATCAGAGGTGAACATCCCCCTGGGACCTAGCTCCAGTTTGTGATCCTGCCCCTGGAAACTGTCCCTCCTCTGTAGCATAAGATGCTAGACAAAGAATTGTCTTTAACCAATTAACCCCCCCAATTAGCACATTTGAGGCAGCAATGGGTACGTTGTATCAGAAATCGGGGTTATAAAACTCCAGTGTAATTTGCAAAGGACTTCAAGCCAAACCATGTTTTGCCAAATGCAAATACTGCAGCCATTTTCTCCTCACAGCTGCCTCCTTCCCAGAGCACACACCGGTTGCAACAGCTGATTGCAGTCAAATGACATGGCTGATCTATGGCTGACCCCAGATTCTCTCCATAAAACCTGCAGTTCAGGGAATTATTACTTCCTTTCCTCTCACGCCTTATCGATTCCCGGAGATAGCATTGTGTCACTCCAGTGCCCCTCTTCCGGGGGAGAAATCATCCCATTCGGAGTGTCTCTACCCCAGGGCTTTGGGGTTTTATCTCTGGGACTGAAAACTTTGCCTGCAAGTCAGTGCATTCACTTCCCTGTGAGGTTATTGCTGGTGAAATTACCTGGATCGACGGCCCTGGGGACTAAAACATGGTTATCCACAGAACAAGGCTGGAACAGGGTGGGTTGGGGTGGCGAGCCTAGGACCAAGCCAACCCTGAGGACTGAATGAGCTGTACCCGAGGGGAAGAGCCTGAGACCTGGAGAATTGGCTGGGAGTAGGCTGGAAGTAGGCGGGAAGGGCTCTGACCAGGCCAGGGGAGTTTGTGTTTAGTTCTGAACGTTAAATGACTAGATCAGACCCTAAGAAGGGCTGGTGTGACGGGGACAGGGAAAACCCTGTGGGCTGTTTATTGGGGGATCCAAGAAGGGGAAACTCTGGTCTGGGGCTGTGTGCACGGCTGCCCTGAGGCCACCAGGTGGTGCTGTGAAGCAGCCACTCCAGGGAGGACACTGCAGATTGCAGTGCGGGAAGTTTTCTATCTCCCAGCTAATGTCCCTCCACCCTGACCTGGAAGGAGGAAAGGAAAGGAGAGTGCAGGCCTTATCCTTTCCAGGCACTGCCTACAAAGGGGGGGGTGGATTGCAATCAGTGCCAGCTATGTCAGTAATTGTGGGGTGCGGACATTTGCACGCTAGGATGTGGCGTTCTGCTTAGGCTAAGTATTTGGGCCACCTCGGCTTCTCCGGTGACACTGTTGGGTGAAATTGGGCCCCAGATACAGATTTCTTTCAGGCCATTCACCGCGCACAAACCTGGGTATGGCTCTAGGAAGGCACGCGACCAGGCGTGCGGCTGAAAGCCCTCGAGCAGTCTGGCTGAACTCCACCAGCGTTTGCACTGCACGCTGCAAACAGGGCATGCCCGGAAGCACTTTTCTGAATGGGGGCTCAGCGACCAACGGTAATGCTGGCTGCTGTGGATTCCCCCACCCCCCACTCCAAGGGGGAAGGTTTTTTTCAACAGTCTCTAGCCCTGATTGTGAGCTAAGCCTTGGGCGTGTGCCAGGGACCCAGAAAGTGAAACAAAAGTGAAACGGACTCATCTATTTTCACGGACAAAGCAGAGGGAAAAGCAAGACTTAATTCCACAGGGAAATAGTGGAAAATAAATCAGGTTCTGTGGTCTGTTAGTTCAGACTAGATGATCATATTGGTCCCTTCCAACCGTAGAGTCCATGAGTCTATCAGGTGTTCTTTGTAACCCAGCATTGTCAATTCATGTGATTTCTTTCAGAAATTTGCAGTATATCGTGTGGTTGTTGGAGCCCTCACAGCTTGTGGGTTCAGGTGAATGAACACGTGAGAATCTCAGCTTTCATTTGTGAACAGTGGGGCAGGCTATACGGCATAGTCAAGTACTCGAGTATCAAACGTTAGGTACCTAAGTGTACATTCAGGCACATTTTCATAGGTACAGCTTTCACTGAAGTCCATCATCTGTTTTGTTACCCTTTAAATTAAATGAATGAGGCTTACTAGACTAAGTCAAAAAACATGTTGTGTAAATGACTTGATCTACCGCATGGGAGGAAGAATCGAAGATTATTGCAGCTGAATGTTTCTTGGGAACTGATGGATGTTGCAAGTCTTTTCCTTATGCTCTGGTGCCATGAGAATGGATAATATTGGTGCCTGCAATCTTGCATTGTCAGACGAAGGGAGACAAGTTGTACTCATCTGTTTTTCTTTTTTTATAAGCTGTCGCTGTCACAAAAATGAATGAACTTTTATCCCATTTCTTGTTTTTTTCTTGTACATTAAAAAACAGAATATACAACCTCAGTCTGAAAGCTAATTACAGTGACAGACTATCTAAACTGTCTATGAAAACAACAGAAAGTCATGCAGTGTGAATTCTCCATGAAGAAAGTTCTGTAGGCACCATCTGTAGATAACCTTCTCTGCATGGGAACTAGTGCAGGAAAAGACCAGAAATCCAGGTCAACCCAAAAATCCAGGGTCAACCAGGGCCACTGGGAGATGGATAGAGTTTAAATTAGGCAAATCAGTTTAGATAAAATAAGAATCTCATATACTCATAAACTTTAAGGTCAGAAGGGAACATCATGATCATCTAGTCTGACCTTCAGCACATGGCAGGCCACAGAACCTCACCCACCCACTCCTGAAATAGACCCCCAATCTTTGGCTGAATTACTGACTTCCTCAAGTCATGGTTTAAAGATTTCAAGTGACTGAGGATTCACATTAGATGCAGTGGGTTGCAGCTCACGAAAAATTATGCTCGCAGAAATGTGTTAGTCTTTAAGGTGCAACGGGACTCTTGTTGTTTTTGCTGTACACAGATTAACACAGCTACCCCTCTGAGAATTCACCGCTTACACTAATTAAATCTGCAGGTGACCACACTGCTGAGGAAGGTAGAAAACCACCAGGGTCTCTGCTAATCTGACCCTGGGGGAAGTTCCTTCTCAGCCCCAAATATGGTGATCCGTTAGACCTGAAGCACGTGGGCAAGACACCTGTGGAAGAATTCTCCACAGTAACTCAGAGCCCTCCTCATCTAGTGTCCCATCTGTCATGCGGACTGGATTGGGAGGGGGGGCCATTTGTGTTATTTGACATTAATATGCCAAAATCATAACGATTCATGTGAGACATGCCATGTCAGGTACTGTCAGAAAGGTTATAATGTGCTGAGTGAGAAGATAATATTTGTGTTCATGTGTGATATGTGTGAGGGAAGTTATGGAGATCTTTGATATCCCTGTATTTCAAACTGTGCTGTATAAGACAAACCCCAGACAGAGAGGCCGCAGGACAATAGCCCGCTTAATGGCCCATCAAGACCTTTACAGAAGCCAAAGGCCCAGGAAGAAACGAAAGGCATACCTGAAGAGTTACCAGGATTGGCCCATGTGACTCTGGACTCCATTTGGGTTCCTGTAAAGTTCCACAAGCCGCATGGCCAGAGGCAGAGGGTATATAAGGTCAAACCACAGAAACCATTTTGTCTTTGTTCCTGTCCAGCTGCGGACACACCTCTGGATCAACACACTGAAGGACTTAGACCCATCCAGGTACTGGATGTATACCAGTGGGACTATACAAGCCTGCAACTCCACAATTGTTTTAGAAACCTGATGTATATGGACTTTCAAATCATTTGTATATATCTGATTGCTTTAAGCCTTTAAAATTTCTCTTGCTGTTTGTTTTTCTTCTATTAATAAACCTTTAGTTTTAGTTACTAAAGGATTGGCTGGCAGCGTGGTATTTTGGGTAAGATCCAAACTTATAGTGAACTGGTACTGTGGCTGATCCTTTGGGATCAGAAGGAATCTCTTAGTAAAGAGCATAGAGTTTAAATAACTAGTCTCTTTACTGGACCTAGTAGCAGTTTGGGAGCCAGAGACTGAAATGCAGTAAAGGGGGCTGTGTGTATTTGCACAGTGGCTGCTTGATAACCAGTGTGGGGAAATCAGAAGCACTGTTTGTGGCTGGTTGGGAAGTCTGACTTGAGTGTCACCCACCAGTGCTGGGAGAATTTGCTCTCCTTTTACAGCCTGCCCTGACCTTGGCATTATCAGTGGGCTACCCTGGGCATGGACGGGTGACACCATCTCTAGCCATTGGGGATTTTTGATACTGGTAGTCGCCGAAGGCCCACATGCCATCGTCAGCTGTCCCATCATACCATCCTCTGCATAAGCTTATCCATCTCAGTCTTGAAG
Organism: Mesoclemmys tuberculata; assembly: GCA_007922155.1. Classification (NCBI taxonomy): domain Eukaryota; kingdom Metazoa; phylum Chordata; order Testudines; family Chelidae; genus Mesoclemmys; species Mesoclemmys tuberculata. The sequence continues at coordinate 4,693,937 of ML675649.1, read as the reverse complement.
CTGGTTGGGTTTCTTTCCCCCACTGCTCCCCTTGGGAGGCTGTTCCAGAACTTCACTCCTGTGATGGTTAGAAACCTTTGCCTAATTTTGAGCCTACATGTGGATGGCCAGTTTAGATCCATTTGTTCTTGTGTCCACATTGGTGCTGAACTTAACTAACTCCTCTCCCTCCCTGAGACTTATCCTTCTGATGTATTTATAGAGAGCAATCCTGTCTCCCCTCAACCTTCTTTTGGTTAGGCTAAACGAGCCAAGCTCTTTGAGTCTCCTCTCATAAGGCAGGTTTTCCATTCCACGGATCACCCTAGTAGTCCTTCTCTGCACCTGTTCCAGTTTGAATTCATCCTTCTTAAATAATGGGGGACCAGAACTGCACACAGTATTCCAGATGAGGTCTCACCAGCGCCTTGTATAATGGTATTAACGTTTCCCTGTCTCTACTGGAAATACCTCGCCTGATGCATCGTAGGACCGCATTAGCCTTTTTCATGGGCGCATCACCCTGGCAGCTCACAGTCATCCTGTGATCAGCTAATACACCCAGGCTTTTCTCCTCCTCTTGTTGCTTCCAATTAGTCCCCATCTTATAGCAAAAATTCTTGTTATTAGACCCTAAATGCATAGATTTGCACTACTAAATGTCATCCCATTCCTATTACTCCAGTTTATAAGGTCATTCAGATCTTCTTGTATGATATCCAGATTCTTCTCTCTGTTGGCAATACCACCCAAGTTTGTGTCATCCACAAATTTTATTAGCACACAGGCTCACTTTGTGTGCCAAGATCAGTAATAAAAATGTTAAATAAGATTGGTCCCAAAACGAATCCCCAAGGAACTCCACTATTGACCTCCCTCCCTCCCTTTCAGTATAACCCATTGTAGTCTCCCCTTTAACCAGTTCCTTATCCACCTCTCAGTTCCCAGATTAACCCCCATTTTCTACAATGTAACTAATGATTTCCTGTGTGGAACTGTATCAAATGACATACTGAAACTCAGGTAGATTAGATCTACTGCATTCCCTTTGTCATCTTCTCAGAGAAGGCGATCAGGCTGGTCCCGCACGATCTACCTTTTGTGAACCAGGTTGTATTTTATCCCAATTACCATTCACCTCAATGTCCTCAATTCCTTTCTCTTTCAGAATTTGTTCCAAGACCTTGCATACAATTGAGGCCAAATGAACAGGCCTGTAGTTTCAAGGATCGCTTTTTCCCCTTTCTTAAAAATAGGAACTATGTTAGCAATTCTCCAGTCAGCATTCATGAGTTTACAGATTCATTAAAAAGCCTTGCTGTTGGGTATGCAATTTCACATGCAATATGAATATTAATATCCTTAATATTCTTGGATCATCCCAGACTTTCCCTCACCTCCGTCCAGACACCCACAGCACAAAAACATCACGCTAGTCTGCACAGCTGCCCCACTTGTAGACTAATAACTAATTAGGCCATGGACACTCAATTACTCCCATGCCAATAGAGTGGTCCCTCCAGGATAAGGCAAAAGGATATTAGCCTGGCCATAGCGTGGGAATGATTACATTGTCACCTACCATCTCTTCAGTAACTGCAGAATGTCTGTCTCCAGGGTGTGGGCAGTGCAGTGTTTTTAATGGGCTCTACATGGACTTGACTTCATTTTTAAAAATACGAGTGGAAAAACTTTTGGGGCCCAGTTTATCGAGGCGGCCTCTAAATGCACGGCTGCCGCTTTGGGCACCCATGAATTCGCTTGCACAATTTTCCACGGCTGAGTTTCTCCATGCACGGAATCTTGTCTCCAGTAGGACGACGCAGGTGCGTAAAGTCTGGGGCTTGCTTAGGCACCACAGTGATTTTAAAAGAGGCAGTGATTTTAAAAGAGGCCCTTCCCACAGGGCCTGGTCTGATGTCAATGGAGTTGTCCGACTTTGGATCAGGTCCATATGTCCAAATAGGAAGGAATCTCATTAAAAAGTGAAATGTGATACTTGGCAATTAGCATGGGCTATACGATTGCTTCGCTGATGATGGGGTGGAAATGAATTCCCAGTGGAAGCTCTTGTCTTTTCATTCCTATTGGCTTCCGATAACACTCCCCACTCTTGAGTTAAACAGTCCATCCCATATTCATCTCCTTGTCACTCACAGTGGCAGAGCCAGGAAGTGAAACAAACCCAAGATGACTGCTAGTGCACCTTGTGGAACCATGCCCTTCCTTGTTATTAAATTTCAATCCCTTTTAGAAACTTGGCAATTACTTTTGCAGGTGAGACCATTTTAAGCAAACAAGAGAGGTAGCGAATTTCCTGACATTCCACTCACACAGTGATGTAAAGGTCTGGTCAGATACAGGCAAAGAAAAGTGGTTTTCCCTTCTGCAGAATCTTATTGGCTGATTTGCAAAATCAAAACCAGGGATGGCTCAGGGGATGGCTGATTAGATAACTATGGCAATGGCCATGGTCCAAATGCCTAGGTAGATAAAGGCTTTGCATTCTGCCCCCTCTTTCTTCCCTTCCATTATTTCCTTACCCATAATTCCCTCACCCTCTCTCCTCTTGTCCAAGATCTTGTCTTTTCTTATTTAGCAATAACATCTGTGGGGCAGGTGAACTTAACCTTCTGTTATGAAGTGTGTTAATCAACAGCACGGTGTAAATTATTTCTAAAAATAAAAGCTGTATAATAGGCAAAATGGAGTAGCCTAGATTTGGCAGAACCAAAACTAAGAGGAGTTTGGACCTCTGAACCATCCGAACCATCCATGGATCCAAACCATCCATGTTTGGGGAGGGAGGAAGACTTGGATGAAAGATGCCAGCTTTGATCCCTCTCCAAACCTGAGGCTCCTCTCTCCATCCCAGATTAGTTTCTTCCTACATGTTCATTTTAGTGAGTGAACGTTCCTGGACAGAGATGCAGCTGGAAAAATTAAAGCATATTGGAAAAGCTAAAGGACACCTGCAGAAGGTAAGAAATCAGGGGTCCTTAAACTAGCCGTGGATCTACAACATCAGCACTGTGAAGGAGATCTCCTTCTAGACAGCGACTGCCTTCCACTTAGAAGATCAGTTCTCTGCCTGGGGGTTGTGAACGTGTGTCTGGGGGGGAGGGAGGGTGTCACACCAATCCTGTTGTTTGCATTTTGCTATATGAGAGGGGGACACTGGTTAGATGGCAGGAGGGTCCCTGGAGGGGAAAGGACTCTTGGATGCTTTAATTTGGGTTTCAAGAGAACAGACATTCTGGTGCTTGCCGGCACCTTCACATCTGGCCAGAACTTGGGGAGCCCCCTATTCCCGTTAACTTCTGTGGGAATTATTTTTATCCTGTGGGAGCAGACCAAACTCCAGTGAAGTACATGGGGGGGTCAGGAAAATGTAAAATAGTTGGGAAGCAGGATGCTCACGGGACATACATGCATAAACAGGAGGATCTTGAGGCAGAATAGAGAGATTATTTCACGACTGTATTGGGCACTAGTTGCCTGGTTCCATGTTTCCTGGAGAGAAGCGCCCGGCTGGAGGCAATCTTCCTTCCAGATTCTCCAAGAGCATGTAATCTCTGTAACCCCTGTTTTACCCGCTGCAAGGGTCTTCCTTGCTGCACCGCATCAAGCATCGTGTGGGCACTGGTTTTGTACTGAGTCGGAGGGAAGAGAGCCACATAACGGATCCACCTACATTACGTACAGCCGCAGTTGGTGTTTCTAGTCCAGGTAGGCGGATAGATTTTCAGGCCAGAGAAATCAGCTAGTCTGACCCCATATATGACATCCGCCCGAGACCTTTGCCCAGCGATTGGATCTAGTCCAATAACTGGTGGTGGAGCTGCAGCAGATGTTTCGGAAAGACACACCCAGTCTTGATTTATGGACACCAAATGATGCTGATTCCTCCATACCTCTCAGTGATCTGTTTACATGTTTAATGACCTCCACCGTAATGGCACCTTATTGCCAGTTTGAACTTTACTGACTTCAGCTTCTAGCTGTTGAATTTCATTTTGCCTCTGCTAGACGGAAGACCCTGCTGGTATCAGAAAACTTCCTGGGTAGATAATTATAGGCCAGGATCAAGTCACCCCAAGCCCTGCAAGTACCTACGTTCTTTCCCAGGGTTTTATTCTACTCTTCATCACCGTAGTATTTGAGCTTCCTCCAGCTAAAATCGCTAGCAATTGCGAAGTCTCTAATCATGGAACCACACGGTCCAATGCTGCTTAGCTAGCCAGAGCTAAGATCGTATCCTGAGACCAAATGGCTGCAGGTCTGAAGAGCAAAGCTTTAAGGGTCAATCTCATTGAATTCACTGAGAGCTTTGCCATTGAGTTCAATGGGACGCAATCTGCCTGTTCCCTTCCAAATACATCATGCCTTCTGCAATGACCGTGTATGTTTAAGCCACGCAAATGCAGTTTGTCTCTAAGCTCTGAATGAACGTTGATAGATTGACCCTGCTCTGTCACTGGATGTCGTGCCAAGTCAGCTTTGCTTATGGAAACCCAGTGGAGTTGGTTCTCAGCAGACGCGGGTTTTTACCGTCAATCCCAATTAAAGGGCAGCAGGCACATGCGTTCCACGCCGCAGAGGACGCTGCGTACTCACACAGATCTGAGTCACAGGGCTCCCCAATTAAGAGAGCCTTATTTGTTTTATTTTTTATTTTTTTTATGCTTCCATGGAATCAAGTTGCCAGGCTGCACTATTGACATTAGTCAGGTTGTGTAAATTACTTGGCATAATTGATGAGGTAGCGGTCAGTCGGCTATGTCAATACTGCAATGTATTATTGTTTATCTTTCTGAAGTGCGGGAAGCATGGGATAATAGTTTATTTTTACCCGATTTTAACAACTGATCATTTTGCTCTTGAGTTCAAAGAATTCCCTCTCTCGCCGTCTGTCTGCCTGTCAGTCGGTTGTCAAACATGTCTGTCTGTCTGTCGCTATACAGCTTATAAGGCAGGTTATCCCATCACTGGATCCTGCAGGATTTCTTGCACCTTCTTCTGCAGCAAATGGCCTGGCCATTGTCAGAGATGGGAGCCTGGGCTACAGTCCCGCTCGGAACTGGGGCATCATCTTTGGCTCTCACCTGTCTCAGTCCTCACATCCAGCCTATGTCTATGTCTTTCCAATTCTCTCTGCATAACATTTCTAGGACATGGCCGTTCCGGTCCATCCACACAGCTGAAGCCCTCGTCATCTCATGTCTCGATTACTGTCTTTCTGCCTTGACAAATGCAGTCTTGCTTCACTCAGGGCCATTCAAAATGCTTCTGCAAAGATGATTTTCTTCGTCTGTTTCTTTGACGATGTCACCCCTCTCTTGGCATCCCTTCATTGGCTCCCCCTCTCCGTCGCATCAAACATAAGATGCTTGTCTGGACTTTCCAGGCCCTTCGTGACCTATCCCTGCCCGATCCATCATCTCTCATTCTCTATTGAGAAGTCAACTCCCACCTCTGATCAGCCCATGATGCCAGCCTCCTCCATGTTTAATTTTCAAACAAGCGTCTTCATGCTTTCTTCCATGCTGCCCCGCACTTTTGGGAGGAGCCCACCAAGCAACCTCATTATCCTCCTTCAAAACACTCCTCAAAGACCTGCTCTGCCTAGATGCCTACAAAAATCTTGACAATAGTGAAGCTGTGGGTGTGTAGATAGCACTGAAACTCATGCTGAGCGGTCTTGTCTCATTGTTTCCTTGTAGTCCCCTGTCTGCCTATATCAATCTGTTGCATCTTACGGTTGAATTGTAAGCTGTTTGGGGGCAGGGACTAGCTTTTTGTTCTGTGTTCGTACAGCACCTAGCACAATGGGACTGGCTAACAGACTGTAGAGAAAATAATTTGAGAAAGAAGACTGAAGTGGTTTCTGTATAGAATCATAGACCTTGAGACGTCTTCTAGTCCAGTACCCTGTACTTGAGGCAGGACTAAGTATTATCTAGACCATCCCTGACAGGTGTTTGTCTAACCTACTCTTAAAAACCTCCAGTGATGGAGATTCCACAGCCTTCCTAGGCAATTTATTCCAGGGCTTAACTACCCTGACAGCTATGAAGTTTTTTCTAATGTCCAATTTAAACCTTCCTTGCTGCAATGTAAGCTCATCGCTTATCCTATCCTCAGAGGTTAACAAGAACAATTTTTCTCCTTCTTTCTTGTAACAACCTTTTATGCCCTTGAAAACAAAACAAACTCCATTTTTTCCATCTTTCCTCATAGGCCACGGGTTCTAGACCCTTAATAATTTTTGTTGCTGTTCTTTGGATTCTCTCCAATTTGCCCACATCTTTCCTGAAATGTGGACACAATACTCCAGTTGAGGCTGTATCCGCATGGAGAACAGAAGAACTACCGGTACTTCTTGTGTCTTGTTTACAAGACTTGTTAATACAACCCAGAATGATGTTTCTTTTTTTTTGCACCAGTGTTGCACAGCTGACTCATATTTAGCTTGTGATCCACTCTGAGCCCCAGATCTCTTTCCACAGTACTCCTTCTTAGGCAGTCATTTCCCATTTTGAATGGGTGCAGCTGATTTTTCCTTCCTAAGTGAAGAACTTTGCATTTGTCCTTATTGAATTTCACCCTGTTTACTTCATGCCATTTCTTCTGTTTGTCCCAACCTTTTTGAATTTTAATCCTGTTGTCTAAAGCACGTACAACAAAGCCCAGCTTGGTGTTGTCTGCAAACATACAAGTCTACTCTCTATGCCCCTGTCTAAATCACTGCTGAAGATATTGAAGGGACCCGGACGCAGGACCAGTCCCGTGGGACCCCACTTGATATGCCTGTTGATCTGCATGTTATATTGATGTCAAAATACCATACTCCTAGACGAGCCCTTGATTGGCTGTCACTTGGTGAAAGATGGAAAAGAGGGAGAGAACAGATGGCGTTTAGGAATGCCACTGAAAAAGATGCTGCTGGCATGGAAGTAGATGAAAACGGAGCCAGAAACATGGCGCTAGACTGACGGAGGGAGAAACACTGGCTGGTTTCATGTTGCAAGGCACAAGAGCATCCGATTCAATAATAAGGGTAAATAATAATTAATAATAGCACAGTGGAGTCCTGGCCCATGACTTGGGCTCCTGCACAGTACAGTAATACAAATCAATAATCATTAATACTTGTTGTTTAGCTAATCTATACATCTATCTTGCCCCATACGGACCCCACAAGTCATCTGTCTATCCTCATCTGATCTGACCTAGGCACTCCTATCACCCACAATATCTTGGCTTGTTTATTTCCCCCTGACACTCATTTGCTAGCTTGAGAACCATGGCTCATTTGCAGGAAGACTGAATCTGTAGAAGAAACTAGTTCACATGCGCCTTTCAGGCAGATGGAAGGACTTCGGTCTGACTTTGTTTTTTCTGTGCTGCCAGCGTCATTTCCAGGCCCGATATTTCAGTCATAGCTGCGGTTGTATTGTGAGATTCATAAGAAGGAATAATGGGAAAAAAGACCTCTTGGGTTACCTGCCCTAGCTACTGTTGGATCCTTCCCATTCTACCTGTGCTTCCTTGAGTCAGGATCCAGCCTCTCCAACAAGAAGGTGGAAGGGTGCAAAGATGGTCCTTTCACTGCAGCACATAAGGGCTTGCCAGATTCCTTGATGCTCTGGGATGGGGCTATAAAGGAAACGGGATAGTGGTGCCTGGGAGGACAGCATTGGAGAAAAATGTATTTTCTTTCCTCCCAGCTGGCTGATGGAGGGAAAGGCCAGGTGGGGGGTTTGTTACCCAGGGCTCTGAATTGCTTTGCTATTGTTTAGGATTTTTCCTGGTGCCCATAAATCCACCTCTGAGCGAAGGGACTTGGACAGAACTTTATCTGGAGCTTCCGTTTCCCTCCCCTGGCTGGAGCATTGGCTCACTGGCTCCCCGGGAGACCGCCACAGCCTGGTAGGTTGCACTTTAGGAAACCTTTCCTGCTGGTCATCCCCAGTTTTCCTTTGCTTAGGTTTAGCCAGTGACTCTCCGCTCCTATGAGCACCCTGAAGGCCGGAGCCCAGGACACATTTCCCAGGGAAATCACCCACGCTCTTTTGATGTCCCTTGGCTCGTTCCTATGGGCTTTCCATGCACAGAGTGCACCTCAGAAGGAGTCATTAAATGAAGCTAACGCAGCTGTGTACATCAGCAGTTCAGTCACACTGTGTACTAGGGCTTCCAGCATGTCTCATCTGCAGGAAAATGTACTTAGAGTTCCCATCTTTGCTCCGTGTGGCTATCACAGCAAAGCAATCAATTAGGACAGAAGCGACGCTTTGCTCATGCTTGGAGCAAATCAATACACTGACACAGAGCCCGGCAGCTGTAAATACAGATCGTTGGCTGCTCCACGTTACCACAGTTGGGAGATTTCTCCTTTTGAGTGTGTCTGGCTTATAACAAACCCACTTGCCTTGGGAACCCCAGAGAGCAGGGCAAGCGAGGGGGAATGTATATGTGTTGTAACAAATCACTTTGCCGCTGTCGCCGTGCTACAGACAGTGGCCACTCAGAGCATCACAGCTCCATCGAGGGTAGAACTTAGATCAGAGAGCAGAGCCGTTAGCACTTGAGCCAACGGAGAATCTCTGCTGGCAATGTAGGGGCTATGACACAAAGGTCAGCAATACTCATGCTAGCCACTCAGGCCTATTGGCTGCTAAAATCGCCCATTCCATCTCAAGCACAGAGAGCCCCAGTCCTCCTCTCCAGTTCAGGTGGAAGGCCCTGCATTCATTGCCTTTGAACACCTCTCCTCCCTCCCCCCATTTCTAAGATGCTGTGATTCCCCAGGCAGCTCACAGAAAGGGGCAATGATTTTCCAGGCAGCCATTAAAGATTTGTATAGAATTGCTCATCAATAGGCAGTGCCAACAATTAGCGATTGAACAGCAGATCCCATGGGCTAGGAACGATCAGCCGTGCGCCCGAATCCGGGTCAGGGACGGTGCTATTTGCAGCCACGCTAATGAGTCCGGTGGACGTGTCGCACGTCATGGTATCGAGCGGCAGGACGTGGATTGATTGCTACCTGCACAGGCAGAGGTGGGGCCCTGTTGGTTTGGAGGCTTTCAGGGGAAGGAATGAAGGAAGAGGCCGTTTCTTTTGCACAGGCAGCTCTCCTGCCTAGGCAGCGCAGAGATAAAGATGTAAAGCAGGGAAGGGAAGTCAAAACACTCAAATTTATGGGCGCTGCGATAATAGAGCAACAGAATGGACAACGTCCCAGTCAGGCGGCGGGCTCGGACAACAAGCAGCATCTCTCTTGATATTCCCTGGCTTGTCGCCACCAACGGCTGCACTCATACAGCTCCTGAGTTTGCAGGAAATTAGGTCTAAGCGCTGTAGACTTTATTGCCTGTATTTAAAATCGGAGAGAGGGAGACCATAAAGGCTTGTTTAACTAAAGCATCACAGGGAAGTTACTTGACTGGGAATGGGACAGCAGGTGGGATCTGTGCAGCCACTTACAAGAGGAGATATATCCATGAGATGATCTCTCCACGAAGATGTGGCGCAACACTATGAAACCAGAAATTATGTGCATGGTGCGGGAACCCTTCAGTCCAATCCTATGACCTGTGCCATGCAGACGATCAGCCTGGATGAACATAACGGTCCCTGCTGCCCATAAAATCTATTAATGAAATTAATTGAAATCTCCTGGTTTACATAAGTAGATGCTGAGGATGATGTTAAATAGCTGCAAAAATTAGACATTTTTAAAGCAGCAGTTCCAGATAACTTGCATCCAAGAGTTTTAAAGGATCTGCCCAAGGAGTTCTCTGGACTGATTTTCAATAACTATGGGAACACTGGGGAGGTTACAGAAAACTGGTAGAAAACCAGTCTCTCTTGTCTTCTATTTAGACTGTAAGATCTTTGGGGCAGGGACCATCCTTTTGTTCTGCATTTGTACAGAACCTAGCACATAGGGGCCCTAGTCCATGATTAGATTCCTAGGCACTATAATGGTGGTAATAAAGAAATAAATATTTTAAATGACTAAATGGGATGATCTGGGTAGTTATAGGTCTGTAAAACTGACACGGATCCTGGGCAAAAGAATGATATGGTTGATGCGGGACTCCATTAATAAGGAATTAAAGAATGGTAATATAATTAATGCCAATCAACACGCATTTATAGAAAATAGATCCTATCAGTCTAACTTGATATTTTTCTTTGACGTAATTACAGGTTTGACTGATAAAAGTAATGGTGTTGCTGCAATATACTTAGGCCTCCGTAAGGCATGTGGCTTGGTACCACATGACAGTTTGATAAAGAAACTAGAACAATATACAATTAATATGGCTCACATTCAATTGATTCAAAACTGGCTTACTGATAGGTCTCAAAATGTAATTGTGGAAGGGGAATCATCATTTCACAGGTGTTTTTTTTAATACGGTCCTGAAGAATCGGCTCTTGGTCCCACGCTATTTAACATTTTTATCGATGACCTGGAAGAAAACATAAAATCCTGATTGATAAAGGTCGCAGATGACACAAAGATTGGGGGAGTGATAAATAATTAAGAGGGCAAGCAATCAATAGGTGTTTTAATGTGTCCAAATGTAAATGTATATGTCTGGGAACAAAGAATGCAGACCATACTTACAGAATTGGGATTCTTTCCTGGGAAGCAGTGACTCTGAAAAACATTTGAGGATCATGGTGGATAATCAGCTGAGCAAAAGCTGCCAGTGCAACACTGTGGCCGAAAGGGCGAATGCGATCCTGGGATGCATAAACAAGGGAATCTCGGATAGGAGCAGGGACGTTATTTTATCTCTGCATTTGGCACTGGTGAGACTGCTGCTGGAATGCTGTGTCCAGTTCTGGTGTCCACAGTTGAAGAACTGGAGAAGGTTCAGAAAAGAGCCACGAGAATGATTAAAGGAGTAGAAAACATGCCTTATGGTGATAGACGCCAGGAATTCAATCTGATTATTTTAACAATCAGAAGGTTAAGGGGTGCCGTGATCACAGTTTACAAGTCCCTGCACAGGGAACACAACTTTGACAAGGGGCTTGTCAGTCTAGCAGATAAAGGTACAAACAAACCAGACAAAGGTACAGACGGACAAGAACCAGTCGCTGGAAGTTAAAGCTAGACAAATTCAGGCGAGACGTAAGGTGCCGATTTTTAACAACAGGTAATTAGCCATTAAAGCAATTTACCAAAGGCCGTGGTGGCTTCTCCATCACTGGAAATTTTTAAAACAAGATTGGTTGTTTTTCTAAGGCTATACTCTGGTCCAAACAGGAATTAACCCAGGGACGTCCTATGGCCTGTGTTATGCAGGAGGTCGGACTAGATGATCTCAGTGGTCCCTTCTGGCCCTGTAACTTATGAATTTAGGAATCACCACAACCTAGCTGTTCCCCAACTGTCCGCTTTTGGTGAGGGTTATTTGGATGCAGACAGTCACATGCTCCTGCTTCACCTTCAAAGTTTGGGTGCACGATGCCGCATTTACAGGAGAGCGACTGATTTGCCCTTTGCTTCCTCTTGCTTAGCGCCTTTATCGCCTTCTTCTCCTCCCTCTGTGAGTCTCTCCTCCCTTTTTTCTTTGCCCGAGAGTGACGCTAACGAACTGCAGCTGCTCTACCTTTCACTTTCGACAGACCTGTGATTCCATCTGCCAAGGACCAGCTCCGAGACAAGCTCTAGATCCAGACCTGCAGCTGGTGTAAATCAGCGTAACTTCCCTGTGGTCAGTGCAGCTGTGCCGATTTAGATCAGATGAGGATCTGTCCCTCATTCTTTATTCCCATTATTATTAAAGCTAATGCACTGCTTTTGCTGCTTGAAATATCTCGGCCTGCTATCTTGCCTGGTCTTGGGCAGACAGATTTGTTAACAAAAGCATCTTCGTTTATCTCTTCAATGCATCCCTGGCAGTTGGATGCGTCTCTGACCCTCACGTTTTCAGTAATCTTTTCTCCTCTTCCTTTAGGTGCTAGCGAGGCTCCTGCCATTTGAAAGATAAGTCTTTACGTATGCAGGAGTGAAGTGAGCAAAACTTAATCGATAACGCCTAGGAATAAAGTTTCTTTGTGTTTTAGCGGCGCAGAATCTTTTTCTTTGTTTTTTTGCACGCATGCGTATTGTCCCGTTGATTTTTAAAGACGCAATTGTCTGAGCCAGAGAGAGAATTCCAAGCAAATGCCAGCATTTGAGATCTGTGAGGCGTTTATTGTGCCAATTTCCAACTTCTAGGGGCTGCGTGTAGAAAGAGACGGTACAAGAAAAGCTGCCAGATCCTGGGCTCCCAGCTTGTATCAGTGGGGGAATATTGGACTTCCTGAGCAAATTCACGGCCACGTCTCATATGCAGACGATTTCACCTTTAGAAAACAGCTCTGCTCCCACATCCAGGAGCTTCTGAATCTACATTCGTGCAATCCAGCCACAAAGGCTTCTTGCGCAGAATTGTCCCCAGGTGGTTTAAGAATAAAGGACAGATTTTCTCTCCCATTGTGCACCTCTTAGGGGCCATCAAGGAGGATTCCCCCTGGGTAGCCTATGGCTGTTGCCATCAGCTTGAGGCTGCTTTCTTCCCATCCCATGTAGAGGCAGTGGGGCAGGCCCTGAGGCATGGCGTGGAGGGCATTCTGGGGTCTTCTGCTGCCTAGGCAGCCCAGGCCAGGGGACTGCAAATGAGAGCAAGCAGGGGCTTCTCTAGAGGGTGGCAGAGTTTATTTCAGCCCTTGCAGGAACCAGAAGGTGGAAGCAGGTGGCTTAGGACACCTTCATCCTCTTTCCTCTGCCCTGCATTCCCTGGAGGTGCAACGCTGCCTGAGATCCAGAATATGGCAGTGTGAACTGGGGCACGGGCGCAGCAGGAAAAATACACCTCTCCAGTCAGGAGGAGCTTGTCCTCAAGGGAAACCATTGCCCTCCCCCGGCACCGGGGTTCAGCTCTGCCCTGTGATGCGGGACGTGGAGCCCACCCTTCCCAGAGTCTGTGTCTCGTCTCTATCTCCCACACAGCCAGCGTAGGGTCCTTCCTTTGAGCATCTGTGAAAAGGGAGAGGTAAATCAAACTGGAGTTAATCCACACTTTACTGGGGCCCCCTTTGGAGTTGCAGTGGAGCAGGCTAAGCCCAAGATGGCATGAAGGGAGGAGGCCAGGGGCAGATGAGAGCAAAGAGCAAGGAATCATAGACAGCTTAGCTAGGGGAGGTCTGTTAGATCATCTGGCTCATTTCCCTGTGAGAAGGGGAGGCGAGAACATGAGAAGGGATCCAGAGGGTGGGCTGGGCCGTGGAGGGTTTTTAAAGAGATGGCATATTTGAGTTGGACGTGGAAGCAAGTGAAGGGGCGCTGTGGAGGCAGTGGGCTTGTCTGAACTTGGGGCTGGTGGGCCTGTAGCAGTGTCTTTCTGGGCATCACTCTCAGAACCACGGCAAGGCAAAAAGATGATGTGCTAATATTTGCATAGCGCCTTTCCTCCCAAAACTTCAGCTGCGGGGAAATCTAGCAAGGGATGATGGACCCAGGGGTAAACGCCTTCCTGTTTGGGAGGGAAAAAAGCCACGGGCACTTTAATTGCCTTGGATATACCAGAGAGATGGATTTGTCCAGCAATACAACACCACCTAGGATCATGCTTCGGCGTTGGTCCCGTATTGACCGAATGGGAGGAATGCCACTTACTGAATCACTAATGCTGTTTCCCTATGGCCCTGGAAGGATGTATGATCACTACATGGGTAACCTCACTCTCTGTATCTGCAACATTTAAACAGAGCAGAGGGGGGAAAGACAAGCAGCCGCAGCTACAGGAAACTAACGAACCATGAAATTATCCAGGAAAGAAAAAGAAAAAGAAGAGACTGTTATAGCAATCTGCAACCATGCTGAGGTCTCAGGGAGAGGTTAAGGCAGCAGAAGATGAGATACAAGTGGTCTGAAATTGGAGGCAGGAAAGCACTAGAGAGTCCCTTTTCATGCTAGCTTGGGCCACCTACGGCAAATGAAATGACATTACTTTGGTCGAAACAGAAAGGAAGAATTGCAGCATTAAAGAAATCGCTTTGGAAATTGCTAGGTTGACTTTCTGGGGGAGGAAGTACAGTGCTAAGAATTGCGTACAACTGATACAGCATCCTTCATCCAGCAGGAACCCAGAATGCTTTGCCAAACGATATAGACAACAAATGCCACACTCAATCGCTGGAAAGCAGCCACCTCTGGGCCGGAACACTGCAGGACTAGAAGGCACACAACCATTTAGCACATAGGAGGCAAATAGACTGTAAACAATTGAAACTGCAGGAGGAAATTTAGGGAGACAGAATGAAACTACCCAATCTGGTATTCGTCCAAGACAATGGAGTTAATGTCCCACTCTTGGAGTAGAAGGACTGGGTCTTTAATCTCAAGTGGCCCAAGACCTCACTTGGGGAAAAGCAGCAATTTTTCAGCAGTGTGCTTTCAAGCTAAACTCATCTATTTTTCTAGACCTTTATACCATTCTCCCCATGTTGGTATCTGAGCAACCAGGTTGGGCTATTAGGTTATCTGTAAAAGCTAGAGTTGATCAGAAAGGTCTAGTTTATTTCCCTGAAAAACAGAAAACCTCCAAACTGGAATTTTTTACATTGTTTGAAAACCAATTTTTGTGTTGTTGTTTTGGGGGCGAGGTTACAGTTGTTTTTATTTTTTAATGTAAATCCAAAAATCTTACAAAAATTTCAATTTAGTCAAAAAAAGGCATATAGTTTCTGGCCAGCCCTGGTAGCGACAAATGAAAAGACTCACTGAGGGACTTGGATTGTGAATCTTTCCCAAAGACACTTGCAATGGGTTCAACTCCCTGCTCTGCCACAGAATTCCTGTGGGACCATGGCCATGTCCCTTAGCCTTTCTGTGCCTCAGTTCCCCATCTATACAATGGGGATAAGTGTGTTGTGAGGATAAATCCTTTGACGATTGTGCGGGGCTCAGATATCGTGGTGATGGGGGCTCAATAAATACCTAAGACAGGTACAGCAGATATGCTGTATTACAGCAGCGACTGAAATAACATGTACCAACAAGAATGTTTAGCTCATTCTCAGCAGACAGCCACTTTGGCAGTAGCTTGGATGTATACCCCCATGTTTAGCGTGGCCAGCCCTCCAGGATTGCCCTGGAGTCCCCAGGAATCGAAGAGCAGGGGGTTGGACTAGATGACCTCCTGAGGTCCCTTCCAACTCTAATCTTTTATGGTTCTATGATTAATCTTTAATTAAAGATTATGTCCTGTGATCCAACCAAAACTGGCACTCTGTTGGACTCTGGAGAGCTAGGGCAGAAGGCAGCCTAGGAGAGAGGAGCTGAAGAATTTCAAACCTGTGAAATGTCAGTGGCATGACTGAGGGTCTAATCCAGGCCCAAGATTCACCATGGCAAAGAAGATGGCGAGTCATGCTGTCTTCTGCAGAAAGTAAGCAATCAGGGCTCATAAGGAGTACAGGCCCCAGCCTGTTAACTGCATTTGTTGCCTGTTTTTTTTCAAATGGAAGTAAGAAGCGAGGAAAGAATTCCTGTCTCAATGGAAAGGATCCAGGAATCAAGGGAAATCTTTGGGCCAGATCCTCATCTCTGGTGTATGCTAGTGTAGCTCCATGGAGCTACAGCCTTTTGACACAGCTGAGGATTTTAAGATTTATGAGCAGAGTTAATTCTCTGGCAAACAATAGATAATTGAAATAAACTGGGGAAGAGCAGCTGCAAGTCCTGCGGCTGAAAAGGTCAGGAGAATTTAAACACAGACCAAAAGGCAAACATGGGGGAAAAAAAAGAAACTTTGCCTTTATTTTTAAAAAATACACACGTGGAGTGTTCTGGAATTGCCCAGTGTTCCCACTTTGAGTCAGACAGGAAAGGATCTGTGCTAGCACACAGAGGCACATTCAGAGGGTCTGTAGTGTCCATAGATTGAAGGAAATCTGAGATGACTTTGGGGAAGGTGAAAGGCTGCGGAGATGCCCGGCAGACTTGAGTGACGCAGACAGAGCTTTCGGACTCCCCAGTTTCCCCGGTTTCGAAGGCCTTGTGCAAATAACAAGGAAGAGGAGGCATATGGGTGTTTGCTTGAGAGTTTTGATTGCGTTCGAACCATGCAGAGGCTTATTTAGGCGAGGCATCCCAGGGAAGTCCAGGGGACTAAGTGAGGACTGCTCATGTGAGATTTCCCTCTGGGCCAGAGACTAACTTGTTCTGTGTCTGTACAGAGCCTAGCACAATGGAGTCTTGGTTCATGATTCCTAGATGTTAAGGCCATCTGTATGTCCGACCGTCCTGGACACATAGGTCACGTGGTATTGTTTCTGTTCCTTTGATTGGATGAGGGTTATTCAACCTGTCTTACCTGAATAGTTGTCTTTCTGAGGCCAGGTCTATGCTACAAACTTACATTGGTATAACTATGTTGCTCGAGGGTGTGAAAAATCCACACCCCTGAGTGACACACTTATACGACCTAAACCCTGGTGCAGACAGCATTACATCAATGGAAGGGCTTCTCCTTTCAGCACAGCTACTGTCTTTCATGGAGGTGGATTAACTAAGCCAAGGGTAGAAGCTCTCCCATCAGCGTAGTAGCATCTTCACTGAAGCGCTACAGTGTCAGTTATTATTATTTATCTGTATTGCAGTCGCACTTAGGAGTCCCAGGAACGGACCAGACTCCACTCTGCTAGGTGCTGTACAAACACAGGACTGAAAGATGGTCCCTACCCCACAGAGCTGAGGAGAAGTACTCTTGTCCCCCTCTTACAGATGGGAAATTTTTAATCAGCCAGCTGCGCTGTTGTAGCGTTTTAAGTGTAGACCTGCCCTGCGTTTGAAATTCACTTTGCACGAAATCCTGGCCCCACAGACGTGAATGGGATTTCACCCTTAAAATTCCCTGTTTCCAAGAGCCATTCCTGCCTACAAATTCATTACTGGAATATTCACAAAGAGCAAAATTTCTGCCTGTGCAAAGAGCTAGGGCAAAGCCATTCATGTCCACAGCAGCCCTGCAGACGGTCAGTCGACACTAAAGGGCTGTGAACATAGGCAAAGTGAATTTCATTCTTTTATTGGAGCAACTGTTTGCAGTATAGACCTAATTCTAGCTTGTGCAGGTCCAGCACCATGAACCAGCTTTCTTGGTCCCTTTGGTAAATTCCTGTAGTTCCTTTGCAGTCTTCTCTAGGCTTCTATATCAGATGCTGTAGGGATGCCCTGACAGCAGCTTATTTCACAGAGGTGTATGAATCGTGGCAGCCATTTGAATGCCATTTCCTGTCTCCCCTGTTCTCTGTGCCCACAGGGTGCTTTAATTTTGTGCCTGCCTGAGAGATGGCTTAGAGATGGAGCAGCTAGTAACTTAGATGTGAAATCTGTCACGTATGACTGGCTTTTCCCAGACCCATGTGCCATTCAGCAGCATCTGAGACCGCTGAATCAGGACAGCAACATGAACTAGGAAACGCCCATACGCTCGTCTGCCCTTGTCACTGTAGCGTCTGAACACTCCACAAACGTGAAAGGATTTATCCTCGCAGCATCTCTGGAAGGACGGGGGGGCTGGAGTTATGCCCATTCCATAGGTGGGGAAACCGAGGCGCAGGGTGTGATGCAGTGCTGGGAGGCACAGTGTAAATCGGACAGCCCTTGGGGAGCTGCCTTTACACCCCCCTGACTCTGAGCTGCTGTTGAAGCTGAAATGGAGCCGGTGAAGGTTAGATGGCACTGAAAGTCTGGCTAAATTGTGTCGTTCCGAGCCAATTTGCCACCTAGAACTGTCGTTATGTTACACACTCTGCCTCTGCCCCATCCAGATCCCTTCAACACCTGGCACACCCTCTGTGCCCAGGGTTGGGTGGTGGGTGGGACTGGTAAGGCAGTCGGTAGCTGCCTCCGAAAATGCCTGCTGTGGGGGAATTCATATAGCAAGTGGGTTAGGGGGCTTTAATGGCTACTGGGCCCTGCCACGGAAGCGTATGGGGGCTGTAAGAGGGCCCCAAATTTACCCCCTTCCTGGAGGTCACCCAGGAATAACAGAAGTGGCAATTGAACTCGGGTCTCCTGAGTAACAGTCTGGGGTCCATTTCCCCCCCCCACGCATAGCACTGAGGCCCTCTATCTGTTAATGATCCTCCCACCCCACATGGAAAGATGGCCTGGGCCAAATTCTGGTCTCACATCGGTGTAAATCCAGAGGAACCCCATTGATTGTGGTGAGGTTCTTCCGCCTTTACACCAGCATATGCGAGACCAGAATCCGGCCAAATGTTTATAAAAAGCAAGTTACATTAAAAAGCTTTTTTACCAAGATACTTAATTAAAATAATATTGGAACAACCAAGACACATTCTGTGCTAAGCACACAGTAACAGCTTCCCACAGCTCATTTGTGAGAGGGCCTCGATAATAGCTGAGGGTAATTATTTTTTAATCAGCCAGTGTAAAGAAATGTTGGCATGTTAACAAATGGCACTTATTTTCTATTGCTCTAATAGTACAAGATCTCATGCGGTGTTGTGCCAACTAACTGGCACTTCCCTGGCAGAGTGGAATTACCCGGCTTTCTGCCCGCTGCAGAGGCTGTTATTTGAATGAGCTGGCAGCTCGTGAAGGTTCAAAGGGCTGCAGGGTTGGCTCAATGCAGTGACGACTGGCACTTCTATAGAGCACGCCAAGGATCTCAACGCTCTTTGCGAATGCTAACGGACCAAGCCTAACCACATCCCTCTGGTGTTTATTTTTATTATACTTTATCTGTAGCGCTTTAGGAGCCCCCGTGAAGGACCCAGGACTCGGCTCTTGCTAGGTGGTGTACAAACACAGGATTGAAAGATGGTCCCTGACCCCAAAAGATAAGGCGAAGTACTATTATCCTCATTTTACAGATGGGGAAACTGAGGCACAGAGAAAGGAAGTAACTTGTCCCTTACACAAGTGCCAGAAATAGACTCCTAGATTCCCATTAATCACCAGATGACACAGACAACTTGCTTGATGCTAATTTGAATCTTACTGGTACTATTTCTTGGATCTGGGCTAGGAATCTCATGAAACCTACATAGAAATCGTTCAGATACAATAGATATAAGCACAATATACATACCTAGACAGAGAGGGAGATTAGATAAGGACCAGTTGTTTCCATGAGATTTCTAGTTCTCCCTGCCTCTGGAGGGGATAGAAATCCTTCAGGGCTGGGCCTTCTTCTGCATTGACTCTGCCCTTCTCTTTCTGCCTTCACTCACCCCCTCGGAAATGCACATCCAAAACAATCCATGGTGGACCAGGTGAGTGTCTATCTTTTCTGCCCCAGTTTGTCAGCCCTGGAACGGCTGCCCTGGGCCTTGCATATTAAATGTTGCTCAAGCAACTTCTTATATTAATAATTCTATTTGTTCTGAACGCACACAGTTGGTGCCATGAAAATTAATGAGAGCCCACTGAAATCAATTTCCTACTGCAAAATATCCTCTCCAGAGAAAAATGTGTGAAGGGGCTACAGCGCTGTTGTTTTTTAAAGCAGTTGGGATAATATATTCTTGGCCAACGGGTGTGTTTTGATTGTATTTGTGACAGTAAAAGAAGTTACTTGTTTATGCCCTGTACATGTTCTTCTTCCCTCTCTCTCACCTTCCGGCTCTCCGTTCACTCGATTTGGATGGTGCATCCTTTCCCATCCACTTCCCAGGCTCTTGTATGTCTTGCTCATTTCAGCTCTTTGGTGCAAAGGGGATCTCTTATATAGGTATGTGCTTGCTTGATGCCTCTGTTTGAGCCTCTGTGTGCTACCATAAAGTAATACTCATAAAGCCAGGATTCTTGCAAAAATGGTTTTAAAACGAATGTAGTGTTTGTGAGAGGTGCTGTGTCCATAATCCTGAGAATCAACACCTTGGTGCTACAACAGTTAGCATCTGTTGTCTACCTAACCCTTCTCTCTGCGTTGGTATTTCTACTGCCCCCTCCCTAGTGTATCTGAGCGCCGTAGCTCTCTCTCTTGGCTGGACAAAGAGGTAGGCCAAGAAAACTGTTGTTCCCAACAAACGGAATGAAATACCTGATCGGGGCAGTGCAAACTGCTCCAATACTGCTCTTCTGTTGTGCCCAGACCTGCCCTGTGGTGACCCTTTCTTTGGGGTGTTAGTGGAAAGTTAAAAGGCTGATCTACACTCAAAAGTTAGATGGTGCCAGCTACGTCACTCAGGAGTGTGAAAAATCCACACCCTCTGGCACATAGTTAAGTCCCTACAAAGACAGCACTAAGTCAACAGAAGAATTCTTCCATCAACCTAGCTACCACCTCTCGGGGAGGTGGATTTACTACAGCAATAGGAGAACCCCTCCCGTGTCTGTGGTAAATATCTACACTGGAGCACTACAGCAGTGTGAGTGGTGTAGCATTTTAAGAGTAGACAAAGCTTTAGGCTACGTCTACACCAGATTGACTTATCTGGATCGACTGAATGGTCAGTGAAGACCCACTCAGTCGATCCAGAAGTCGACGTACTAAAACCACCCCCACAAGTTGCGTAGCACTGTTGGTGGAGTGCAGTGAAGATGGCGCACAGAAGAGCAGCACAGCGGTCGAAGGGAGTTACGCAAGTTCTCTGCATAGTTTGCGTAACTCCCGTCGACTGCTGCCGAATCACTGGGGTAAGTGTAGCCCAAGCCTTAGTCTCTATAGGCCATTGGACTGTCTGCTGAAATCGCCACTCAAGGTGCCAATGGAGGCGGAGTAGAGGGGAAAGACACCAAAGCTCTCTCTGAAAGCATTGGCTGGTCTAGATTTTCCAAAATGCTGCTAGCAGAGCCTGGGATTGTTATCGGGGGAGAGTCATCTCGACTGATCATTTACATCCTTATGTCCTTGAGATTCACTGTGATTGTTCAGCCTGGGTATCGCTCACATCCTTGGTGTCTTATGGGAGAGACATCTTTGTTCTGGCAGATCAGGAGGGGAGGGGACTGCATTTGAAGCCTATCAATGCCATGCCTGAATTGTACAGGGTGAAATTCACCCCAGTGCAAAGACCCTGTACAAGGGATATGTACCACTTAAGCCAACCCTGCCCCTTTCCCGCCCTACCCCTCCCCAGTCCGAAGATGGTTCAGAGATGCTTCCTTGATGTTGGCTAGTACCTTATGCCAACCTCAATACCTTCTGTGGCCCACCAGGAACAGTTCTAAAAAGTCCCTTGCAAGAAGATCTCTGCATGTTGGCAGACGCTTTAACTCGGACTTCATACTTCTATCAGACTGTGCGGGCTCTTCGCTGTCTCGTCTTTCTGTCTGATTGATTTATTTAATTAGGTTACTAAATTACGACTGACACATGCCTCCCACAATTGATCTGCGTGATGTTTGTGTGGGGGGGTGCAGAGAAATTACTAGTCACACCACCTAAAGCACAATAACTATAATTTTCTTATCCGCCTTTCGCCAGTCAAGTAGGAACAGACCATTTTACATCCGCTTATGGCTTTGGAGAGTTCTACTGCAGTGAGTTTTTGGGAGGACAGTGGGGAATAAATAAATGTTATTTTCCTTCCCTTCCTTTTGAGGCACAAGAGTCTGTCTTATTTCCTTTGATTTTTGCTAATTATTTTCTCTGTCTCTTCAAACCGCATGAAATCACTTACCCTGTTGTCTCTGCATAACAGAATAAAATATACCCAAGGGGGTCGAAGAGGGCAGATCAGACATCAGGACTTCCATTTCAAGCTCTGCTGCTGACTCACTGAGTGACCTTGAGCAAGTCCATTAAGCCACAACATCCAAACCTGGGTGCTTAACACGTGACTTCAGAACAGATGAAAGGTAATGCACTTTCTGACAACATGCAATTAGACTGTGGAACTCATCGCCACACATTTAGCAAGTGGCCTGTGGATTCTGCACCACTGACAATTCTTAAAAAACAGATTGGATGTTTTTCTTCCAAATATGAAGCAGGAATTATTTAGGGGAAGTTCTTTGACCTGAGCTATGCAGGAGGTCAGACTAAATGATCACAATGAACCCTTTGGGATCTATGAGTTCAAGAACGTAACAAGATTCAGGGATCAGACATTTATCCCTTATAGTGGGAATATCTAGAGTTACAAGGGTAAACACGCTTGCTTTGGAAAGGATAAAACCCTCATGCTTCAAGGTTTAAACCAGCCTCTAACTTGTAGGATGAGACCTTCAGGGTGGCCAGACACAGGGGTGAATTTCACAGGGGTGAATTTCACCCTTAGTAAGGCTGGAATCCTGCTGGATGTAGCTGGAATGGCTCTGCTCCTCCTTCTATAGCTGTGTCATTACAAAAGGATCTACTGCTTTGGCAAGAGGTGCTAATACCCTTGTAGGGCGCGGAAGAACCTTGTCACGCGAGAACAGATTAGCTGGCAAGGCAAGGCCCTAGAAATCCAGCTCAGGCTGTGAGCAAGAGTAGGCCCATAACTGCATGGAAAGCCCCTTGGAGGGATGCAGAACTAACCCTTGGCTGTTATTATAGGATAAGTCTTATGTTGCACAAAATATGTTAGCTATGCAGAAAATTTCTGAGATAAACAGCAGATGCCCGACTGCAGGCCAGCAGTTGTCTAGCCGCAGGACCAGTTTAGATCTTGGAAAAGGGCAGCTTCCCCTATTTCGTTGCTACTCAGCCACCTGTAATTATTAGCCAATAGAATAACGGAAAACAAGTTTAAGGCCCAATCTCTGACCGAAGTTGAGAATTACATATTGCTTTGCTAAGAAGAAATCATGCTAAGGCATAGGGAAAAAGGGGTGTAACAGGCACCCCCGAGAGCAGCCCAGTGAGACTCTCTGTGGATCCGTCAAGGCTTTACCGGATGCCCCGGGCAGGTCGGTTCCCTGGTTGAGACTCACTGATAGAGTGGACGATGGGTCTCCCCACTCTGCCACTCTGGATAGGTGCTTTCTTCCTATGCTTTGGGGTTGCAGTAGTGTGTGGTTGCTATTGCTATTGGTTTTAAAACCATGACATTGTTTACCATTTTGATTGTGTCAATAACTGTTCTTCTCATCCACCAGGTCTGTCTACTGGTGTGGGAAGCATTTTTAGCACAGCTCCTTTTAAGCCATCGTTATAATAAAACACTCTGTTTGAGCACCTCTCATTGTCGGTCTGCCTCTTTACGCCACCGAGATAAATCCCAGCAGGATCGAGGCCTTGGTGAGTGGGCTTCCGAAGTCCTGGTTTTCCCAAGCACTTGGCGACACCAGTCCCGTCTAGTCTCCTTTGTTTGTTTGCATTTATAAAACCCACGCGCCCTGTGGAATAACAAGCCAACTTTGGAAGGTTAAAGCCTACGAGGAAAGACGCGCTCCAGGAAATAATCTATGTTATCGCTCACCCCCATCCTGAGAGGGGAAAGGCACGGGCCTTATGCCATGGCCTGAGGCGCTGCTGCACAGGCAGAGCAAGCGAAGTCCAGCGTTGAGGGCCCGGAGCTGCAGATACCGTCCCCCTCCAGGTGTCGGTTCAAGAACCCAGCAAGACTCAGTTAACATAGCAGGGTGTTGAAGATCCCCCCAGCCAGGCAGGACCCATACCACGTCATGAAGGGGTTTGCAGGTCAATGGTAACTCAGCCAGAACTCAGCCAGGAGCAGGCAGGAATGGCAGGGTGGTGGCTGCCATCTTGGCCCACACACCGGACACTAAACAAAGGAGCCACCAGGCTATAAGCATGAGTTACGACAACGTGAGCTGTGCAGCAAAGGCTCCCCGGCTAGGGCTGCAACAGACTCGTATCCTCTGTGGACTGGGCCCTGTAACACACAGCCCAGTGCGACCAGAACAATGCTCAGCAGCTCCACCACCAGATGTTGAGCTGGCTTTTCCTTTTTCATTCAATTTAGGGCTGGCGCCATGTTGGCGTCCCTGGAGACTGGATCCTCTTTATCAGCCCACTGAGCCGCAATGCCGGCCTCTGCATGCCTCAACATTAAAGGGCGCCAACCCCTCTCTGGGAGAACCATGTCTAGTGGCTACAGGCTCCATCTCTATGGACCATTCAGACTCCGGCTTCTCTGCTGAGACTTTCCAGCCAGGCACCCAGTGGATGGTGTTTTTTCAACTGGGATGCCCGGCCTCCAGGAATCAGTCAGCGGCTCACCGGTTTATTTCACAGAGCAATCACAGGGTAGCAATTTCCACTCCCAACCAAACTAGGCTGAATTTCAATCATTGACATAGAGGAGAAAGGCTCCTCCGGTCCCTACCCAGTGTCATCCACCCCCCTCCATACCTTTAACCAGCTGCTCCCCTGAACGGAGCACGGAGCTGTGCATCGCTGATGGTGCCGATGGCAAAGACCTATCAGAGCCAAGACTGGATCCGATAGGTTTGCCTTACTGGAGGTGGGGAACATTCGATTAAAGCCTGCACGCCTGGTGAGTTTTAATCAGCCCCACCACAGGGCTGAGCATGGTTTATTGATTGAGACCATGGGTTCCTTATCTCTTGGACAGGAATTCGGCATTTAAAGTATAGCCTCTCTGATTTCATGCTTTGCTCCATAATAAAAGTCCTGCCAGAGTCTATTTGGAATGCAGAAGCTCAATTCTACCTGTCGTGCTGAGCCTGGCGAGTTTCCCTTCCTTTAGTATTGCACGGGTGCAGGGAGGATCGCGCTGTCACGTTTCTGAGCTTTACCGGTCACCCAGGGCAAAAATCTCAGCAATGCTCTGCCGGATATAAAAACTTCATGAGCCTCAGAACCCCGGTGTCTGGATTGTAAGTCTGCTGCAATTCGTGAGGTCTTAGACAGCTGGGGCTCCGGGGAAGCGGTCTTCTCACTGTCAGTTACCTTTGAAAGAAGAACAGAAGGATCGAGGATCCACCAAAAGGGGTCTGAGTGCAGTCAACACACAGACAAATAGACATGAGTGAAGAAGGTGGGGAAAAGAGATTCAGTGAATGAAGGGAAGAAATTAAACTCGAGCCAGAGCTAGATCCACACCTGGTGGAAATTGGTGGCACGCCATTGCTGTCAGGGAAGCCATGTGGATTCATGCCAGATGGGAATCTGGCCCCGTATATCACAGCAAGGTCAATATTCAATACTACTTTGCATTTTCCTTCTGTGGATCTTGGCTCACGCTCCAAATAATGAATCTCACACCAGGTGGGTATAATCCCAAACTTATGAGTGGGGCAACCCTGGCCCAGATCTCACAGCGAGTCAGTGTCAGAGCTCGAAATAGAAACAAAGCATCGAGGGCTTGCATTATCGTTTGGCTGCTTCTGCTTGATGGATGCCTCGGCTAACCCAGATAACTTCCCAGAATGACACTGCTGCGCCCCGTTAGTGTAGGGATGTATAACACGGATTGCACATTGAGGATGTGCTGCATGAATAATCTGTGTCACTGATGTGCTCTGATGCAGAAGGCACCAGACTCTGGACACTTGGGTTCTAATCCGAGCTCTGACGCTGACCTGCTGGGTGACCGGGGAAAGTCACCTTTTACGTGTGTCCGCTGAGTTCAGGTGCTTAAGTTTTGGGGTCCCCAGAGGGAGACACCAGGGGCCTGGCTTTCACAGGCACTGCCCCCCTGTAATTCCAGGTGACGTCGATAGGAACTGTGGGTACTCAATTGCTAAGAGCTCTCCTGAACCCCTGTGTCCCCATCTGAAAAACGGGGCTGATGGTGCTCTGGCAAAACGCTCTTGGGGAGTCTAAGGATGAAAAATTCTAGGAATGGGCCACAAACTCTGAGCCTGCCCCCGACTTTTGTAACAGGCAGGCGTCTTTTCAGCAACCTTTAGTCCAAAGGTATTCAGCCCAAAGCAAGGTTTAGTCACCCACATCTGCACACACACATACTGCTCTCTCTCTCTCTCCAATCTTTCAGTGGACACACACACTCACCCTTACATACACACATTTGTAAGTGCCATAAAGCAGCGTCTCAAGGATGCTTCTTGCTACCTCGCTAACACTTCAGCTCTCAACAATGTCAAATCTCTCCTTGTTGTTATCGATGATTGCCATAAATACACATGCGATAAAAATGCCACTCCAGTGAGTTAAAATGTGTTTATTTTCCCTCAATTTAAATTCCACCACCTGGGTCTGCATTTTAAGATGTGTAATTGGTCCTGTTGCCTGTTTCCCCACTCCCAGGCCCCCGCCTCTTTTCCAGAAGTAGATTAAGAGCTGGGGGAAGGTAAATGCAATGTTTGAAATGAAAAGGAAAGATAATGTTGAAATAATTGCCATCAAAGCGGGGTACATTTTTCAGACATGTCCTTGCTGTTCAGCAAGAGATAATAGCTCGCATTCCAAAATGTAATGATACATTAGCTACTGTACAGAATGTTGGTTGCTTGGTTTATTATTTTAATTTCCAAGTAAATTTAGCATTGCTAAATGGAGCTTAAGTGACAGCCCTGAAGAATGAAGTCCTCTGTTTAGCCACACTACAGAGATGCAGCATTACCTTCCAGCCCACAGCCCCTTGCCGATATGTCTTAGCAGGGACTATACCTCAGGGCTGAAACTAAAGATGGTCTGACCCTAGTTGATACGTCAGGAGACCTGGGGTAAGTTCCCGGCTCGATCTCACAGACTGCCTGTTTTGTTTTGGGTAGATCATTACCCCCCGTGCCTGTGCTCCCCGTTTATATATGGGGACAATCTAGCTGCACCTCATGGGTGTGTTGGGAGGATAAACCAGAAGGCAAGCCAAATGCTGTGGCCTTTCTGCTGAAGTTTCCAACAAGGGGAACGGTTTTGATGGTGGGGTTTCTGGCTACGTGGGAGGGACATCTTTCCACTAGATGCTTAACTAAGCCCATTAGACTGAGTTCCTTTTGTATAAGTTACCTAGATGGTAGCAGGCCAGTCATGTTGCTCCCTGAGGATGCCCTACCCATGGGTTTTCCTTTCCTGGGAAGACCTGGCTGCCACAGATGTGGATTTGGTAAGGTCAGTGGAGGAAATATTGGAGGCGGTAACCAAGTGTTTCAGAAGCTTTGGAAAAGGCTGGGTTTGGGTTTGGGTTGAAGGAATGGAAGGTTATGGGAATAGGTAGGGATGTACGTTTCTTCTGGCCCCTTCCCCATCTCAGTGTAGAGGTGGCCGAACAAAGACTCCCCAGATGAATTCAGACTGGGGCAAGGAACGGGCCTATCGAAGTTGTGATGGGTGATGCCCGGACCTCTGTTGAGCTTTTGAGATGGGATAGGGCTGGCATGGTGCCTCCGTCGCAGATGCGTCAGCACTGATGGAAGCCTGGGTCTCCTCTTATCCTCCGGCGCCCCAAGGCACATGGCTGCAGGGAGAGAGATTCCAGCGCCATTGCTGAACCTTCTCTGTGCGTGGCAAAAGTTACATGGAAGGGAAACATCTCCTGGCCCCAGGCCAGACGGGGAGCTCAGACTTTTAAATGAGGAGAGGGACACAGGAGGGCAGCACAGGCTTGACACGCTCCTCCAGCACTGTTGTCACATGAATCTCCCAGGCAGCGCTGAGCACGTCACAGAACCACAGGCTGGCCACCGGCTGGGCAGGAATCCAAAGGGATGATGAGACCCTGAGTCGAAAATGCTGTTTCTGTTGCCCAGGAGCTCCCAGGGGCCTGCGATTCCTAGGACAGCTACATTGCATGATTTCTTTAGTAGTAAAACTTAGCTAGATAGATGTGTGTGGGGACGGATGGATGGATAGGTAGCACCGGATGTCAGCGCTCTTCCCTAGAGTCCTCTGCCTTGCTGGGCCTTGCTTGGGTTGTGACTTCGCAGTGGCTACTTACCTGCTATGCCCATCTGTGAACACGTATGTGGGCAGAAGCAGGGTGTGGAGAGGTCCTGGATCTCCCCGGCCCGCCCCCCGGCTTGCTGGTCAGAGTAGCCATCCAGGCACTGTGGTGGTAACTGGTCCTACAAGCTGACTCCCCCGCCACTCCCAAAAAGCGGGTGAAAGTTCATGAGACGTCACAATAACCGAGAACACAAAAGGTTGGTAGGGAAAAGGCGCGAAAGCGAGAGGGAGACTGAACTAGCTGAAGAAAACGGCCTCGCGCTACCACTCAGGGACTATGTGAAGACAATGCCTGGTAAACAAGCCAATCAATGAACCCAAATTGGTATGTCGGAAATGAGTCCCTAATGGGTGGATGAAATAATGAGGGGAAGGTCTGCTCCCCCCATCGCTCCCTTTGGGGTCCTTAAAGAAAGAGACTTTGGGGAGGAAAATTGGCTACTGGTGTGAGCTTCACCATCTTGGCTGCCACCCCGGATGGCCCCTCGGCCCCCAGGCCTTTGTCATCCTGATTCTGAGAGATATCCTGTCCAGACTGGATCAGAGAGAGGGCACCGCCATCTCCCTCAGCTCCAATTTAAACCCGAATACCACCGGGATGTGAGACTTTGCTTCCCCCTGCGTGTCCTTTTCCTAGCCTGGCTTAGCCGGTCAAGACTGCATGTTTTGCAATGCTGTAGCAAGCCTGTAACTAGATGGAGGCAGCTAACAGCAATGCCCCAAGCAGCCTGATGCTGGGACAGGTTTGCCAGGTCTCAGGGTGCCTGTCCAGACCATGTGCGGGGCCTGTGTTTTTCCAGCAGTCAGGCTGCCGGTGAAAGCCAGCACTAGAGACAGAAGCTGCATTTTCTCCCTGTTGCTGTTCTTTTCTCCCTGCTTTTGTGTGTGTTTGTTGTCTAGGAAATGGGACTGGACTTAAAGAACAAAAGCAAGGGCAGATGCTCCCGCCCATCTCAGCTAACTTCTTCACCATTCCCCAGAAAGGGCAATTATTGCCCTCTTTAATATCCTCTATGAGATTGTTCGACAGCTGAAGGGAAAGGGAACAAGGGATGTTGTTAAAATGAAAGCCTTGTTTAACTCATTACATTTCTAGTGCTCTCTCTATTTCCCCTTCTTTTCTGCATCTTTCCTAAGAGTTAAAAAGGATGTTTAATGATGTGTTTGTCATAGAGCCCATTGGGGTAGAAGGAACTGCAAGATTTCATCTAGCCCAGTGTTTCTCAATCTTTCTGATTCCAGGGACCAGCTTCCTATACTGTGTCAGGGAGATCTCAGGGACCGGTGCTGGCCTGTGGACGGGTCGTTGAGAAACCCTGATCTAGTCTATACCTGCTGCCACTAAGCAGGCTGATGTCTCTGCATGTCTCACCTTGAACCTTGTTTAACCCTGTCTAACATGGACAGGGACTGGATCATGCTAACCCCTTTGACCCATATATTCAATCTAAATCAATACAACAGCACACGGGGAGACCTGAGCTGCTCGAGGGAAAGGGGGCTAGTAATTGACTGCAGCTCCCCAATCAAGAGCCAGGAGTTACGCGGAGGTGCAATTACGCACTGCCCAGGCTCCTGGGCCCGTTTGTGTGGCTGCCATCTGGTCCAAAGTGGTTTACATCTCGCTGCGTTCTGCACCCCCAGTGAGGAATGGCCCCATGAGACTCAGACTGATGCCCAGCTTTCATTTGGCCAGGACCGTGGGCTGAGGGTGGGGTTTGGAGGAGCAGCTCTGAACTTCTGGGTCCCCAGTTGCATACAAACCAGGCCTCCGACGCTGGGAGCTGCTGAGTTCCGAGTGACGTCGGTGGAAGCTATGGTCTTCGGCACCGCCCAAGAGGTTGCAGAATCAGGAGCGTTGTGTAGCCAGGGTCTGCCTGGGCAGGGGTAGGGGTCAAAGAAGCAGTTTGCCCCCAGACCTCTGTGTAACCCTGAGCATAGTTGTTTTTCCCATTCTCCCTTGCCCCTCCCCCTAAATTCTATTAACTCCTAGCTGCTGTGTCTACCCCCTTACCTCCAAGGCATTTAGCCGGGAGAGGCCCAGAAGATGAAAGCTCGGGAAGATGCCACCGTCGTTTCCATTCTCTCAGAAGTGCTTGCACGTATTAGCATAAAGCTTATTTACATGCATTCAAGCCCTGAAGCCATGGTGGCAAAATCTTTTTATCTGTAGCGCAAAGGGGAGTATCTGTTATGTGCCCCATGCACACGCAGCTGGAGAGCACCCGTAACACCGGAGGGCTAGTGAAGCAACTAGAAGGCCTAGTTTGCATTAGCAGTGCTTAGCCACCCCCACCGTTGCATTAGCTTCTGTGTATCACCACCAATAGCAGTGCGAGCGCAGGCAGTGGAGGTGGTCAGAAAATGGCCAACTGGTTGCCAAGACGAATTCGGGCAGAAAGAAAAATGACCATTTTTTTTTAAAAAAATGATTTTTTGCAGAAATGGCCATGTCCTTCAATGGGAAACCAAAAAGTAGAAAAAGAATAATTTTGACTTTAAAAAAAGGGGGAGGCTATTTCAAACAAAGTGGATCCGTGAAAATTTTCTTGCAGGGGGAAAAAAGACCATTTTTCATATCTCTCTTCCCCCCCCAAATTCAGATGGCAAAATGTTGGTCTGCTTTAGTAGACAGATGGTCATTGGTGTTGTAACCACCATGGCATCTAGACCTGCTGTGTACCATGGGAGGCTACTTCAGCCATTGGATCAATAGCCACCGCACTGCCTCCAAAGCGGGGGAGATTGCCCACTTCCCTATCCCCTTGAGATTTCCATCAGAAGGATGCCATATAGAGACTGGGTCCTGAACCAGAGACATTAGAGCATTTTATAAATCCAGATAATTAAATAAAATAAACTAGCTACGCTCTATGAATTAATAGCATGGGGGAGGGCCACTTTAGCAAATATCTGGAATTATTAACAAAGAACTCTGATGACCTAATTTACTTTGCCAGCTGTAAATCAGAAAGGTTCTGTTCCTTTTTTTAAAAAAAAAACTGGCATTGATTGTTCTCTTCATGACAGCCAGCAGAGCCTACAGGTATATCTAATCCAGGTAAAGGCTTACTCAGAACTGAAGAGGGAAGAAAGCATATGCGTATTTGTGTCCTTACCACTAGGTCATATTAATAAGATGGGCCAGAATTGGAAGCCAAACCCTTACAAATCTTGTGGGGTTCAGGTCTGAACCCCCAATTCCAAATTCACCCTTATGGCTTTGATGTTAGTTTGTATCCAGCACTGGAAAGGGGCTGTTTTCTAATTCTGTTTCCAGTACAGCTGGAGTTGTACAAGAACAACTGACCTTGCCAAATTTCTTCCAACTAAAAATAAGACATTTTCATTGAAAATCAGCATGTGATGGGGCAACCCCCCTACTGGAAGCTGTGCTACCTAGGTGCAACCCACTCAAAGGATTCTAGGAGAAAAGAGCACTGAGTTTAGTCCTCCAGGGGATGCCAACAAGAGCCACCTAGAACCAGCTGCAGGTGGAATCAAAGAGTATGGGTCCTCCAGTGGCTAGAAAGGCTGGAGCAAGCAGAAGCCAATCAGAGCCCAGCAGGCAGGATAAAAAAGGCTGGCTGCTTTTAACCCCAGTTCCAGGTGGAGCTTGGATAGGGACAAGGAAGGTTCTTTCCCTGTCTTGACTAAGGAAGCCTGGCCTGGCAAGCTCAGAATCTAACTCTAACTTCAGCATTTTGTTTCAATCAAAAAATTTTTTGTTTATTTTATAGCCAACCTTGAATATTAATTTTATTTTGTGGGATGTTCCTCTGGCACAGATGAGCCTGTAACATGGGGAGGGGAAAATTCAAGAAAACACATCAGACTTTGTAAATCCCATATATCTTTTGTCCTTTTCCTACAAACTCTTAAGTTTAAAGACAGTATTTTAAGATGATGTGGCCACTTTAAATGAATTATTCACCCCTTGGAGGGCTTTCTACAATTTTCCTTTGTAGAACTGATGGTGCAGTAAGAAGCTTGTTGTTTTCTAACATAATGTTCTCCAGAAATGTTGCATGGGAACTTTTTTCTTCCTAATGCCCTAAGCCATCCCATAACGAACATGGGTAATCTCACTAAAGGGAAAATTTTACCATTCATTTAAATCTTAAATTTGTGCAACTTTTGATGTGTGGAGGGAAATACTTAAACAAGCCTCTTTGTTTCTTAGACCAGTATTTCATCACAATGAACTCAGAATGCTGCTATATCTTCACTGGAATATGTTCCCAAGAATTTTTTTTAATGAAGTTTCATCATTTTTTATATGTTTCATTGGGGGAATCATTAAAATAATATGAAAAAGAATCACGTTTCCCAAGCAGGACCATAAACCGTGGCCTGGAATTTATCATAACAACAGCTCATTCTGGAAATTGGATCCACAATTGACACAAACAAAGCAGCAAAGGAGTGAGAGCTGACAGATGGCAGACGAGCCCTTAGGTTGTGTGGGGCCATCTTCATAGGGACCCTCCTTTCCCGGATGTCTCCTAGTCACTCGTGATGATGATGGCTTGAAACATAGAAGCACCTAGAGGTGCTCCATCTGGGATCAGCACCCCATTGTGGGACATTGTAAGCAACAGTCCCCATCTAAACAGACAAGACAGACTGAGGGCTGGACGTGAAACAGAGGCACGGGAAGGCGAAGTGATGGTCTCAGGTCAGAAGTGGAGTCAATACTAGATCTCATCTCTAGAGTCATTTCAGTGCCCTTCCCACTGGCCCACACCACCTCTCACATTGTCTTTGCCCCCATTCATCTCTGACACCAGATCGGACCAAAATTCAAGGCTCAATTTAAATTTGCTCAATTTAAAAGGAGAGAGAGTGGCCCCAAAGCTGAGGACTCCTAAACTTTGGGATAAATTTGGATCTGGGGCTGAACTTCATAGCTTGAGCCCGTCTCTGCTAACCTGTATGTCCTGGCCCATCTCTCATACATATGTGTTTACATATGCAACCATCACATGTGCATGAACATCCTTGCCCACACAAATGCACGTACTTAATGTGAGTATCTGCTGGCATGGGATGCACAAAGGATTTGTTTTCACTTGCCCTCTTGCATGACATAAAGAGTTAACAGGCTCTTGCTGTAGATCCTTGCTCAGGGGCGGAACCTGGAATATTTTTTCCTCCCCAAGAGACAATGTGGACTTTTTGTTTGTTCTGTGGTCTGAATAATTTTGTGGCCATTGCGTGAAGTGGCCCCTGTTATCAGAGCTCTGCACTCGCTAATGATGGCCATTCTGTTGTGCCGGATAGCGCTTAATTGCGGGGGGGCGGGTTTGTAATCTTGTCATTCTTCTGCTTCCAGTTTGCATGCCTGCTGTCCCTTATCTGCCTGACACGAGCCTCATTTCCCATGGGTGCTTTTGGAAGACAAGGGCAGTACGTGCATGTCCACCCCGAACCATCTCCCTCCATCAAAGAACAACAGCTCTTGGTACTTGCAGGGGGAGGGGGAATGAAATAAACAAAATAAATAAAAATAAAAAGGTTGCAAACACAACAAAAAAGGAGAGGATGAAACCCTGAAATTACTTTTAATTACTAATTCAGAGCAAGATAAAGTAACATTCAAATGCCAGTATGCTAATGTGGCTCCTTGGGCTGCATATACTGTAATCGTCCCTTTCTCATTTGTTTCAGATCTATGACAACCTGTCTTCTCTCAGCCTGAGAGATACATTTCTCTCTTAGAAATTAGGGCAAACCCTGTCAACGTTTCACCACGAACAACAAAAACCTTACCATCTTCTTGACTCTGGCTCTGCCCATGCTACCCAACCCTAGATCTATATTTTCCATCTGATCACTACGCCTTTATTTATTTTTTTAAATATCTGCTCTTTCTGCCCTCTCAATTCCGCACCTTCTAGAGAAATTTTGACCTGGAGGGACTGAAAACAGATACTAAAGAGAGAAGTGAGCTGAGGCTTTGATAACATGGAAAGCAGAGGCGTATTGACAGGATGGGTTTAATTTTCCAGTTGCCAGTTGAAGTTGGAAGGGCATTTTTTGTTAGGCATTGTTACAGAGTGGAGGTTACCTACAGGGACTTCGGCAAAATGTCCGCAACAAAAAGTCCCGCCCACATAAGCGTCCCGGTCTTTCTGGCTGTATGACAAACTGGAAAGAGCCCAGGTTAATTGGAAAGTTCATGAATAGTCTGAGTAATCCTTGCCTACAGTTCCAGTGAGTTTGTGCTGTATTTTCAGTAGCACTGGAGACCTGGGTCAAAACCTTCTCCCACACTGAACAGGTTCAGAATCTGAACCTGGATTGGAATTTGGTTCACGGCATCAGTGGTGACTAGCTGGAAAATGGGGACTGTTTTTTTTTTTTTTTTTTTCCTGATTAGTGGCTTAGGGATAGATTGTGACATCTCTGTGCTGCACATGGGAGGAAGAACTTTCTTTATATCCATAGGCAGGTATCTGCACCTTGGATCTAGGCATGTAAAAATACACAAGGCTATTTGTCTGCTCATTCCCATTATGAAACAGGTGGCAGGGAAGGGCGGAGGCTTTGCTTCACCTGCCTACTCACTGGCTAGCAGTGGGTCCAGTTAGGATGGGACGGTGGCAATGCCCCCCCCACGCTTTTTGCACCTGCTTATATTCCGTAGGCTGTGGAGCTGGGGTGCCACAGCCCGACCCCTTTTAAGCAGTGGTCCCATACTAAATCCGTATGGCAGGCCGGAGCATCACTCCAGCGTACAGAGGCAGGGGGGAGAACTCGACTCTTAGGGTCACTGGCTCGCACATTGCGTGAGTAAGAGAGAGGGGAGACTCCTCTCCGAGGCAGACGTGACCCGAGCTCCCTGCGTGAGGCGAAGGGATGAGCGGGGACTGGAAGGGGGCTCCCTGCCGGGGTGGGCGAGGGTCGGAATTTGGCCCCTCTCCAAGAAATAGCTGAATTGGCCCCACAGCTGGCAAGAGTAGCCAAAGTGGGGGCAGGGATTTCAATAATAATGTGCTGATGGTATCAGGCCAGCAATCAGTTGTTACCCTCTGGGAGCAAGGGAGAAGGGGGAAGGGATTGTGCCTAAGGAGTGTCCCTGAGTCACTGCATCTCCCAGGCACAGTTTGCGCATCCTCCCGTGCTCAGATCTTCGCCTGAAGCCATAATTTAGCTCTTACTTGTCGGAAACCAGAGGAAGCTTCTAATAAGTTGCCTTGGCTTTGGCTCGGGTCACACAGGATTACATAGCAATTGGGCATGAGATTGAGGCAATCAGTTTCAGCCAGGTTGTTCTGGTCAGACTGTGAAAGAAACAGACACCCGAACTCACTGAGATCATAGGGGCTGCTGGAACTAAGGGTGCGGGGGGGTGGGTGAAATGGTTTCTCTCATATACAAGGTTTACAGTTCCGTTCAATGGCTTCCAGCACCCCCACTATCAAAATTGCTGCAGCATCCCTGCTGAGATCCAAAAAAGTTAGCAGGGGACGGAACAGAAGCAGCAGACATTGAAAAGCTCCATCGGGAGGAACAGTTATTCCAGGTCTCAAACCCAGATCTTTGAGAGGGGTGTTTGCCAGCAGACAAACACCCGCCATGTCTCTTCCATCGGGGAGACTCAGAATCGTCTCATTTCTCCTTTTCATATGAGTGATAGTTAATATTTTATACTCTTCTTGTGCAAAGACTCCACTACACTCATGATTTCACCTACTGAGACATGCCAGGGACAAGTTGGATGTATTATCCTTTTCGGTGACTGTTTGCGGGAAATGAGCCTTCACTGTAAACACGTGGGACTGTTCCTCTCCATTTGGACTGTCTGGATTCAAGGCCCCCGGACTGCTAATTGGTAGAAATGATTTTCTCTGGAAAATAATCCCTTTTTAAAAAAATTCTCAGATTATTCAGTTTTAAATCCATCGATGATAAAAGTGGGGGGAAAAACTTTTTTTCAGCATTTTTGGATTTACGAGCTGAAAATTCTCCTGTTTTGGAGATAGTTAACATGGCCTTTAGGGAAGGGAGCACTTTACAGCTTGCAGGTTCAGTTCTCTATCTCTAGGCCTAGTTAATTTAAAATTGAAATCCAGGCGAGAATTTCTCAGTTCCCTGAAATAAACATATTTTGATTTTTGTCTTTTAGGAGCCATAATATATAGCAGAATAAAAAAGAAAAACCAAAACATTGAGGAAATAGTATGTAATGAATGTGCGCCATGTTAGCACGCTATCCAGTGATACTTTTCTGTGATATCAGCTCAGAGCCATTGCTACTGAAAGTGAGCTCTAATCTGAAAATGGACTTTTATTCTCGTGATCTGCTGCCTGTGTGTAATTTAGAGTCAGCTGCTGGTTTTAATGAAAAAAAAAAAAGATAGAGCTTATTAGCAAATGGGTTTTTATTCCACTGAAAAATCTGACCTTTTATCAAAAAAATAAAAATGACAAAACAGAAACTTTGCCATCAAAATTTACTGAAAGCTGAAAAAATTTCCACAGAAAACTGCCAAAACCTGAAAAATTTGAATCTGAATAATAATAATAATCCATTTGGGATTTTCAATTTCTTTTGAGGAAAGCAGACACTTTCCTCAAAACTGTTGTTTACTCAAGCTCCTGCTCTTCCTGCAAAATCATTTGGGATTAAAATGTTTTGACCAGCCTTATAAAACGAGTTTCTACTCCTTTTTACTCCTGCTGGCCCTGCAAAGCCAGCCAGCTCTGCTGTGCAACATCCATGGAATTGTTCACTAAATTCCAATTAGTGAGAAAAAAAAATGGCTACGTTTATATTAGTCCTGGTGGCGCATGAGAAGGAGAACCCAGCTTGACTCTCAGATCCCAGGCTGACTTTACAGGAGGCTGCTAGAAAGATCTGACCGTGGGCATAATGCTTTCCCCATTGAATTCTATGGCAAAGTTCCCATGTGATGAAGTCTTTCATTTCCAGTCTGTCACACTGCGTCTGGTGTCACGGAGAGAAAATACATATGGCGGCCCCAAGAGCTGCCTTTGAGAGCAGAACAGCCCTTTAAATAAAACAACTGTTCATTAGCAAAGGGAAAAACCAAGGATAAATGAGAATCCCACCTCCTAGTCCTGACACCCAGAGAAAGCACCCAGCCCAAGCCAGATAACGAGGCTAACTTCCAGATTTAAATGGAAGAGATAGAGTAAAGTGGCATCTACCACCCGGGTTGCCCCCCATAGGGCTACAGAACCTGAAGCTGAGGGAAGGTGGGTCTTATGGGCTCCCATGGCAACATCCAATTGGCAGGGGCCAGAGATGGAGAAACTGAAGGCGGTCCCATAGATTGATTCTACTGATGTGAACTGCAGGTGTGGGTCCAGGAATAAGGAGAGGAACAGTGTTGAGAGATACGACTGTAACAACCCCCGTCTCGATTAACAGCAGGAATTGTGTGTGCCGCCCTAGCTCTGAGCGTAATTTTTCTACAGCTTGAGCAATAATGCCAGGTTCCCAGGCTGGGCACTATAACAGACTCCCAGCCTCCAGGGATCAGACCCAGAGTGGGACACATGCCACACCCTGGCTGGCAGGTTACACCTGCTCTGATCAGGCCCGAAGGAAAGCCCGTTGGGGTCTTTCCATCAACGTCGATGGGCTTTGAATCAGGCCCATCGACTCCTGGTGATGATGTCAGGTTGAATGAACCAATCAGCAAAGACTGCCCAAGTCAGTAGCCCCATTCCTCCAGGGTCAATCCGTGAAGTCAGCAATCGGGTCAACTAAATTCAACCCAGGAATAACAGAGCGTGACAGCCAGATTCACGGGCACGGCCGCTAGGGCAGGCCATGGCCCAGTAGGTCTTGGAAACCGATAGGGAGCGCATACATGGAACTAGGAGCTGAGTTTTTTTCATAGGTGGCTTTTCTGACTGTTACTATTTATTAATTGCAGCCTGTTTGAATAACATATCACACCATTTTGCTCTCCTGTAGCCCCTGATTTCCAAGGTTCCCAAAGCGCTTTACTGACATCCATGAATTCATCCTCACCGTCAGGTAGAGAGGAATCATTGTCTCCATTTTATAGATGGGGAAACTGAGGCACAGAGTGGCAAAGGGACGTGCCCAAGGTCCCAGAGGGATCAATGCTGGAGACAGGAAGAGGCTCCATGTCTCAACTCCCAATTCATTATTTTATCATTATTGTTTAAGTGTATTGTCATAGACGAGGCTGCCTTTGTGCTAGGTATTGTACAAACACAGAACAAAAAGCCACATGCCACAAGCCCGACCTTCTTCCTCGAGCTGAGCCAACAAGTTACCTCTCTGCTTTACTGTGTAAAGGCTTTTTGTTTGACGTGGAATGTAAATTATACCTTATTCATAGCTGGAATCATCTGCCGACGATCTCATGCATATGGCACAAAGGAGAGCGATCGGTCTGGGACGCTCTTCTGCAAGCATAATCCGCCCTGAGCCTCCTCGTTAACTAGCTTCACTCAAGCACCCAATCTGTGGCAATTATAGCAATCAAAAATGCATTCAGCCCCCTTCAGCACCTGACGAACCAGCCGACGTATTAGCCCCAATTGTGGCGAACGCGACGTCGGCCTTCCCGCCGCGTGATTCTGCTTCCACCGCCAGCAATCCCAACGAGCCCAGCCCAAGACAAGCCTTCACGCTCCCAGGAATTATTTTTTTTTTTAATAATAAAAGGAGACAGATTTCAATTTTCTTCCATCGTTTTAGGAGCCATAGAAAGCAGAGTGGAAGCTGTCATTTAGCCCTGGGGCTTCAGCGTCGGGTTTTGCTGATTCTAATGGGAAATGAATCTCTCTTAGTTTTCATTTTGCCTGGTTGAAAGCACCCGTCCCTTTTTCTCTCCCCCTGAGATGAGAGGCACAGGTGGGACTGAATGCTGGGGGTGACTGATCCATTGTGCCTCAGTTCTCTGCTGGCAAGGGGATGCTTTGTTAGATTGCGCTGGGGGCTTGGGGTGTGTTGAATGAAGCCCCATTAGAGAACTGTTGGCTCAGTGCACCAGCATCTTCCTCCTGCCCGCCTAAAGCTTCTCATTCTCCAAGATATTTTTGATAGGAGCGGCTATAATCCAGATCCAAGGCAGAGCTGCGTTTGGGGGAGACACTTTGGGGCCGATCCTGCTGCCTTTGAAGCCAACTGTAAAACTTTCTTTGGGGCAAATTCACTGCTGGCGGAAGAGGGTGAAACATCATTATCTACACAGCAGCAGTGGATTTGAGCCATTGCTTCAAAGGATTGTCCCTTGGGTGAACATTTTGTGAATGTCTACCGTGCAATAAAACACACACAGCTGGCCTTTGTCAGCTGACTCAGGCTTGTGGGAATTGAGCAGTGGGGCTGTAAAATTGCAGCGTAGGCGTTCAGACTCAGGTGGGAGCTTGGACGTCCGCACCCTCCTCATCGTCCCCTAAAGCAGGATAAAGGGAAGGTCATCCAGAGCTATCTGAAGAAGATTCCTTCTGGAGATGTCGTTCACTGGAGACTCTGCTGTTCTTATCTTTATACTCCATAGTTGAGAGGGAGAACTGGGAAGCTTAAGAGAAGTGAGGTAAGGGCGGAACATCAGAAAAAGGTTTCAGCAACAGACCTTCTACATGATAACACTTAGCACCTAGAGGGCATGTCCACACTGTAACAAAACACCCCTGGCTGCAGTGTAAAAATACCCAGAGGGGCCTATTCATTCACATCTCAAAGCACCTTGGATAAGGACCATTATCCCTGTTCAACAGATGGAGAAACTGAGGCACGGAGCAGCCCTATTTGCTGCCCAAGCATATCACTGGTTCGGAGTAACCAGCAATGGACCTTTCCCAGGTCTCTGTGTCCTGTCTGCACTGAACCGTGCTCTCAACAGCTTTGAGAGCCATAGTGAAACATCGTCAAGCAGAGCGCAGCCCTCCCGTAGGCCAGGTCCACACTACAGACTTCTGCTGGCACAGCTGTGTCAGTCAGGGCTGCGATGTGGTGCGATGCCCGGCTGGCGTAACTGCGCTGGCAGAAGTGCCTAGCGCAGATGCAGCGAGAGGGGGAAAGACGTGGCTTTACAGTATGGCTTGTTTCGCTCGGGGTGGGGGTGGGGGGTACTCAGTGCAATCTTACCATCCACAGTGGGACCCTGTTGCTGGCAAAGAGCTCCTGGCATCAACCTGGCCTAAGAGTAACAGACTCACGCTACGACTCCAGCAGCAGCTGCCCCTTGAACAGGTGTCCGTATCTGCCCTGTGCATTTATCCATGCATGAACTGTAAACCCGCTGCCCACTGCTCTTGGCTTGCTCCAAGTGCAGTGGGATTGTCAAGAGACCGGATCGATGAGTTCCTTGTCGAGCACTGGGCTTTCCTGAGTGAAACCTGGGGCGGGCACGATTAATGAGAGAGATTCCAAGCTGTGAATATGCAAGCCCCTTCTAGCCACACAGAGGAAGCGCTCCCGGCTGCCCGTGGAATTTATCAATGAACGTAGCGAGCTTTGGAAGCTAGTAGGGGAGCGCTGGGTCTGTTGCAGATCAAGCTGACACTCAGCAGGGTCCTTGGGAGATGGATAGATATATTAGACCTTGGCAACCCCTTATGCAAAATAACAATAATAATAAAAAGAACCCTCTTTACATTTACCATGAAAATAAGAATAAAAAATGTATCAATGATGAGCCTGCAGGATTTATTCATGCGTGTGATACAAGAGACTGACAGAGGATACTTGGTCGTGAAGTGTAAGGATGGCCAGGGAATGCGGGAGTGAGATTTTCTTTGCTTTAGATTATAACAAAATGTTCAACGCCTCCTGACCTCATAGACTCTAAGGTCAGAAGGGACCATTATGCTCATCTAGTCTGACCTCCTGCACAACGCAGCCCACAGAACCTCACCCCCAAACTCCTGTCATAGACCCCCAGCCTAAGAGTGAGTTATTGTAGTCCTCAAAACACGGTTTAAAGACTTCAAGGTACAGAGAATCCAGCATCAAGTGACCTATGCCCCATGCTGCAGAGGAAGGCAAAAACCACCCCAGGGTCTGCGCCAATCTGCTCTGGGGGAACCTTCCCGACCTCAAATATGGCGATCAGCTAAACCCGAGCACGTGGGCAAGACCCACCAGCCAGACACCCAGAAAGAATTCTCTGTAGTAACTCAGAACCCTCCATCTAATGTCTCACCACAGGCCACTGGGTGTATTTACCGCTAGTAGTCAAAGATCAGTCAATTGCCAGATTAGGCTGTCCTATCAGACCATCCCCTCCATAAATTTATCATTCTCAGTCTTGAAGGCATTAAAGTGGTAAACCTCACAAGACTCCTATCCCTAGAAGGGCAGGCAGAAAAATTAAGTGACTTGCCCAAGGCCACGTAATAAATTAGTGCCAGGAGTGGGATCCGAACCCAGGTGTTGAGAATCCTAGGGTACAGCATTAACTATAATGTTAGTCTTATCAAACACCAGCCTTCCTCCCCCAATTTAGAACAGGACTAGGGACTCCTCTATTTCAGAGATGACTAGATAGCACAGATAAACAGATAGCACTAAGGTCTCCTAAATCTCATTCCATTGCCCTAGCCACTATACCACACTGCCTCTCTGTATCCAGATTTATCACATAGCTCTGGATTTATCACATGGGCATCATGTTGTGTAGTCTTGCAAGCTGCCTGGTTCTGTATTAAGTGAGTGTCTTCTCTACTGGATCTTACTGCTATTCCACAGCCTTCGCCCTGACGCTCTAGCAGTGCTTTGCAGCCTCCAGGGCTGTGTGTTGCATGTTTATATATGTGGATGCTGATGAGAGATTATGCAGAGCACATGTATAGACTCCTAGAGTCCAAGACCAGAAGGGATTGTTGTGAACATCTGGTCTGAGCTCCTGTATAACACAGGCCGTAGAACTTTCCCCAAATAATTCCCAGAGCAGATATTTATCTTCATCTGTCTTTCATACAGTCATGTATCAAAATACAAATGTCCCCCATAACACACCATATCTCTTAGCAGATAACCTTCACTACTTAGTCAAATGGCTTTCCTCCGGTTGCTTTAAATCACAGGCATCTTCAATATAAAAACAGTTTTTCTTTAATAGATTTATTCTTCCCCTGCAGCCAGCATGGTGAAGGCACAACAGCTGCCAAGCCAGGGTGGTAACTAACCCCTGGCTGCTTCTATATAGAGATATATGATGTCCAAGGATTCTG
Organism: Mesoclemmys tuberculata; assembly: GCA_007922155.1. Taxonomy (NCBI): domain Eukaryota; kingdom Metazoa; phylum Chordata; order Testudines; family Chelidae; genus Mesoclemmys; species Mesoclemmys tuberculata. The sequence continues at coordinate 4,651,953 of ML675649.1, read as the reverse complement.
ATGGGATTGAAAATAACCCACAAGACAAAAGCTCAGAGGAGATGGAGCCTATGGAATTCTCCAGGTTTTATCAGAACCTGAAATTACAAAGCAATTTTTATCTCTGTCCAACAATCCCCGGACCCCTGTTGTGCGTCTCTTTCTTTCCCCGAGCCTCTCTAATTTCTAATCCATTTAGCTCTAAACACTCGGCTTGTCATGAAAGCCATTAGGTTTATCACTGTGAGTCCTGCTGGGAGGTGGGAAGGCCTCTCAGAGCAGCGCCCACCCTCCTGCGGACGTAGGGTTGACAGGCAGAGAATTACACTCTAAATAACCATTTTGGCCAGCTGTCAGTGCAAACTCGTGTGTTCCAGTCTATCACCCAATAAATAAGGAATCCATGTCCTCATCAACTAACTTGCTCAGATGACTGGACATCCAGGGGAGAATCGCTGGACCTTGAAACAACTTCCCTGTAGCTCCAGACCGTGTGGCTAAATCAAATCTCTTGCTTCTGTTGGCGTGCTTTCCTTCAAGTGCGAAACCTGTTTGCTTTCTCCCGGCCCCAGGCGTGCGTTTTGGGAAGAGACCAGACAGAATCCAGGGAGTGAGTTATGGATGAAGCTAAAACCTACCTGACTGCTCATCCACTGACACTCTGGGCCAGACCCTCAGTTGGCCCAAATCAAGGCAGCTCTGCTGATTTACGCCAGCTGAGGACCCAGCCTTCTGCAACTGGATGGAAACCAGCGGAGAATAGAGCTAATGAGCACATTGAAAAGAATGGCGCCGGGAGCTCTGTTAGCCGAGATGTTATTCAGCTTCGTGTTCCTCCCGCTTTCTTTCATTCCCCAAACAAAAAAGCTGGTTTACATTTTAATGGGTTTAATTACCTCGTGAGAATGTGAGCGGATGGGAAAGCGATGCCGCCGACAATGGCTTAATGGTCTATTGAACGTCAGTTGAATTAATTCGCTCGGCATGGTTATTAGTGCTAATACTCATGTTAACTAGCGTTGCTGTGACTTCCGGCGCCCCCCGACGGAGCTGCTCTCTCCACGTGATTGCTTCTTTATGAACAGGCTGAAATGAGTGACGTGAACGGGCTGGTTTGCTTCGTCGAGCGCTGAGGTTGGAGCGACTGATGAGGACCAGCGTGAACTAGTAACCATGCTGCCCTCCCTTATTGGAGTCACGGACGATGCCACGATGGAAGGCGCACTGGGGATGGTTGGTCTTGTGGCTAACGAGCAAGGCAGGGGGCTCAGATTGCTAGCCTTACATGACTCTGCGGCACCCACCAGCAGATATGAGATCCATGTGGTTGCGTCCATGATGGTTCTCACAGTGGGTCCTGCTCGTCACCGTCCTAGGTTCGAAGCAGATTTCAATGTGTTTTTTGTTTCCCTTGGTTCAGGTTTATTTTTATTTTTGACCTTAGGGTGGGAGAGCTTCCCAATTTGGGGTCCCAGGCCACTGATGGTCTGCAGGAAGCTGGCTGGACATCTCCTCATTCCCAGTGGCTATGTTGCTTTAAGGGAAGCTAAAGATACCTGCGGAGTGTCATTTCCCCATGTTAGCAATTCCTTGGAGCTGAGGAAGCAGGTGGCTGTGTTCCTCAGAAACTGGAGCCATTCCACAGGCCGCCCAGGTACAAAGCGTTAATAACCACCTTGATTTTCAAGCCAGAAAGGATTATTATGATCCTCTAGGTCAGGGTTTCTCAACCTGGGGGTCAGGAGCCCAAATCGGGTCGCCGGAAAGTTTCAAAGGGTCATGAGGCAGTTTCTGTCCCATGGGGTTCGCTGGTCTTGCGTTCCGGCTCGCAGCACTGTGACCTCTGGGGCCCCGGCACCAGTCAGCTTTGGCTCAGTCGTCGTGATGACGGGAGTCCGGGTGGATCGAATCTGAGTGGCCCTGCCACCCGATGAACCGGATCACAACTCCCCTTGCACCGATTGGGTCCAAAGACCTGAGCAGTGCTGGAACCCTGGAAGTTGCAACCCCAGGCAGCCCCACGGCACAGGAGCTGTAGGAGGCTGAGCCGGGATTGGACTGAAACCACCCCAGTGCCTCCAGCCCCAGACTATTTACTGGGTCGCCGCAGGCCACAAATATTTACAAATGAGTCCTGAGCCTGAAAAGGTTGAGGAAACGCTGCTCTGGCCTGACCTCCTCTGTGCCCAGGGAATCGCAGCCCTGCATCTAGTTCAGTAGCTTGTCGTTGATTTAGAGCACACCGGATCATCTAGCAAGACATCCTCGATGCAGTCCCGGCCCTATTGCAGCTAGAGGCAGAATTCTTCTTCAGTGGAGCCGGGAGCTCGCCCCTCGTCTTGGTTTAAAGATTGTGGAGTTGCAGTCGTCCAGTACGGACGGGGCGGACGCGGGAATCCCTGTGTCCGATTCCTCATCCAACAGGTGGAGGAGGGGATCCCGAGTTGCATTCCTGATGCCAACTGTGACTTGGGCTGGGCCGCGGCGTGACACGGCGTGTAAACGTGTTATCACAGGAGCGCACAAGGACCATCATTCCTGGTCTTCATTGCACTGATATTGGCCTGGGACGGGGCCAGCCCCAAAATGCGCTGATTCATGCCCACAGTGAAGGAGAAAAGCAAGAGAGCTGCTGGTCCTCACTGGAGCAATAAGGGACAGTTCTGGGTGGCTGCGTTGCTGTTGTAAACGTTTGGTTGAGTTGGAAGAAGCCTCAGCCTGGTGGAAATCTTTAGCTTTGCATCCTTTCTTCTGGGTCCTGTGTGGCCCCAGCAATCTTTGTTCAGCCCAGGAGAAAATGACTCCACAAGGCACAGGTCCGTAGGCGTGCGTCTGACAGGTGTGTAACGAGGATGATGATCCCTAGCACTTTACCTCTGCCAGTTGCTAATTACTCGTCACAGTTTGTTATCCCCATGTTCCAGAGGGACAAGAGCGATACCCGAGAGGTGAGGCGATCTGCTCAAACCCCGGGCAGAGCCAGCACTGGAACTCATCAGGCCTGACTCCCAATGCTCTGCTTAGACCACTCAGCCTCGCCATTCCCACTGATGAACCATTTCGTCCTTCCTTGATTTCTCCTCCTCGTGTTCCACGCTGACCCTTCCCGAGGCGCGGGTTGTTATTTGTATGGCGCTAAGGCCTAACGGCGCTGGTTAGGACTCACAGCCCCGTTGTGTCAGGCGCTGGGCAGACACAGAGTGAAAATAGACTGCGTGACCCAGGAACGTCCAGCCTCGACTACGGTAAGATGTAACAGATGGATGAAATACACGGGTGGGCTTGAAAGAGGGATACAGCACCACGGTCATGAGTAATAATTACAGCTTGCCACCTGCACTAGACATGGGTTTTGTTTCGTTAAAGTGTTGTCTTCCACTGGGACCAGTGGCTGAAGTGACTGGCAACGGGCTATTGAGCTCGTTGCTTTTATTTCCATCTCTTTGTGAATTTTTGTGGTCCCTGCCTAGCCCTGTGGTTTCCATTTCACAAGCTTTCATCCTGAGCAGCTTGGCGTTGGGATGAAGTTGTCTCACAGCAGCACCCAGATGCCCTGACTGAGAAATCAGGGACCCCACTGTGCCGTACAAACACAAGGTGAAAAACATTCCCTGCCCCAAAGTGTTTACAGTTGAAGCAGGCACAGGGGAGGGGGGGAAGAAACTTGAAGTAACCTGCCCACAGCAGGACAGCAGCAGAGGCAGGAACAGAACCCCGGTCTCCTGAGTGCCAGCGCGGTGTCACTAGACCTTGCTGCCTCTCACCGGTGACTGGGGACCCAGAACTGATCCCGTCTGCTAAAGCTGATCTTGCTGCATGCGATGTGTGGGGTCCAGCTCTGACCGTACCGGTGTCTGCATCACAAAAGCCTCCATCCCCCATATCACCCTTAGCAGACAGGCAGGGATGGAACACGCCCACGCAGCCCAAACTCCTGCCTCGTCCTGAGAGGTTCTGCCCCAGGGAAGGATTGGGGCCCATTAACTGGGCAATGTGGGGAGAGCTGGCCCTGCTTCAGCCCAGGCTGTTCCTTTGCCATGGGGAGAGAGAGAGGGCTTTGGTCTTGAACGCTGCTCCTATGCCCCCTTTTCCCTGCACGAAGGTCTCCCCGTTCCATTCTTTACTTTTCAGACAAATTCACAGTTATGGAACCATTTTTTCAAGAAGAAAAAAACCAAACAACCCCCCATTCGAGACTAAAATGTCTGAACAGTCCTTAGCTGCTGCGTTAACGCCCCCTCGTCTGCCCGTCCTGGTTTGCAGTTAACCTGGCAACGGGCCTGTGCCTGCAGCCGCGTGTAATCAAGGACAATCCCAACAAATGATCCCCTCACAGCACCTTTCATGCCGCTTCGTTTCCCAAAGCGGGGCGCCTGCCTGATTGGCTTGTACTTGAACAGTGAAGGCAGCAGACCTGGGTGTGTTGCTGACTTGTGGATCTGTCGACGCCACGTGAAATCTGCAGCTCACCGGGGATAAGGTGTCATCAAGTTCTTTACCTCCCCGTCCCATCTATCTCTCCCTTGCCCTGTACCCCCTCTCCTTCAGGCCTGTAGCTAGCAATGTGCCATTAGTACCCCATTGGCCCATCGGATAGTCCTGATCTGCACTGCCCCCCCGTGATCTCCCAAGATAGAGACCTGCCTTTGCTTGCAGTCTGATCACTAACACAGCAGCTGCTGCCAGACAGAGAGATCTAGCAGGGTGTTAATAAAAGGCCCGAAGGAGGAGAAAACAGAGAAAATTGAAATTGCATTCTGCTGTCTGTGTGCTGCTCAGTCTCCACCCAGCGCCAATCTCTCTCTCTCACACACACACGCGCTTTCCTTCTAATACTAATAATTCCTTCTTAGGATGATGTTGATTTCTTTCAGCCTTTAATCATCCAAATCCCTCTAAGCTGTCTGTTTTACAGACCCGGGAGCCTGTATTTTTGACGGATTTCAGTACGTGCTAAATTCAGCCCCCCTTGGATCCCCTGTCCCTTTACTGAGCTTTGGGCGGGAAGAGTCCGCCTTGGAACGGTCTGAACACGGCAGGTGTGTTTATAAGAAGTTTCTTAGCTGCATAAGGCCAGGTCTTTAGCTGCTGTTAATTGATGTAGCTTCCTTAACAGCAGTGGCGTGGTGCCATTGGGCACCAGCTGAGCTCTGGCTCATAGGATGGGATCATCAGCCTTCAGGATGAAGAAGTCCCTGGTGTCCACGCAGCTCTGTTTCCCTGCAGCATGTTCTTTGCTATTTTCCCGGCTAGTGCTACAGAGCACGTGATGAAATGGCTTCCCTTTGGGAGGCTCTTCTATGTAGTCTCCGCATCAGGGCCTTTCCCCTGATGTTCGACCTTCATTTATCTCGTGGCTTCTTGATAACATCCCTTTGGCTCTTCAAGCAACAAGGATAAATTGTGGGGAGACAGATCCTGACCCCTTGACGCACATTTTACCTAGGGGAAGTTCCCACTCATGTTGGGGAGAGTTTTGCCTGCCTGGGCTGCTTCTTTACCTTGGAGGCTTGCCGAGAGTGACTCCCAAGTGAGTTTATCCCTGAATTGTTCTGACCTGCTAAGGGACCCTCCGCTTGGCCACTGGCCCCTGCCACCCCTCAGCGCCCCTCACCAAAACGTGGCCCCAGAGGGATCGGCTTGGCTTTGTGTTAGCTTAGGGGTCATTTTCTGAACCAAGGAAGAACAAAAGGCTGAGCCGACTCCTGTCAGATTTGAAGCTGGGACTTCAGGGAGCCCTGGTGAGTCAGCGTCACTTGTTAGGCGTCGAATCCAGTCCTTCCGGATAGGCTGTGTTTCTTTCCCATTCATAGCATCCTTCTGTGCACAAGCTCAGCTCTGGGCTTTATTGTGCCAGCTGCAGTTGGGATGATTTAGCTGGGGTCGGCCCTGCTTTGAGCAGCGGCTTGGACTAGATGACCTCCTGAGGTCCCTTCCAACCCTCATCTTCTGTGATACACCAGCTACCGGATTAGTTGGGGCTTCCATGCACTCCATCCTTTCCCATCTCATATGCATTTGGGGGCGGAGGGGGGGAGGGAGGAGATTCATCCCTCTGCAGGTGCTAGGATCAGTACGGGGACAAAGAGGAAGTGGCTGGGTCCAGGCCTGCCCTGCCATCCACCCTGGACCATCTTCCGTGGACGATGGTTCCCAGATAGCTCTTACAGCCCCTTTGTGCTGGTTTAGCCAGAGCAGACAAAGTCACGGGGGTGAATTTCACTACAGGGGTTTAAACGTTGCCACATCTCGAGACAATCAGGCTCAATAACGTAACGGAATTGCGCATGTCAATGGGCCCCATCCAAAATGTATGAACTTTGTGTCTGAATCTGATCTTGTATGCTGCCCCATCACCCTAGAAGGGGTCAATCCAAACACCCCGGCTTCGGGGAGATTCAGCTCCCGCGTCCTCCTCTGAAGCTTGGAACTTGTCGGAATCAAAGAAACAATAAAGATGAGTGCTCGTCCTTGAGCAGTATTTCTTGGATGAGAATTGTCTACACAGAAGATATCCTGCCCCTCCCTGAGGGAGCTGTTTTCTAAGGTATAAAAGATTGTTGGGTATATATACTCTGTTTTCTTAACTCTGAGAAGAAAAGCTGCTTTATTTTGTGGAATTAATTTGCATTTACTGGAGCTTGCATTAAAGTTATCCATTTTCTTTCATTCAAGGGACTTTGTCTTTTGTTCACATGAAAGAGGAAAGAGTCACCATCTGCAATGCACGTGTTCCCCCTGCTAATTGCTTATGACACGTTACACTTTCAACTCCCATGAACAATGTCCTGAAAACTAAACCAAAATCACTGCAGTAGCTTGCAAACAAAAAAGTAAACACTGTTGTCAGATGTTAGATGTAATGTCCCAAGGACAGCTCTTTTGAGTGTATCAATATTATGTGTATTCAATAGCACCTAGAGACCCCAGACTGCGCCTGGGTCCTATTTTGATGGGCACTGTACGTTCACATACACAGAGTCAGAGGACAGTCCCTGCCCCAAAGGGCTTACAGTCTCCAGAGACAAGAAAAAGGGTGGGAGAAAGGTATTTCTATTATCTCCATTTTACAGGTGGGGACCTGAGGCCCAGAGTGATTAAATCATTTGCTCAAGGTCACTCAGGGAACCCATGTCAAATGTCTTATCCACAAACCCATCCTTTCCTTCTCTTTGTGACTAATGCTTCAGAACAAGCAAAGATGAGACTGACCCCACCCAGAGAATCTGATCCAGGGTTTACATGGAAACAGTTCAGGTTTGGGGGCTTTGATTCTTCACAGTTAAGTTTCAGTGCCTAGATTTAGGGAGCTCCCATTTATACTCCAGTCACTGCCACTCAGCTGACACCCGCCGACACCCCATCCCATTTCACCTCACCGTTCGGCGCTGGGAAAAAAGCTGTCCATGGAGCCCTTCTCTGGCTGTGTTCAAATATGAAAACATGAGGGTGCTTGTGAATACATGCTGTGCACACACATTGCATGACTCTGATTCCGCCACAAACCACTTAAGCGTTGATGGCCAGAAGGTCATTAAAAGCCGAGATCCAGTGTGTAACCTCCAGTTTTGTACGATTATGGCTGCGTAAAAAGAAGCCGCTGCAGGGCCAATGTGCTGGAATGGAGATTTCACACCCTTACAGTAGCCCAATAAGACTACGTATAGAGCAGAATTTTGCTCCTGTTTTAGCTTTGGTTAATTGACTGGCTATTAACTCTAGTGAGCTAACATCTTTGGAAATGCCAGTGTAGATGTTTGTTCTCAGCCACAAACATTTATAACTGAGACTCGGGTAAACCATAAATGTTTGTGTCTTTGAACAAATGTTTGTGGAGTGTCTAGACAAGGCTGTGCAGACATGTTAGCTAACTCAAGTGACATGGCAATCCGTTAACTCGCAGGAGCAACACTCTAGTCTAGACTTAGGTCGTGTCTACACTATAAACTGATGTCGACCCAAGTTACGTTGTAATGCAGCCACTGCAGTTAGCGCATCGCTTGTGCGCGGGCACACTTGGCTCCTTGTGTCGGTGGTGCACATACTCGCCAGGAGTACCTGTATCGATGCATAGTGCAGTGCACCCTGGATAGGCATCCCACCGTGCAACTTGCCATCATTTGGTGTCCTGTGTTTTGGGAAACTTTGGCAAAAGGGGTTAAAAATATATGAATTAGAATCTGCTGTAAATGGAACTGCATTCATATTAAATCTGTTAACGGTACATCTCTGCGGATTCAGCTCCCAGTACAGCCAAGCATGTAAGCACATGCTTAAGTCCATGCTTATTCAGCAAAAGCCTGGGGAGAGCCCACTTACCCCTTCCCTGTCCACATTCAAGGAATTATGTAAAACTCCTCTCTTCCTAAAGGCTTTCAGCAGGGTCTGAAGACAAGGTAAAACCTGGCCCAAGTGACGTTCAATTGAGTCTCACTGATTCATGCCACACCTAAAATTCACAGATAGAACAAGGGAATGTTGAAGGACTGCGGCAGTTCTGGCTTGTGCAGAACTCACTGTCATTCTCGATCATGCAATAGATACCAGATGACATGGTGATGGTGCTTCAGAAATGCAGGTGGATAAAAGATATGGAAAGGGGCTGACTCTCTTCTCACAGCAGTTTAAAAGCAGAGTAACTCCATTGATTCAACTGGGATTCCTCCTGATATCTCCAGTCGCAGTGAGAGAAGACATCAGATCTTAGTTAAGCGGAGTTAGTTAGCACCACTTTGATGTTCAACAGTTTATGGGCTCAGACCCTCAATCCATCATAAGGTGCATTAGAATCCTTTGGCATGAATACTCAATGAGGGGGGAAGGGGAAACAATAACAGAAAACATGGAAATGACAGAAGTGCTAAATGATTTTTTTGTTTCACTTTTCACCAAAATGTTTAGTAGCAAGTGAACATCTCACTTAATGACTGCCAGTGGAAATGAAGTAGGATCAGAGTCTAAAGCAGGGAGAGAACAAGTTAAAAATGACTTAGACAAGTTTGATGTCTTCAAGTCACCAGGGCCTGATGAAATACATCCCAGAATAGTCAAGAAACTGACCGAGAAGATATCAGAGCCATTAGTGACGATCTTCAAAAAGGCATGGAAGACGGGAGAGAGTCCAGAGGACTGGAAAAGGGCAAATATAGTGGCAATCTATAAAAAGAGAACTAAGGACACACTGGGGAATTACAGACCAGTCTGCTTAATTTCAGTACCAGAAAAGATAATGGAGCAAATAAGTGATCAATTTGCAAACACCTAGAAGATAATAAGGTGAAAAGTAACAGTCAACATTGATTTGTCAAGAACAAATCATATTAAACCAACTTAATAGCTTTCTTTGACAGGGTAACAAGCCTTTTTGATAGGGGACAAGCGGTAGATGTGGTATATCTTGACTTTAGCAAGGCTTTTGATACTGTCTCTCATGACCTCATGAATGAACTAGGGAAATAGAACCTAGATGGAGTCGTTCTCACTTACCAGTGGTTCACAGTCAAGTTGGAAGGACATATCAAGTTGGGTCCCTCTCTCAATATCTTCATCAACAGCTTAGATAACGGCATAGAGAGTACATGTCTAAAGTTTGCGGATGGTACCAAGCTGGGAGGGGTTGCAAATGCTTTGGAGGATTAAAATTCAAAATGATCTGGACAAACTGGAGAAATGGACTACAGTAAATAGGATGAAATTCAATGAGGACAAATGCAAAGTCCTCCACTTAGGAAGAAACACATACAAACGGGAAGTGCACAAGCAGGAGTACTGCAGAAAGGGAGCTGGGGCTCATGGTTGTCACACACCAAACATGAGTGTAACACTATTGCAAAAAAAGCAAACATCATTCTGGGATGTATTAGCAGGAATGTTGTACATAAGACACGAGATATTAGTTTTCCACTCTACTCTGCACTGATTAGGCCTCAGCTGAAGTGTTATGTCTACTTCCAGGTGCCTCATTTCAGGAAAGATGTGGACAAATTAGAGAGAGTCCAGAGAAGAGCATCAAAAATGATGAAAGGTCTAGAAAACATGATCTATGGGGAAAGATTGAAAAAAATGAATTTGTTTAGTCTGGAGAAGAGAAGAGTGATGGGAGACATGACAACAGTTTTCAAGTACATAAGGTTGTTACAGGAGGAGGGAGAAAAATTGTTCTCTCTAACCACTAAGAATAGGACAAAAAGCAACGGGTTTAAATTGCAGCAAGGGTGGTTTAGGTTGGACATTAGGAAAAACTGTCAGGCTAGTTAAGCACTGGAATAAATTGCCTAGGAAGGTTGTGGAATCTCCTTGGAGGTTTTTAAGCAAGTTAGATAAATACGGGTCAGGGATGGGCTAGATAACACTTAGTCCTGCTTTGAATGCAGGGGACTGGACTAGAAGACCTCTCCAGGTCCCTTCCAGTCCTACACTTCTATGATTGTATGATCCTCTGCTACATAAATGGAAGCTACTCTTGGGGATATTTGACATTGTTTGATTCAAATAACGTTCATGAGATGATCATAGCCCTTCATGTTTGACACATGCAGCAGCCTGGCTTTTCACTACGTTTCCAAGCTAGTCTTCATCTATTCCATATGCACTATGCTGCCATGGGGGAATAATCAGCAAGGATATCAAGGATACTAATGGATGATTAGTTTTCTTTAAGCCTCATTAGATTTTCTGACCGCAAAACTTGTTTGAGGAATCACCCGCAGATTTTCCCGAGGTTCTGCCCTTATTACTTATGTTCCCTGTCAGCAACAAGAATTCCGGTTGTAGCAATGCACTGCTCTATAATTGGCTTTGATTCCTCTGCCAGAATGGTTCTGTAAATCCTCATCTCAATGCTCCAGTTATTCCTCTGTATGTGTGTGTGTGTGTGATTTAAGAATTTGTGGGTCTAATTAAGCTGCATCCAATGACATTTCTTAAATTCTATTGGAAATGGAAATAGTTGATCTCAACACAATCACCCTGATCCACTTAATAATTCAACTTGGGAAAACGTGAGGGTAAAATTTTCCCATTTTATGTTAAACTTGCCTGTAAACAGTGAGATGGTTATAGGCAGAAAAGTGAGTTGGTTAAAGGGACATAACCGGTTTCCCTATTCATTCCCTGTCACCAATTCCGGACCAGATTTGCTCAGTTTACAAGTCAAAAGATGCTTTTGTCTAATTATCAGCCCTGCAAAGCTTGTCTTGGGCTCTGAAAATCCAGCTGTGTCCCTCATGCCCCTGCAGCATTGTCACCAAAAATCAAGATCCTGCAATCACAATACAGCCAGTCATTTTTGTTGCTAATGAGTAAGGCAGAGGACAGAATCCAGCTCTCTCTTCCAGAGTTGCGTTGGTTTTGCTGTGCCCAGGGGAGCGAAGTGCATGTTTTCAGATGGGAGTTGAAAACACAGTAGATAGGGAATTGCTTGTGTGGAATCCTACAAGGAAGCTGTTCCAGATTGTAAGAGCTGCAGAGGAGACAGCTGTAAGGGATAGATTTGCTCACGCTTCAGGGCATAAATTCCTCACTAATTTATGAGGTAGGGAAAAACTTCCTCTTTGGGTAGTGACTCCATAGTTGTCCACTAGGAGGGCTCTTGCACCTATGTCTGAAGCATCTGTCACGAGCTATTGTCCGAGAGAGACAATGTGTGTTCTTATGAGAAGGGTTTCTCATCAATGACACCACAGCACATGTCATCAGAGGGGATGAAAAACACTGGACCTTCAGTGTCTTCACAGAGCTCAAAGAATAACTCCATTAGCTGGTAACTGTGTCAGGCTCTTCACCCGCTCTGTAGACCATCCTCTAGAAGGTGCCATGACACACCTAGGCAGCTTGGTCCCGCAGACTGTGTGGTGTGGAGCAGTGTTTCTCAACCTTTTAAGTAGTAAGTACCCCCAACCACTGAAAATGTTAATAAGTACCCCAACACTCAATGTTCCATGGGATTTTATATTTACAGACTAATGGGAGCCATCTGTTGGAAGAAGGGCAGAGTATATAAGGCCGTGATATGACAGATGTCAGATCTAGCGTGGGTAGGGTTACCACCTTTACACCAGGGGTGCACAACTCAAGTAGGTATCTAGGCTAGAGGTGATGTTGACCAAAGGTGGGAGGCTTTGAGTGGCATGCCAGTGCTGGGGGATATAAAGGGCTGAACATAATTTTTTGCCTCCTCCAGTAGCTAGGGGCTGCCGCCCACCTCCCAGCTGGGAGCTGTGACCTGGCCTTGGTGGGAAGTGCGGGGCTGCTGCCCACCTTCCCCAGAAGCTGGGGGCTGCCACACGCTGCCCAGCTGGGAGCTGCGACTGGCTATCTCCCCTTCACTGTTTTTCCCAGGTATGCTCTGCCTGTGTCTCGCGTATTCCCAGGGGTACACACACCACAGGTTGAGAAACTATGGTGTGGAGGGCCAGAAAGGAGGCTTGAATTTGATGAGCAGAAGTAGGAAGGAAAATGAGGTTCTCAGACATACAGGGATCAGATGGGCTGCCTTAGAAGGTGCCATTTCACAGCTGGTCGGGTAGCACAAAGTGTGAGTCATGGACATTTCTGCAGCTGGCAAACAGCAATCCCTGCCTATCCTGGCTAACAGCCATTGATGGACCTATCCTCCATGGACTTATCTAGTTTTTTTTTTTTTGAACCCCGTTATAGTCTTGGCCTTCACAACATCCTCTGGCAAGGAGTTCCACTAGTTGACTGTGCATTGTGTGAAGAAATACTTCCTTTTGTTTGTTTTAAACCTGCTGCCTAATAATATCCTTCGAAGACCCCTAGTTTTTGTGTTATGAGAAAGAGTAAACAACACTTCCTTATTTACTTTCTCCATGCCAGTCATGATTTTATAGTCCTCTATTATGTCCCCTCTTAGTCATCTCTTCTTCAGGCTGAAAAGTCCCAGTCTTATTAATCTCTCCTCATATGGAAACTTTTCCATAGTCCTGATCATTTAAGTTTACAAACCCCACATTGAGCATGGGCACAAGGGAAAGTCTTTCCTACCTATAGGAAATCAGTTTGATTACAAGTACCCTGTGCAGCTGCCAAAACTGCCAGTCCTGGAGATATGTCTGCAGCATTGTTGGTCCAAGGAAAGGATATTAGAGAGAAAAGGAGGGTGAGGGAATATCTTTTATTGGATCTACTTCTGTTGATGAGAGAAAGAGAAGCTTTCATGTTTAGACAGAGCTCTTCTTTGGGCCTGGGAAATGACATCAGAGTGTCACTGTAAATATAGGGTGGAACAGATTGTTCAGCATTAGTAGTTAATGTATATTTCAAGGGCTTATGGAGCCAGGCACCCACAGCTATGACCAACAGAGAAAACACGCCCTGCCAGAAAGGGGAGAGAACAGACAGGGAGAAGGTAGCAGGAAGGTCTGGGATAGCAGAGGGATGACAACTGCCTCTGAGAAAGCATGCAGGAGACAGAAAGTGACTGCAATCCTTGGCATTGAAGGGCTTCTAGACTCAGATTAAGGTTGAGAGTTCGTGAGCTGGTCTGAGTGCAGACCAACTAAAGAGGACCAGTGGGAGACGTTGGGTCCCCTAGAAACACTGCACCGAGAGGTGGTGATATATGCTTTAGCCAAACAAGTTATAGGGTTCAATACAGGGATATGTGGGTGAGGTCCTCTGGTCTGTGATATGCATGAGATGAACTAATGGTCCTGCCCTAAACTCTATGACGCCATGATTTCATTTTAGACATGCCCCAAAGGGTGGTTAGAGCCAATGTGAACTTACCCAAAAAGGGGAGCATTTTCAGAGCCTAGGTTTTGGTTCTGTCCCATCTCTAGAACTTTTTCCAGTGTCAAATATTATTATTTTTTAAAAAGGAAAAGAAAAGAGATGAAATAAAAGAATTCATTTCATTAAAAAAAATCTTGCAGAAAGCAAATCAGTTGGAAGGAGTATCTTACTGTAGCTCTCTTGCCCCTCTTTGGGTGGTTATATGTGGAAGGTATGGAAATAAATACGGTCCATGCTTAAAGTGTGAAAAAAGTTGAGATTCTATGCAAAATATTGTTAAGTTTTCCTTTTCCTGCCCTGTGTCTCCTGGTGAGAAGCTTGGGTTATGCTTGCAGAAGCGGAAGGCAATTATGGTACGAAGCGCAACACAAGACTTGGTATCTCTGCACATAAAACAAAGATAATGAGAACAAACAAACCTTGCTCTCCTAATAATTATCTCAGCGAGGAACAAAAGCAGCTCTCCGCCCAATTCATTATGTAAAAAAAGCACCAAAAAAAAATCATAGCTGACAAAAAAAAAAACCACATTGAAAAATGAAAGTCTTATTTTCTTTTGGTACAAACAGAAAGGATTTTAAAAAATGAATGCAAAGCTGATGCCGTCTCTGCGGAAGCTCCTATTGCTTCCACATCACCAAGTTTCTTGCAGGAAAACCTTTTGTTCTTGTAAACTAGGAGTAGTGGGTCATGCTGTTTGTTTAACCCTCTGATGTTAAGCATGGGATTTTCAAAAGCGCTCAGCAATGACCAAACTCTGATCCCATCAAATAACGGCCACATTTCCAGACTTCAGTGAGAACTGTGTGAGGACAACTCTGAGTGTTTTTGAAAATCGCACCCTCGAGGATTTGGTATCACTTGCATTTCTCCTTTACTGGATCTCCCTATACGTTAGGTTTCAATAAGATACTCACCCTCATTGAATCTAGACACTAGAGCTCAGAAAAGTGTACTAGTGTGACACACTTCAATGTGGCGTGGCCTTTTGTCCTTCTCTAGTGGCTGGATCGCTTGAAATGTTTGAGTCAGCGACTGCTTCCAGATTAATTGAATGAATTAGTCTGTTAGCTCCAGCAGGAGAGGCTTTGAGAAGTCCAAGATTCAATTCCTGCTAACAGGTCAATTTACTGTTTAATCAGATCTGTTCAGCAGAGAGCTCCGCAGCCAACGACCCTCCATCAAGAACGTCCATGCCCCTGGCTCCTGAAAATTTCCCCTTGGGTTTGGAGGGATCTGTTTCACATTAAGAGTATAGCTGTCCGTATGGGTCACGGGAAGATGTGGTCCACGAGCCGATCCAGTGCCATACCTGGACAGTTCTTCCAAAGAAGGTACGAGCAGATCCAAATCGCTCCAAGAGCCACATTACAGGACAGTTTGAATGGCTAATCTATAGCACATTCACGGTAGCGCCGCTTCACTGTTATTGTCAAGAAAAGACATCTCCAATACCAGTAAATCTTACCCACCTTCTCCCAAGGTCACATTTCAGATAAAGCAAACACAAAAGCGTTACCTTATCAAACAGCCTCCGAATACTCTATCCCAGCTCCACAGCAGGGGATGAATATCACATTGTGAACAAAGAAAATGCCCTGGGATTCTCTTTTCTTCTGAGCTGTATTAGCATTAAGAGACACAGTAATTAACCAATTGATGTCACCTCCCCATTCCAGCCTCCTGTGGAGCTATTCAAAATAAATCAATAAAAACTTGGCATCTGGAAATATCCAAAAAGTTATCTCTAGAGCTATATGTCTAGGTAGATGGTGCCACCCACCTGGTGGTCATAGAGATGATAAATTGCATTTACCATGCACCTTTGCCCAGGAGAGGCAATATTCAGTGCTGGAGCAGTGATAGGTTTCAGGTTGGAGATACAAACAGTTGCATTATGCCAAGGGGAGATTTCTGCCTTCCCAATGAGACACACAGCACTTGCTTCCAGGCCAGCAGGGTCTGCAGATACTGGAATTTAAAGAAGGACAAGATCCATTAATGGCTATTAGCAAGGACAGGCAGGAATTGCTGTTTGCCAGAGGCTGGGAATGGCCGATGGGATGGATCACTTGATGATGACCTGTTCTGCTCATTCCCTCTGAAGCACCTGGCATTGGCCACTGTCAGAAGATGGGATCCTGGGTAGATGGACCATTGGTTTGACCCAGTGTGGCCGTTCTTATCTTAGTTTTTTACACATCAAAGCTATTTTAACTCATTTTTAGAGGTGGTTTATGTTCATTATGTACATTTATTTTCCTCTCCCGCTGAGGCCCATCCAATTGGACTGATGGTAACAAAGGTTCCCAGATTTGGTGATGAACATAGGAACAGCCATATTGGGTCAGCCCAATCGTCCAGCTAGCCCAGTAGCCCCGTCTTCGGACATTGACCAGTGCCAGGTGCTTCAGAGGCAACGAACAGAATGGGAAAATTATCGAGTGATCCATCTCCTGTATTCCACTTCGACCATCTGGCAGTCAGGGATTTAGGGACACCCAGAGCATGGGGTTGCATCCTTGACCATCTTGACTAATAGCCATTGCTGGATCTATCTTCCATTGACTTATCTAATTTTTTAAAAACCCATTTATACTTTTGGTCTTCACAATGTCCCCTAGCAGTGAGTTCCACAGGTTGACTGTGCCTTGTGTGAAGAAGTACTTTCTTCTTATGGGATGGGAACTGAGTTACTGCAGAGAAATCTTTTTTGGGTGCTGGCTGGTGAGTCTTGCCCACATGCTCAGGGTTTAGCTGATCGCCATATTTGGGGTCGGGAAGGAATTTTCCTCCGGGGCGGATTGGCAGGGGCCACGGAGGTTTTTCGCCTTCCTCTGCAGCATGGGGCATGGGTCGCTTGCTGGTGGATTCCCTGCAGCTTGAGGTCTTCAAATCTCATTTTTGAGGATTTCAATAACTCAGTCATGGGTTCGGGGTTGTTATAAATGTGTATGGGTAGGGTTTTGTGGCCTGCCTTGTGCGGGAGGTCAGACTAGATGATCATATTGGTCCCTTCTGACCTATGAGTCTATGAGTCTATGAGTCTATGTTTGTTTTAAACCTGCTGCCTATTAATTCCATTGGGGAACCCCTGGTTCTTGTGTTACGTGAAGGGGTAAATAACACTTCCTCACTTTTTCCACACCATTCATGATTTTATAGACCTCTATATATCCCACCTTAGTTGGCTCTTTTCTAAGATGAACAGTCCTAGTCTTTTTAATCTCTCCTTTTATGGAAGCTGTCCATACCCCTAATCATTTTTGTTGCCCTTCTCTGCACCTTTTCCAATTCTAATATATCTTTTTTGAGGTGGGACAACCAGCACCACACTCAGCGTTCCAGCTGTGGGAGTTAAAGGCAATTTAAAACTTTTAAAATACTTTTTTGGTATGATATATAGCATCGGAAGGATCCACAGTGGTGTGGTTCGGACGGAGTTGACGTGTATGACTTGTTTCATCACTTGTTAATGATATAATGCTACAAATAATAGTTAAGCCTAAATTCTCTGCTGACTTTCTCTTACCATCACAGGTTCATCTTGCACTTTTCATCCCACCCCACCCCCATCACCGCTTCCCTCCCTCTGGCTCTCATTCCTACCTCCCAAAACCAATTTTCCACCCACAGATTGGAAGCCCCATTGCAAATGGGGGTAGGCCTAAGGCGTGGAGACGTGACCTGCCAAGGTCACACAGGGCATTAGTGATGGAACTGGGACTAGGATCCCGGGGTGATGTTCTGGTTCCCCTGAAGTCAATGGCAAAGCTTGCGCGAATTTTAATGGGGCCATGATTTCGCCCCAGGAATCCTGACTTCCGGTGCCAGAGCCAGCTATGTCTACACGGCAAAAACAAACAAACATACAAAAAAACCCCAAACCCTGCACCCACAAGTCTCAGAGTGTGGGTCAACTGACTTGGACTTGTATCAGCAGTTCTAAAAATAGCAGTGTAGACGTTTCCAGGCTCCGAGGCCCCGTGGGGGGGGAGGCTGTCAGAGCCCAGGCTCCAGCCTGAGCGGGAACATCTACACAGCTATTTTCAGCCCTGCAGTGCAAGCCAGCAGAGCCTCAGAGGGATCAGTGTAAACGTATTCTCAGCCAACTAGAATAGCATCCTAGAAGACTAGGGTTGGGAGGGACCTCGGGAGGTACCTAGTCCAACCCCCTGCTCACAGCAGGGCCAACCCCGACTAAATCATCCCAGCCAGGGCTTTGGCAAGCCGGGCCTTAGAAACCTCTAACGAAGGAGATTCCACCATGCCCCTTCCAGTGCTTCACCAACCTCCCAGTGAAAACGTTTCTCCTAATATCCAACCTAGTCCTCCCCCACTGCAACTTGAGACCATTGCTCCTAGTTCTGTCATCTGCCACCACTGAGAACAGCCTGGCTCCATCCTCCCTGGAACCCCCTTTCAGGTAGTTAAAGGACACTATCAAATCCCCCCCCGCCCATTCTTCTCTTCTGTGGACTAAACAAGTCCAGTTCCCTCAGCCTCTCCTCATGTGCTCCAGCCCCCTCATCATTTTTGTTGCTCTCTGCTGAACTCTCTCCAATTTGTCCACATCCTTCCTTGGGGGACGGTGGGGGTGGGGCAAAACTGGACACAGTACTCCAAATGTGACCTCCCCAATGCCGACTAGAGGGGAATAATCACTTCCCTCCGTCTGCTGGCAATGCTCCTACTAATATCTAACAAAGCACAGAGAGGACCAGGAACAAGCTCCCTGTAACTCACCTGAGCTGCATAAAGGTTTCACGCTATCAGTCCTTTCATTTATGTCTGACATTGCTGAACTTTATTTCTCTCTGCTCTTAGTCTTCTCAATTCAGATTAATTGCATTGCTCCTGGGTTACTTCATCTTCAGTGCATGGATAATTTAGACTGATTGAATATTTGGTACATGAAAGTGGAAAGTAAAGTGGAGATCTGGAAAATAAAACCCCACACATACAAAATGACAAACCCAGAGACTGCTCAGTGTCATCTCAAGCACTTTCCGCTGAGTAATTAAACAGGTTTACTTGGAGAAATATGGAAATGGGTCTCTTAAACACTTGCTTCACCTACGAGAACAGCAAGGACTGCAGGGAAGATTAGTCTCCTTGTTGCTGACTCCACAAACCTTTTCTTTTAGTTGTGTCACGGAGAAAATAACTGAATTTGGGGTTTTCTTTCAGAAAAGGAGATGCTAATTTTCCACTGTGCCTGCTGCATATGGGAGCATTTTGAACAGTCTGTTGCACTAGCCCCTACATTTAAAACAGATAAATTGTGTGCCAAAAACCCATCTATTATTGCTAGTGGTTATTATTAATATTATTTAATCACACACACAAAGTAGCACCTGGAAACCCCAATCCCCTATTGTGCTAATTTATGGAATCAGGGATCTGTAGGGCTGGAATGGACATTGAGAGGTCATGTTGTCCAGCCCCCTGTGGTGAGACAGGTCCAAATAAACATAGACCATCCCTGACAGATGTTTGTTAAACACCTCCAGCCCTGGGAACACAACAACCTCCCTGGGAAGCCTCTTCCAGAGCTTAACTCCCCTTGTCTGTAAAAAGGTTTTCCTAATATCTAACCTAAATCTCCCTTGCTGTAGATTAAGCCCCTTACTTCTTGTCCTACCTTCAGTGCACATGGAGAGTAATTGATCACCGTCCTCTTTATAACAGCCCTTCACAGCTTTGAAAACTGTTACCAGGTCCACACTGAGGGTTGGTCTACACTGCGCAGTTAGGTCGATGTAAAACAGCTTACCGCCTCGTTGTCAGCATCTATGCTACAGCCTTCCTCCCGCGATGCAAGCACCCTACTACACCAACAAAATACCTCCACCTCAGCCCCCAACTCCCCTGAAGAGCTGGGGCAGCTGGACCACACTCCCATTTGGTCACTATTGATGGCTCAGAGGTAACAATGTCACCTGCCGATCGTCCTTCTCCACAGGCCGCCCGGCTCCTTGGTGGTCTCCTATCCCAGGCCTCAGCAGGCCTGACCTTGAGTGATCTAGTGTGAGCACAGCCCAGTGGCATGGCTCCTGCCATCCAGCAGCAAGACACTCAGCTCCAACCCAGCTAAGAAGAAAATAGCAGGCACCTATTAATAGCTAGACAAGATCTAAGGCCTCCCAAGAGTAAACGCTCAGTCCTTCTCCCAGCTGAGTGCAGCTGTTTGGACTCGTTGAGGTTTTCCTGGAAATGTCGCTGTAAATGAATGTGCAGTAGCAACCCGCTGAATGGCTCACATCCATTTTCCATAAATCCTTTGGCTCAGTGCTTTTGCAACTTACAAAACAGCTTGTCCCGCTGCACTCGCAGCAATATTTAAACCAGGTCTCAGCACAGCAATTTGCCATTGCATTTTTTGCAGAAGAAAGTTTTGGTTGAAAAATGCCTTACAGCACCACTTAAAAGCCCTGGTTACAAGCAATCTATTGGATTCTATAACAAGCTACATTTGATGAACCATTTATTAAAGCATCTCTTAATAATGTATTATTAACCCATTATAAATGATTTATTAATGATACCTTACTATAAAGTGTGATTGATATTTCTTTTTAGCGCTTCACCCTTGAGTAGCCCATCTTTCTTCAACAAATTCAATATGATACAGGTGGTAAATTGCTTCATTTCTCTCAATTCTTTTATTCTGGTGTCTGTGTTTCTGTGCTTGGTATTTATTTTTGCAACCACAGTGATGCAATATATTCACTGGCTGCAATCATGGAACTTTGAAACAGGCTCGGTCTTTGTTTAATTTCAGCAAGTCAGGCCATTTTCCCTAACACTGGAGAATCTAGCCTTGGATTTATCCGTGAATGTAAGCAACTGCTCCAGTCCCACTGACTTTTAACCCTGTAAGAAAATCTAGAATTAGGGCCAGGCTGAAACAGTAGAGTTCTGAGGGTTGCTTTGTCCCCATCTGCCCTGGAGGGAGAAGAGGTTAACTAGAGTCAGAGGTGAAAATGGAGAAATAGCAAAGCAAAGATGTTTACAATTGATTAAGAAAAAGTGGCTCAAAATACTGCAGGGGAAGGTAGCCGCAGCTCTGTTCGCACCAGCAGCAATACAACAGGTGGGAGCAGAGGCTGCAATGGCAGCAGCAAAAAAATTGCGCCTAGGGGGACATTCCAGCATCCTCTCTCACTTGCTATGTCCCCTCCCTTCCAGGGCATTTTGCCTGGATTCCCGAGGGGGTCGTTTCTTCTCCGTGTCTGTCTTGTGTAGAGGGTAAGCTCTGAGGATCTCTCTCATTTCATGTACTATAGAGACTCAGGTGTGCTCTAGCGGATAGGGCCATAGCCTCAGCTGCAAGAGTCCAGGGACCAGATCTTCAACTGCTGTAAACCGTCATAGCTCCAGACCAATCCCATTGACTTTAATGGAGCTTGGGTCCCTCCGTCAGCTGAGGGTCCAACTCTGGTTTTATTCCTGGCTCTACCACTGTGACCTTGGTAAAGCCACTTCACCTCTGTGCCTCTGTTTGCCCTCTCGCCGTTTGTCTGTCCTGTCTATTTCAGTTGTAAGGTCTTTGGGGCAGAGACTGTCCCTCCCAGTGTGTACATGCTGCGCCCCGCAAGATCTCGGTTGGGACCTCTAGAGGCTGTTGTAAGACCAAATAATCATTGACATTGTGTAATAATAACTGGTAATATATGAGCCCTGTGGATTGTTATGAAAAGTATTTCCACCCGCCAAGCCAGCTCTTCTTGGGACCCAGAGGTTCACACTGTAAACTGGTTTTAATCTTTGGATAAAGGAAAGGCACTTTGCTTGGAGGAATCCTCCTTGCGAGATACTGCAGCAGTTTCTATGGCAAATAATCTTTTTCCCTCTCGGAATGAGCAAGTGCCATAATTAACTCTCACCTCCCAGGCTTGCAGGAGGTCTAGCATTGTTAGTTAGATGCGCAGCTGGCCTCGTGGTCAGAGGCCACTCCGAACTCTGAGCCGTTGACTCTCTTCAGGCTGCTGTCAGGTGCAGTGAGCCAAGATGCTGGCCACGGGGCTGTTAGTAAAAGCAGTGCCATGCCAATTAAACACCGTGTATCAGTCACTGCAAAAACAGGCGCTGCCCCAGAGCACAGAAACATCCCTGAGGCAGAGCTGATTAGCTGCTTGTGATGAATCAGCCACCGTGGAGTATACCTCTCCCACCAGGCTCTGACACCTGCAGCTCTCCTTGCCGGCAGCGTCTGCTGTTGATACTCAGGTTCCCAGACACTAGAGCTGGGTGAAATGTTTCAAACTATTTTTTCCCCTGAAAAATGGCCTCTTTTCTGAAATGAAGATTTCCAGAAATGTTTTTCATTTAAAACTTTTTTCTCTTTTGTTGTTTGGGGTTTTTTTTTGTTTTGTTTTTCTTTAAAAAAAATATCCAAAATGTAAATTTTTTTTGATGGTTTGGTTTTTCCTTTCCCTCCCCAACTCCATTTTCCTTTTCCCCCAACTATTAGTGGCAAAGTAGGGGGGAAAGAAGAAAAGGGGGGGCGAAGAGGCAGAAAATACCCCAAACCCCCAAATTAAAAATTTCAACATTTTTCCATCAAAAATTCCAAATAAATGCAAAAGATTCTTCCTTCTCAAAACATGCATAATGGAAATAATTTCAACATTTTTAATGAAAATCCTTTGTTGTTTTCTGACCAGCTTTACCAAACAGGTACATGTTTGTCATTTCTTTGAGACTGTCTCCTACCCTAACTTTGTACAGTGCTTAGCCGCAGTCAGGCCCTGTTCTGGGTTGGTCCCTGGACAATACAGTAATAAACATAATTAACAATAATATCACGGCTGCAAACAGCAATCACTAACAATTCACAACACTGTTAGGATAGGAAAAGAAAGCGATTCCTGCACCCCAAATCCTGGTTCATATCATTTTGGATCCAGGAGTATTTTGAGAAGGCAGTGAAATATCAGACCCATTAAATGCTAAGATCCTAAAGGAGCATTCAAGGAAGATAATGCGATTGTGGAGAAGTTCAATTACGTCTTTGCATT
The DNA here is from genome assembly GCA_007922155.1 of Mesoclemmys tuberculata. Taxonomy (NCBI): domain Eukaryota; kingdom Metazoa; phylum Chordata; order Testudines; family Chelidae; genus Mesoclemmys; species Mesoclemmys tuberculata. Next base: position 4,629,196 of record ML675649.1, on the reverse strand, counting down.
GGTCTTCAAGGCTGAGGATGTGAGGGAAATTCCCAAATCTAAGCCATTTTTTTTAGGTGACAAATCTGAGGAACTGTCCCAGATTGAGGTGTCATTAAAGGAGGTTTGGGAACAAATGGATAAATTAAACAGTAATAAGTCACCAGGAGCAGATGGTATCCACCCATGAGTTCTGAAGGAACTCTAATGTGAAATTGCAGAACTACTAAGTGTGGTTTGTAACCTAGCATTTAAATCAGCTTCTGTACCAGATGACAGGAGAATAGCTAATGTGGCACCAATTTTTTAAAAAAAGGCTCCAGAGGTGAATCTGGCAATTATAGGCTAGTATTATTAGACACATAGATGAACATGATTTGTTGGGAAAGAGTCAACACGACTTTTGTAAAGAGAAATCATACCTCACCAATTTCTTAGAATTCTTTGAAGGGGTCAACAAACATGTGGACAAGAGTGATCCGGAGGATATAGTGAACTTAGATTTTCAGAAAGCCATTGACAAGGTTCCCCACCAAAGACTGTTAATCAAAGTAAGAGGTCATGGGATAAGAGGGAAGGGGCTCTCCTGGATCAGTAACTGGTTAAAAGATAGGAAACAAAGGGCCAGAATAAATGTTGGTTTTCACAATGGAGAGGGGTAAATAGTGTCCATCAGGGGTCCGTACTGGGACCAGTGCTGTTCAGCATATCCGTAAATGATTTGGAAAAAGGGGTAAACAGTGAGGTGGAGAAATTTGCAGACATTACAAAGTTACTCAAGATAGTTAAGTTCAAAGCAGACCGTGAAGAGTTACAAAGGGATCTCACTAAACTGGGTGACTGGGCAACAAAATGGCAGATGAAATTCAGTGTTGAAAAACGCAAAGTAGTGCACATTGGTAAACATAATCCCAACTATACATACAAAAAAACGGAGTCTAAATTAGCTGTTTCCACTCAAGAAAGGGATCTTGGAGTCATTGTGGATATTTCTTTGAAAAAACCACTCAGTGTGCAGCAGCAGTCTAAAAAGCTAACTGACTGTTAGCAACCATTAGGAAAGGGATAGATAAAAAGACAGAAAACAGTATAATGTCTTAATATAAATTCATGGTGCAGCCACCTCTTGATTACTGTGTGCTGATCTAGTTGCCCTACCTCAAAAAAGATATATTGGAATTGGAAAACGTGCAGAAAAGGGCAACAAAAATGATTGGGCATTTGGAAAAGCTTACATGCCAGGAGAGATTAATAAGCCTGGGACTTTTCAGTTTGGAAAAGAGATGACTAAGTAGGGATATGTCAGAGGTCTATAAAATCATGACTGGTGTGGAGCAAGTAAATAAGGAAGTGTACTTTACTTCTTCTCATAACACAAAAACTAGGGGTCACCAAATGAAATTAATAGGCAGCAGGTTTAAAACGAACAAAAGGAGATATTTCTTCACAGAACACACAGTCAACCTGTGGAACTCCTTGCCAGAGGATGTTGTGAAGGCCAAGACTATAATGGGGTTCGTAAAGAACTAGATAAGTTCATAGAGGATAGGTCCATCATTAGCAAGGACAGACAGGGATTACTGTTTGTCAGAGCCTGGGAATGGCCAGCGGGATGGGTCACTTGATGATGACCTGCTCTGTTTGTTCTCTCTGAAGCACCTGGCATTGGCCACTCTCGGAAGACACCATACTGGGCTAGATGGACCATTGACCTGACCTAATACGGCTGTTTTTATGTTCTTTTCTTCTTCTATTCTTAAATGTAGTGCAAATTTCCTTTTCATTGAATCAAGTTCTACCAAAACTTTCTGTCCTAAAGTGCCTTAGAACTTAATGTTTTGCCTGCCTGTTTCCATGACATTAGGCAATGTCATCCTTAAATGCAGAAAATATGCAGCAAAACATTAATGCAATGTAATTATAGCACTTTTGCAATCAAGGAAGAGACCAGAGAAGAAATAATGCCATGCAGAGCGTGTGGCCTTTCTACCCTTTCCCGCCTGCTTCTCCGTGAAACATATTTCATCTGCTTGAAATTTACCTGGGGAGGGGAGAAATAGGCAGGATCTTAACTGCAACTTTGCTTATAAAATGAAATATGGAAGATCAAATTCCAGCTGCAGCTTGTCGCTCTGGAAATCTCTCGGGAAGGAACTCTGGCAATATGACACCGTCTCACCAAATAGGTCTGCTCCATCTGGGAGGAAGCCATGAGGAGTCGATGGAATGCAGCTATTCTAGGTGTCACCTCTGTGCCCCCTTCAGGCACAAGGAGGTTTTTTGCAATATGAACAATAGGCACTACTAGACTGATCGCCACCCCAGTCGCTCCTTGTGTTGCCTGGCAGGCCAGGGAGTGGGGAATGTCCCGGCCAGGCTTACTGGTGTACACACAGCTGCGCGGATGAAAGACGGTGCTTGCGCTGCCTGTAAGATTACCGTGCTCTAGGAGGAGGAGGAGGCAAGATTTTCAGCTCAGTGTCTTTGCGTCACATCACCTCCTAAGCCAGAGATGGGCTCGGACCACAGTGTGCAGACCTGACTGAACCTGTTATTAAAGGGCAGAAATTGAGGCTTTGTCCAGAGGGGGATCTTCCCTGATGGACCAGGGACATTCCACAGAGTCAAGGATCCCTTCAGTGGGGCGTATTGTTCTTCACCCCGTGCTTTGTTTGTAACCCACTGGCCAGCGTGGGTTACGCATCTCCCACTGTGCTTGACCCACACAGAATATCTGAGTGTCTTAGCCTCCTGATCGCAAAACCTGACTCTTCAGTCCAAGCTGTAGAAACCCAGGTATTTAGCATGCCAGCCATCTGGTTCACTCCCTGACAGCAGCCATTTCACAGACCGCCCTCGTCCCTTCTGTCATTTCCTTTTAGTTGGGAATGGCTGTATCTTATGTTCAAAACCGGCTCAGACATTCAGCTTGTTTAACTGCCCGGGCACTGCTGTACAAAACTGCACAGACCTTCCTGCTGAAAGTAAAGGGGGCACCAGGCATAAAACAGACCTAGCCACTGCGAATAGTGAAAAGGATCCAGTGGGTGGCCAATGGGCAGGATGTAATTGACCTTTGCAGCCATTGTGCAACCATACCTTTGGGGTGGGAATGCATAACTCACTGTGGAGTCAATTATCTCATAGCAGAGCCCTCCGCAAGCTAACAGGTAAATGGCAAAATTTATATCGGACGCATGAAAATGGAGAATGGAAATCTCCATGTGAAATCCCCTGGAGGTGCTGCTCGCTCAGCCCAGTGCAGCAGTAAGGCGTTATATTGTATGACGGTGCTGTCAGAGCAGCGTTCACTCAGATCTACCCTGGCAATTTCATTTTTCAATACACATAGCAGCAAAAGTAGCAAATAGCTACCGAACGACTGATACTGTGTTTCTGCGTGAGAAACATGGCATTGTACAGCGCAATTCCGGAGATGGAAGTCCCTTTCTGTGTGTTCTTTCTGCATGATTAGCAGTTGAGAACAGTGATTTGTACGTGCATTTGTTGTTATGGTTGTCATGGTTGTTATTATTGGTAATGCAGTAGATCCTAAGCGCCTCATCTGAGATCAGGGCCCTCTTGTGCTAGGTGCTGTACATCCACTGTCCTTGCCCCAAAGTGCTTTTAATCAAATAAGACAAGACAGAGGAAGAGTGAGAAGGGGTCAAAAGGGCACCGAGAAGGGAAGTGACTTTCCCAACATCATGCAGCAGGCCAGTGGCAGAGCTGGGAAAAAGAACCCAGATATCCTGACTCACAGTTCAGTGCCTTATTCACTGAACCCTATTGCCTTCCCGAAGTTCCACTGCTTCCCCATATATTAGGACTGGCAACTGTGGTCTAGTGGATTAAGGAAGGGGCCGGAGGCCTACATTCTATGGCTAACTGTGCCATCGACTCCGCATGTGAGCTGGGGCAGAACCTTACCTCATTTCTCTGTGTCTCAGCTACGCAGCCTGCAAAACAAGAATTTACAAGGCTGCACAGAATGTCCTAGCGATCCACTGGTGAAAAGCACCATATAAGTACCCAATTATTACTATAATATATTCTCATTACCGATTATACCCATGCATTATCATTGTTATTTTATGGAAGTAGGCCAATCAAGGACCAGGGCCCCATTGTGCTTTCTAACCTAAATTGATTTTCCGCTGCCTCCGAGATTTATATTGGAGATGAAGCTGTGAGCCAGTTGGGGTACCCCTATTTTTGATTCAGTTCCCCATCCTAAGCCCCTGTTTGAGCCACATGGACTTAGGGGCTCTTTGAAGCCAATGGGTCTCCACAGAGATCTGCTGGCATGACCGGGGCTTACTTGTTTACGTTGTATATAGAGTGTGAACTCCCTGGGGCAGGGACCATCCTTTTGTTCAGTGTTTATACAGCATCTAGCACAATGGGGTCCTTGTCTGTGACTAGGTCTCTACGTGCTACTGCAACAATTGTAAATAATTAGGAGAAAGACAAGGTGGGTGAGATCATACCTTTTATCAGACCAACTTCTGTCGATGAAAGAGACAAGCTGTCAAGCTCCTCTAAGTTATTATTCAGGTTTGGGAAAGGTACTCGGAGCATCACAGCTAAATACAAGGTGGAAGAGATTGATAAGCTTAAGGAGTTAATGTATCTTGCAAGAAACCCTTCAAAATGGAATAATAATTATTAATAATAATCGTAATAAGTACAGAAGCATCTGGAGTCCACATTAGGTGACTTTTAAATAAATCCGAAGAAAAATAGTAAATGTTGCATGCCAGGCTGGAGTTCCATTATGATTTCCAATGTATTTAAATGGTTTATATTTATACATTAGGGCTGGTTGGAACAAGTCCAAACTTTTGTGGAGAAGAAAAAGTCAGTTGTCATGGAAAATTTGGGGGGTTTCATCAAAAAACAGGAAAGCGATGTTTGAAAACCAGAAAGATAGTGGTTTTTAATAAAAACTTGAAAATTATTAAAGACTTTCCTTGGGAAAATGGAAAAAAAAAAGTTGGTTTCACTGAAACTTTTCAAGAAGAAAAATCATTTCCTGATCAGCTGTTTTATGTTTGTCTGAGTGTGCACACACTATCTTGCGTTCCATCCCTCGTTTGCTTTAATATCTCATTTCTCCTCCTCCTCTCTTTTTGCCATACTCTAAACCTAACTACCTTGCCCATCATCCCAAGACAGCCCCATTTAGCAGCTGACATTTAGCCTTACTGACAAGTCACTGTAAAATCTCAGCATTATATGGTTTTCAAATTTGCTGGCTATTCTCCTTCCGAGATCCTGCTCTCCTCCTTTTACATTATGTTTCAGAGGCAGCACTCTGGTGCTTGCAAACAGCACTTTAGTCAACAGGCATTAAACTACAGGCCAGATCCAGAAGGACCCAGTGAAATAATATAACAATTAGAACAATGCTTAGAAACATATGATATTGGAGCCACAAAAGGTTACCTGGGCCACCCAGTCTGACCTCTCCATGAATTTTGCTGGATGTCCAGTGCAAACGTCCCGCTAATGTCTTAACTATCAATAATGGTTTCTGCATGGTATCAATAATGGTATCTGCATGGTATCAACTGTATCTGCAGGCCACTGATGGGGGGGGAGGGGAGTCAGAAAAGGAAGTGATGGCTTAAAAGACCTTACAAACTTGCCATATTTATCTGGAGCAGGGATGTGCCAGAGAAGGGAGAAAGTGGTTTGTGTTGTTGAGGCTTTAGCAGCTTCAAGGCAGGGTTGTTGCAATCCATGGAAGCCCACTATATGGTCAAGAGGCATGCAGAGTGTACTAGCCCAGTGTCAGAAAGTACTTTATACAGTAAACCCTGATCAAATAGCCCTATGTCAGAAGAGAATTAAATGCTCTCAAATATAAGAGCAGAGGAGATTTCACGGCATACCATTTATTAATGTATTTATCTAGGCCATTTATTTATTGAAGACATATTTTTCTACAGAACAGACCAATTAAGTCTGACAGTTTAATTGACACCCAATGGAAGAAAAATGCCATTTTAGAGAGTAGTTAAATCTCATTGATTTCGAGATCAGCTCCATTTTTTTCCACCAAGCGTCACAGGCAGTTTGACAGACTCGTTAACAACGTATTAAACTGCCCACGGTTTTTAAAGGCAATACATTGCTATGGAGAAAGATGCTGCTGTCTTAACAGATGTTTTGCACAGCATAAACATCACCTGATTGATAACTGGAGAAGGCAGCAGCCTGTAAACTAGTCCTTCTAATGCTGAATAAATAGTGAGATTGTAAAGCAAGCGCTGAAATCAATGGTGTTTTGCTTTTAAGGGAATGCTGGATTGGATAGCTCAGGAGACAGATAAGAGGATATTGAGCCTTTCACTTCCAGGTAATGTGGGGTCTTAATCCAGTTCCTGATCTGCTAATTAGATTAGCACTCCTATTCCCTGGCTACCACTTCTGAGCAACGTAGTGCTTCAACACATTCGTCACAGAAGGTCTACAGCAGACTGGCGGAAAACCTGCGTGCCAATCCAGGTCTCCCACCGTACACGGACATCTGCAGTCACCCCAGAGCATGATTTATGTAGAGGCCTCCACTGTGATTTCATCTGCCAGGTTGGAATCTGCCAGCAGCAACCCTATGGCGTGATGAGTGGTCCGCCAAAGATGTTTGGAATGGTTTCCTTGTTGCTCATCCAACCATTGGACGGCCGGGATTTGACCTGCCATGTCAACTTTGGGGTCAGCTGAACAGGCTCTAAATTGGCCAAGGAATATGAGCAGCCATCCTTTATACAGGTGGTCTGCGCGACAGTCCACTGTATCAGTGTGGTTTCAGTCAGTCAATGGGCACCTGTTGTTGATGAGCGTCAACTGACTGGACTTCACAGGAGCCCAGGGACCCTTCATTCTGCTGATGAAGTTGCTGTTGGGTGTCTCGGCCAGCACTGCACACGCTAGAAGTCCCTGATTGTCAGTGGTGGACATTTGTCATTGTCTGACAGCTGCATGTGAAATGAATTTAGGTGGTGTCAGCCCACATTCATCCAAAACATCCACCCCAGTTTGTGTTTTCATTCAGTTGTCACAGAAAGGCCACGGATCTAATGGGTCGTGGAGAGCAAACCAACCCCTCCTAAAGGTCGGCCCTTTAAACCCAGGGTTGCGGCACCTGTGTGACAGGGATAAGACGAGAGCTTACACAAGAGATCGTAGAATCAGAATCATAGAAGATGAGGGTTGGAGGGATCTCGGGAGGTCATCTGGTCCAACCCCTGGCTCAAAGCACGACCAACCCTGACTAAATCATCCCAGCCAGGGCTTTGTCAAGTGAGGCATGTAGGATTGATACGCCTTCCCCAAGGTCGTACAGCAGGTCAGGCACAGAGCTAGGAAGAGAAGTCAGGGGTCCTGAATTCCAATCTAGAGCTCTTCTCTGTTCATTTAAGCACATTGCCTAGAACACAGAGCAGATCCCAAGAATCTTCACTCAGTGGTCATCAGCTAAGCCCTGACCAACATTCCTTCTCAGTAAGGTCAGCAACGTCACCAGGGGATGTAGGTACGATAGAGAACCCCAGAGCTGGGTAGAAAAACTTTCAGGTCACCTTTGTAAGATGTCTATAATAAATATAGTAGAAATAAATGTAACTTTTTGATGGCAAAAGAAAAATCAATAGCTTATTATTACCTCCAATAATGTGTCAGGGTTTGATTTATTCCTGAAAGAGAAATCGCTGATAATGACTGAAGAAGGTGACGTACAGCAAGCCATAATTGTACATTGAGGACTCGGGAAGAAAAATGGTTGGAAGTAAATTGCAGTAGAAACTCTACGGCAATTATTGTCTGAACCTCATAGTTAAGGTGCTAGTAAGTGAACAGTTTAGGTTATTAGGTACCTGCCGGAGAGGCAGGACTCATCAGCGGGGAGGAACTTTTTTCCCCGTTCTCTTTACGTTTGCATTGCTAGGGAAAGGAAGAGATTTTCGGTTCAGCTGCCTGGGCCAAGGCCGCTGTCAATATCCAGAGATCAGGGGGAAGGAGTTAATTTTATACACACCCTCATCTGGAGGGGTCTCCAAGGTCAGACTGCTCAGCCTTTCAAGCTCTATACAGATGAGTAGGCAGGCTCTGCACCAGGTTGAATGATCCTGCATCAAACAGGCCCGGCTGCGGGGTGGAACTGGAGATGACGTGTCCCTCTACTCCCTGGAGCCAGGCCCACCATGGGACCCTCTAGTCAAGAACTGCAGGGAGAGAGAGAAGGACCACAAGTAAATCCCAAAGAATGAAATATAGCAAAACCTCAGGGCAGGGGTCAAACTGGGGGGAAACCTGGAGGTGTTCTTCTAAGCGTCGCCCAGGGGAATTTCCAAAACCAGACCCTGTTCACGAGCAGAGAATCAAAATATGATTGCCTGTCCACCAGGCTCACTCTCGTCACTGCCCCATTAATGGGGCTTCTAGAGAGATTTATAGATCATAAAGCCAGAAGGGGCCAGTGTGATCCTCTAATCTGCCCTCTTGCAGAGCACAGGCCAGAGAACGTCTAGGCATTAATTCCTGTTTGAACTAGTGCACATCTCTCAGGAAAAGCATCCAATCTGGACTTAAAATTTGCCATCAATGGAGACCACCACCACCACCTTGGTAGGTTGTTCCAATTGCTAATTACCCTCCCTGTTTAAAAAAAAAAAGGACCTTATCTTGAGTCTGAATTTGATTAGCTTCAACTTCCAGCCACTGGATCTTGTAATATCCCATCGGCCCTAAGAGACTCATTGGTCTGGGCTCCAGCTTAACTGGGAGGAAAAAAACAACCAAACTGGTGCCAAAGGCCACCCACCTCTAGCACCAATATGAGTTGTCATGGACGGCAAATTGTGCGGCAAATTGAGCTCCAGCTTTTTTCTTACCCGAGGGATGAAACAGTGAACTGCCTTGTTGATTAAATTATCCTCGCTGGCCATCTGAGCTGAGCCCTCCCAGAGGGCAGGTCTACACTTAAAACACTGCGTCGGCACAGCCACGCTGCTGTAGCACTTTAATGGAGATGTTTCACACCTCCGAGTTATGCCGATACAGATCTGTAGTCTAGATGTAGAGGAAGATGTGCCTGAGATGACGGGGGCAGGTCACACCTCTCCGAGCTAATGTTCCAGGCATGCCTTGGCTGTTTCCAAGCCCCGCCTGAGGGCAGTGAGGTTACTGTGCGGTGAGCTGTGTTTGCCCCATGCCCAGTCATCATGAGAGGTGTTTCCATAGTCTGTTGAGTGCTCAGCTGTGCTCCTGGCCCATAGCTCCAGCAGAGCTTCAGCCTGGGTGGCCCGGTTCTCAGTTAAAGTGGCAGGAGGCAGGCTTCAGTGTTGCACTTCACTGTGTGATCTGGGACTTCAGATTCTTTCCCTCCCTACCCCCCTTCAGTTGAACAGATCCTTGCCGCGGTAGGAATTTTAGAAAGAGGGCGAGCATGTTTGTTTCCACATCACAAGGCCCAGTCAGGCTTTAAGTATAACTAAATTCCCTAAATCTGCTATCCTGCCATCTAGGTGCTTAAATAATTAGCTACAGAGACAGCCCAGCTCTCCCGCAGGCCCGGCCAGGAAGGCGAGAGTGTTTGCATACTAACGGATCCCTAAATACAATGCAAACAACTCGCGGATCTGTCAATAATTGCTTTAGAAGAGCCAGCCATCACTGGTGGGGAAAATCAGCTCATCTAGTCAGCAGCCGCACTTGTGGGTGTGAATCCTGACTCCGGCTGTTCACTTTAATGACCTTATTATTCCAGTATCATTAGCTGTGTTCCTCTCTGAGTTCTGCTAATGGGCCAGCACATAATCAACCGCTGCTGTGTGAGTCAGGCTTCCAACTCCTTATTTATTTATTTAGTGCCGTGGGGGCTGCAATTGCTATCTCTAGCCACAAGCATAATTCTTTAAAAATGGGATCTGAAAGGACAATTTTCTCGCTCGATGGAGCAATCGGAGGAAAGCGTGGTTCATTTCCCAGCAGCTTACACGTCTGGATCCCGAAACGCGAGGCGTGTACCTCAACATCTCAGCCTCCAGAAACAGCCACGTGGCCGCGAGGTGGTTCCCCTGCGGCTCACTGTCTAGTTGCAGAGGTTTGGCCCAGACGCCTCTATGGGAATCGCGCTCCTCTCTCACGGCTCTGGGTTTGCTACCACCCCTCTCCTCCACCCCTGCAGATCATTTCACTGTCTCTTCTCACATCCAGCTCCCACCCTGGGGCTCACCCGCAGGGGCACGGTCCGGTGTAATCTGATGCCCGTCTCTATCTCCCTCCCTGTGGCCAGCCACCTCAGGCCTCCCATTGGGGTCCGATGGGTGCTGATCCCCCTCTGGTTCATTCTGGCTCCAGTGGGAGTGGGGAACTCAGCACCAGAGGTTCTGGGAAAGGGGAAACCCAGGAGGGGACCCCAGCTCTCCCTCCTGGGCTAAAGACAGCGGGAGAGCTCCCCCCTGCACTCCGGCGGTTGGCTGAGTAGAACTCATTTCACAGCACCCCCTTCTCCCTGGATTTTGTGGCATGGACCATTCTGCCCAGACAGCATCATATTCTCTCGCCCAAGGGGTTGCTGTGGCCTTTCTCCTCGTCCCTGCCGCCTGCCTGACCAGCTGTGGCTCGGTGCTTTCTGAGAGCCAAAGGGTACAATTCCCCTTTAAAGGGGCTCTGAAGCTCACCTCTGAAAATCAGCCTGGGATTGACCCAAATCTGCAGCATGTTTCTGGGGGAGCTGAAGTTTCCTTTGCTTCTTTGCATTCACCTGTAGCAAGAGCCCCAAACTGGAGGCCGGAACGTCCTCCGCACCAGGTAAGAGAAGTGTGCAGGAAAGTAAGTTGTCTGACCTGTGGGCCAGAAGAACTCGGACGCCACCCTCGGACATCAGCTAAGGGCACGGCTGTGTCACCCGTCTGACGCAGCCAACACTAGCCACAAAGACCAAGAGTCTGTGAATGTGACCTTCTCTCCATTGCTCCAGACACCTCCCACAAGGCAGTGGGCGGCAGCGGGGCTAGATAATGCACTCAAACTTCATCAGCATAGCCCCTTTGGGTTCATTGGCGCTTCTGTGCTTTGCAGCAGACGAAGATCTGACCCAAAGTCCCCCGGAACGATGTGAGTTTGTGCAAGGAGCTGGGGTGAAACCAGTTGGGGGGCTCTTGTTTAAACAGGAGGAGGGGATGCTGCAGTGCGCCCCAGCCAGACCCTTGAGAGATCAGAGATTGCTTGATTGCCCAGCAAACTCAAGCTGCTCCCCAAAGCTCTCACCCAGCACCCAGAGGCTCACATTCCACCGGACAAAGCAATGTGGAGCATATGCAGGAGGCATTAGAGATAAGAAGTCAGCATGGTCCAATGGTCCAGGGACCTGGCACCTAAGTCTGCCAACGACTCACTATACTGGCATGTCCCATGACTGTTCTGTGCCTCGGTTTCCCCAGCTGTGAAGTGAGAATAGTGAGACTCGCTGTTACCAAGTGCTTTGAAGATTGAAGGAGGTAAAGGCTGGGTATTATTTTTATTATTACACTTCAAACGTAGGTGGGCTGGGCAGCGTGGATTGGAACAGCTCTGGTGAAGACAGCCCTATTTCATGGGGAGTGTGAAACCTGACTTGTACTTCAGCACTTGGGAGTGTGGAAAAATTCCCCGTCCAACCTTGCAGCTCACTGCAGAGCTCAGTTAAATCCCTTTTTTCTGAGATAATCCCAGGCTCATCTGATGATAGAATTTCACCCCATTGGGTGATACACAGAGAGATGGTATTATCTGAGTTCCAGCGGGGGTAGCCGTGTTAGTCTGTTTTTAGCAAAACAGCCACAGTCCTGTGGTGCCTTAAAGACTAACAAATGTATTTGGGCATAAGCTTTCGTGGGCAGAAACCTTCTTCCGGTTGCATCCAACAAAGCGGATTTCTGCCCACGAAAGCTTATGCCCAAATAAATTGGTTAGTCTTTAAGGTGCCACCAGACTCTCGCGACTATCTGAAGTTATTTACCTAAAGTGGGTCATCTTTAGGAACTTGAATATGTGTTCGCTCGGGCTGGAAAGCAGCGGTCATTTCATATTTCAAGAGACACTCAAGTTGCAAAGCTTCCCCAGACACAGCTATCCTGGAATCGTTATACTGCTCTGTGAAGGAGCTAATACAAAGCTACGTGAGCTGAGTTTCTTGCATACACCAAACAGTTAGGAGGCAATACGCCCCTGGAAGGTAGCAAAGCGTTGTTATCCCCGGGTTACAGAGAGGAAACTGAGGCACGGAGAGATTAAATGATTAGCCCAAGGGCTGTGGCAGAGTCAGAATTGAACCCAGACCTCCCGAGTTCTAGTTCAGTGCTTTATCTGACCCACACGTTGTGGGGCTCTTCCATCCCTGGAAACACAGACCTTTCATTACGAGAAGACTATGGAATTAAGGCATTATCATATCGCTAACTAGCTGGCCGTCTGTTAAATGCCATGGACTTGTGTGGATGGCGACTGATACCCCCAAATAAAGCACTCAAAATTTGGGGCATAAACTGATCACCTGTAGCATTAGCAAAGCAAATTCTCCTGCAGGCAGCCCCCACCCCAGCACTGTACAGACAATTGCTCATAGGGTGCAGAGAAGGGGGAAGGTGGAGCTGCTTTTCTCTGAAGCATCTGGAATAATTCACCGCTAGATGGTGCAAATCGGCAGATTTGGCCCAGCGATGCTCACCTGCCTAAGGATGAAACGCAACCAGTTCCCAGCCATTGCAGGGCCCTTGCGCATTGGTGCACCTGGGTCCCTCCTGTTCTCTGCCTGTGCCACCCCCAGGTGTCGTCTACTGAGGCCTGTAATACTTGGGCTTAATTCTGGTTGTTGGGATTGGCGTGCAGGTGTCGGGGGCCGGTGATATACAGGAGGTCAGATGATCTTGGAGTATTTGGAGTATTGTGTCCAGTTTTGGGCCCCCCACTACAAAAAGGATGTGGACAAGTTGGAGAGAGTCCAGCGGAGGGCAACAAAAATGATGAGGGGGCTGGAGCACAAGACTCACGAGGAGAGGCTGAGGGAACTAGGCCTGTTTAGTCTGCAGAAGAGAAGAGTGAGGGGGGATTTGATAGCAGCCTTTAACTACCTGGGGAGGATGGAGCAGTGGTGGCAGATGGCAGAACAAGTAGCAACGGTCTCAAGTTGCAGTGGGGGAGGTCTAGGTTGGACATTAGGAAAACATTTTTCACTAGGAGGGTGGTGAAGCACTGGAATGGGTTATCTAGGGAGGTGGTGGCATCTCCATCTTTAGAGGTTTTTAAGATGAGGCTTGACAAAGCCCTGGCTGGGATGATTTAGCTGAGGTTAGTCCTGCTTTGAGCAGGGTTTTGGACTAGATACCCCCTGAGGTCCCTTCCAACTCTAATCTTCTATGATTCTATGATCTGGTCCCTTTCTGGCCTTGAACTGTCTGACATTGCTCAGCATGGCTGATTTCAGCCTAATGGGGCAGGATTTGGCACGGTATGAAGAAGTGCTGGGTCGCACTGTCTGGAAGGTGGGTTATCTGCATGGGAATAAAGCTTGAACAAGGCATGGAAGGTTGAGGCTGGGGGTGGAAATTGGTGCAGAAACAAACTAATAATGTGGCATACTTAAGTATGAGAAGGAAGGAAACACAGACAGAGTGGCCTGCGTGGGAGGTCCCGGCACTGACAATATAATAATCAGGGCAGGTCCTGTCTCAGCCCTGCTATTTCTCATACGTTAGTTAAACCGTTATCACACAGATTTCTTTTAGTCAGTGGTAGTCTGACCTACGTCAAAGAGGAACGTCTGACCCCCCAGACCATCTCCACCTTCGAGAATGAATGGGACTAGCATAAGGACACTGAGCATGACACATTTCAGAATCAGTTGCATTCCAGTTATAAATATACGTCCTCTTAATAATCAGTATCAAATCCCCAGCAGGTTAAAGGGGCGCTCGCCATTTCCAAATGATATGTTGTAAACACACAATTTTCTTTACCGAGGTTCTTAATAACACTGTAGATTATTAGACAGAAAAGCATTTTAAAAATTCAATTTCCCTGTCAGCATTGAAGATCTTTGCTTCTTTTGCTTTTCCCTGCAATCGGTGAAACCCATTTCGCTTTTGTTTATGACCCGTTTCACTTTAAAGCTCCCTAATTCTACAGCGTGTGGCTCTGAAATGCTATGAAGGGGCGTACCTTTATTAAGAAACACCTGGCAATCTTTTTAAGAAAAAGAATGTAGGAACATTTATGTTTGTTTTGGTGTTTAGAAAGGCTTGCTCTTGCAAAAGGTGAAACTTTGGAGCCAAATTTAAGGTGGCAGTTTGAAAGAAAGAAAGAAAGATTGATCGATATTTGTACTTTAATAAATAGTTTAAAAGCTATTGTTTTAAACCAAGCATTGAAAGTTTCAGCCCAAAATGAGAATCTGTAAGAGGGAAAATGGGATTACAATAGAAAAAACCTTTTCAGCCTTGACTACTGTCAAACTCTCACTAAGGATAATGCTATAGTTCCTGGCTCAGACAAGTATATAAATACCATATAGTCCTTGTGACGCTTCTCAGAGCACGCAGAAGTAGGGAACTCACTTGTCTGATTTTGTACTGGACAGTCATCTTTTTGGCTGGTTTGTCCCCCAGTTGCAGGGCCCTACTAAATTCACAGGCCATTTTGGTAAATTTCACAGTCACGGCCTTTCAAAAATCTTCACTTTTACAATTTCAGCTATTTAAATCTTAAATGTCTGGGTGTTGTCACAAAGCATGCGTAGGCATTTAGAAATATAAACACATAAAGCCCTTGAGTCAGTGTTTCTCAGACAGGAGATCCCAACTCAAAAGAAGGTGGCAAGGCTATTGTGTGTGTCTGTGTGTGTGGGGGGGTCTCGGTATTACCACCCTGACTTCTGCGCTGCCTTCAGAACCGGGGGGCCGAACAGCGGCAGCTGCTGGCTGGGAGCCCAGCTCTAAAGGCAGCACCACCACCAGCGGCAGTGCAGAAGTAAGGTTGTCAATACCGCAATCCCCTACACAAACTGGCTTTCAAAGGGGAAACCAGATTTCACGCTCCGTGATGCAATTTTTCACGGCCGTGAATTTGGTAGGGCCCTACCCATTTGGTACTGTGGCAAAACCGGCTGTGGCTTTAACCGGTATTGGACAGGGGATGCTATTTTTAAAGAGCACGCCTCTCCACTTCTGCTGGTGTGCCCTTGCATGCAGCGTGCGTGGAGGGTCACGTGGCGGGAGTGGAGTCACCTTCGTGGGAGCGGGGTCATGTTGGGGGAGGCGGGCCCACGCCGTTCCTGGAAGTGACAAAATATCCTATAAGTATTCCTGGAGTGAGTGAGTGGTCACCGACTTTACCCACAAGGGCGAGTCACCCGGTTACCCCTGCCTCCTGCATGCTGGAGTCTTTCCTGTGGTAGCTGCGTGTTAGCTAACGGAGAAAGCCAGCCTTTCAGCCACTCAAGTGCTCTTCTCTGGGCAAGGCCAGCCCACGTTCGCCTTGCAAGTTAGCAGGAAGTGCAGGCCAGTGTCCGAGTCTCTTTGAATTGTTCCCCAGCGATATCCAGCCCCTGACACTGGCTACGCACAAAAATCTGAGAGTCTCTGCACCCAAAGGTGCAATGTCCCCCAGTTTTACCATAAACCACTGCTCCTGTAATAACACACAGCACTCGTGAGCACTTATAACAAAACAAAAGTGGGTTTATTTCAGTGAGAACGAAGATTTAACTAGAAAAGAGAGAAAGTGATGAAATTAGATGGTTCCAACACAAAGCAAAATAATAAAACTGGGTCTCCACTTCTCAACAGTTCCCTTTCCATAATAAAGTAGTTTCCCCTTCTTCTTCCCCCCCTCCCCACCCCCAATTCAGTCTTTTGCAAAGCTGGCTGCTTTCACAAGACCCAGGATGCAAACGCCCATGAAAGCAGTGCACCTTATTCCCCCGGGGGTTTCTTCAGTAAACTCATACAGACTAGTGCTTCCTCCTCCTCTGTGTTATCCTGAAAACAGCCTTTTGTTCCTTTTCCACCTTCAAGTGGTTTTGATCGTTTGCTGGCGTCGCTGATAGTTTTCCATTGATAGATCTGGGAGGGAGCCAGGCTAGGCAATTGAGCTTTGCATTACTTCAAGAGCTGATTAGGGAGGGGTAACGGCTCCCTCTTGCTTGAATGGGCCCTCGCTCACAAACGTTGCCTCCTGGTGATTAATTTCGTCTCCAAGCCCATCAAGCATGCTATCAATATAAATCCATTCTTCCTTAACTACTACCCGTACATACATCTTGCGATGATTATGAGTCTGCACAAGTTATGAGCTTTCTGTAGCTGCCTCACATGATATCCCATGTGAATAAATACCCTGTGAGACATATGTTTGGTGTAAGGAGTTTGTCAGGTCTGTGGTGAGAGCAGGTTACAAAGAACCAGGGATCCTTCGCCCGGAGGGAGGGGGAGGTATGTCTCTGAGTTATAGGGACCCATTCTAAAAGCGTTGGTGATCACGAATGGGGCTAGACTGACGGCTGTGGGGAACGAAGTCCTTTGATTGTCTACGGTGAACGGGGGTGAGTGAATTCCACCCCTACAGCACAGGGGCAGACAGAGAGCAAACTCCCACAGACAGTCCCACCACCCCGGCTGCCCGGTGTGCTCGAAGAACCCCCTCTCTGTGGACGGAGTTCAGACTCTAGAGAGATTCCCTCTATATAGGGAGTTTGCTTGGGCCTTAGCCTTTCTGTCCGCAATGGGGCTCCTGGACTAAAACCTCCCAGGTTCAGTTCAGACTGCACCACAAACTGCTATGAGAGAGTAACCCGGCACCCAGCAGTCACGACCAACCTGGGCTGGATGTGATCCAGCCATCTAGAGGTGAATGGCACCATAGCCCTGGTTTTGAGCCACCCAGGGCCCCTGCAGATCATTGCTAATGACAGTAATGTCACTGCTGTGCAGCCACATTGGGTACCCCCTTTCCTCAATGCCCTGTGAACTTTCATTCCCCGTGGCAACTGTCTCCGTCTGCTCTCCTGGCTGGGCTAGACATGAAGGTTTCTCATCAGAAACCTAATAGCCTTTGGAGGCTTTCCCGTTCCCCTCAGAAAAATAATTGCCTGACCTCCATCGGAGACGTGAGCTGATTAGAGGAGCTAATGCCAAGCTGGGGCTCCTGGAGGGCTGCCTCAGGGCCTGGGTGACTTCAGAAAGGGAAACGCTGCTGCAAATTGCCTCAGATGTACACACCCTTTTTCTCCGGCAAAGGCTCCAAGCTCCGACTGCCTTCCACAGCCATGGACACCTCTCTCTGGGACTGAAAGGGCCCCCGCCCTGTCTGCCGTTTGGCCATGCTCTACATGGGGGCTAGCAGGGATGACTTCCCTTCCGTGCTTCATTTCATGACCAGAGGTAGTCATCATTCAGATGCCTGCTTCTAAAGCCTTGTCTACACTAGCACTTATACCGGCCAACCTTTTGTCACTCAGGGATGTGAAAAAACCAGGAACAGAGGCAAAACACATCTCTTCAGCTGCTGGAAATATTTTGGAGATTTCCAAACTTTTCCCTGTGGCACAGGGCCACGGTCTGGAAAAGGCTGAGCCCCTCTGTGCCCTTCCATTAACACTCCCCACAACCATTCAGACACTACACGTCATGGCCTTCTGATTTATTTCTGTTCAGCCGTGAGCTAGACCATGAAATCACTTGGAGGTTTTGAAAAGTCAGGAGAACATGATCGAACTGCTTTTTAAAACAGAGGGGGAAATCCCAGGGCAGAAATAATGGGAGGGGAGGGACCCTTTCAAAGCCACTAAATCTGAATTTCACTTTCCCCACGTCTCCAAATCCTATACATCTTTTACTAGGGAATGGATTGAGAGTGATTCATTCATAAGATGATAAATATTGCCTCCCGGCAAGCGTGAGCTTCTTTAGCTCTTTGTGCTGAAAGCTAAGTGACTGTAACAGGTTGCAGTCAATACAGGAACAACGGATTTTTGCTTTAACCGGTAGAATTTTAACTCTGTCAAGAGCTCTCATGTGTCTCCTTCAAGCCAGATGGGAGGGGAAAAAAACCCTCTGGAAGTCTCAGGGCTTTGGGTTATGAGATCCAGGGCCTTTGAAACCTGGTGGGAGGGGGTGGGTCTCAGACCCTGGGCTCCAGCCTGAGCAAAATAGTTGACACTCGCTGCATGGGGGAGGGAGGAGGGGAAGCCCCCTGGAGAATGCCCCTCTATGCTGGGCTCTTCTCCACCTGGTGTCAAGTTGATGTAGGGGCATTATATCAGCCCTGCTCCTAGCTCTCAGCATAGGGAACGTTGTGTGGGTGTGGGCTGACGGCCAGGAGGAGCTGTTGCTAGCGCACACTGAGCTGCAGGAATTCTCTGCTTCCGGGAGGGGGCCATGGGAAGCAGAGTGTAAATTAGCAGAGCCCTGGGGCTGCTCTAACTTACACTGAGGGTGGAACAACCACCTGTGCTGCCCCTGAATATGTAGAGCACAAAGACTTAAAGCCATTTGATCTCCCTCCTCCCCGTTCCCGACCAAAGTACAAGGATGGTGGGGGGACAAATCAGGGTCAGGGCGTGCAAACCATGGGCATGATGTTGCCTTGGGGGTCTGCTTACCCCCCTTCCACCCCGTGCAAACTGATACAGGCAAGCCTTGAGCCTGGCAATGCGTGGCAGCCACGTGTGTCCCCCTCCTCTCGCCCCCGCGATTTGCTGCTTCTCAGGAGCATGCTAATCCGACTGAGCATGCTCAGTAACACTGCTGATGCCGGATGCCCTCACTTGGCCCCCCCCCCGCCGCCCCGAGTGTCACAGGCATGGGTGAACTCTGCTGGCGCCTCAACTTTCATACAGAAGTGGCTGTACCTTGGGCTGAAGGCATCTTTCCGGATGTGGGGAGCTATACCTGTCTCCTCAAGTTATCGCCGTAAAGCCAGATCGGCGCTCGAGATTAATGACATTAATTGCACCTGGATGGAGGCAGACATGCACCGCTGAATTGATTCCCCTCCTATTGTGGGCGATTGCTTGTTATTCTATTACCTCCCCCTTCCCTGATAGAGCTCAGAGTCAATTAGCGCCAAGCTGACCCCTCCTCTGTGGATAATGTGACACTCTGGTTTCCTGTTTCATGACAGCAGCCTCAGAAAATCACATAATGCATCAATCTTTTGCACCAGCACACGGGGCTGAATTGTGAGTAACTTCAGCAAGTTCATGCCAAGCCTAGATGGCAGCATGAGGCCCAAGCCTCGTGCGTTATCTGTGTCCTGGGAAAAAACATTCAGTAACGGGGTAAACAACCCCCAAGTTGTGCCTGCCGTTATCTCAGGCTCCAAATTGCGGCTGGGTGCTGGGGGTTGAGGATGAGCCATCGGATTGGCCTGGGGAGTTGAG
Source organism: Mesoclemmys tuberculata (assembly GCA_007922155.1). NCBI lineage: Eukaryota > Metazoa > Chordata > Testudines > Chelidae > Mesoclemmys > Mesoclemmys tuberculata. The sequence goes on along the minus strand of ML675649.1, from coordinate 4,609,794 downwards.
AGGGGGATTGTGAGGGGTCTTGCAGTGAAGGCATTGGACTATGACTCTGGAGCCTTGTGTGAAATTCCTGGTCATATCACAGCTTACTAAAAAAATATGTTCCAGCTCAACCACAAGATATGGGCTGCTTGCGGGAATTACTGAGCGAGCCTGTGTTAAACAGGAAAGTAGACAAGGGGGTTACAACGGTCCCTCCAGGCCATACAGTCTATGACCTTGAGCAAGTCATGTAATCACCCTCTGCCTCAGTTTCCCATCTGTCTGCCATGGGAATGTTCTGAGGATAAATCCAGAAATTCGGGGGTGGTCTTTGGAAGCTACACCAGCATCTCTTTCCTGCACAGGTTACCAGGGACCAAAAGTAGCTGGTACCTCTCTGCTGATGGGTGATTGGATGTGAAAAATGTTCATGATCTTGGCCTACATCCTTCAGCATCCCCAAACCAATCGTCTCAGCTCGCAGTCTAGGTAGAAAGACCCAGAAGTGAAAGGGCCAGGAGACTGAGCGCTCCCCTTTTCCCTACAGACGGCAGGGTTGGGCACATTTCTGCAGAAGTGAAGGAGGACGCTCGCACCGCCATTGCTGGCGTTGAAGCTTCCCTGAGGACTCCGTCTCCAGGGCTGGCATTGAGTACACTTGCAAACTCAGACAAGGGATTTTTCAAAGAGGTTCCCGTGGAACTTCTGAAAGCGTTGGCGTTCGCGGTGGCTCCTCCAAGCTCCCAGCAGCAGGAAAGGACCAGGTGAGCTCTGCCCACGCTGCTCTGATTCTTCACTACAGCAGAAGCGATGTGCCAGGAAAAGCCTTTTCCCTGACGGGAGAGAGAAATTGGCTCCAGGCCAGAGGAAGCGAGAGACTTTGGGAGGAGATGGAAGCGGTGTAGGGAGAGACGAATCATGGGCTTGGAGGAGTCCAGGTGAAACTTGTACAATGCCTGGGGCGCCAGACCCTGGGGGCTCTCCATTCTCAATTCTCCTCTCACTTACTCCAGATTTAACCAGTTGATGGAACAACATCGGTGTGAAATCAGCATGAGAGTGGAATCAAACCCTTAGTGGGGCATTTTCATTGTGCGAATCCCACGTATGGAGGGTTGCAGACTCAGCCCTGGAAGTTTTACATCTACTACCAGGCTCCTGGAGTTCTAAGCATTCCTTCCCCAGATCATTTAAAATAAATGGGATTCATCCAGGAGTCATTTCCAGGCCCCAAATTCCCATCTTGACTCCTCAGCCCCAGGGAGCAGAGTTCTCCGGATCCTCATTCGAGCACTGCGGAGGGCTAGTAACAGAGTTCTGAACAGCTGTGACCCGGCCTCGTCCCTTGTTTCCCTGGAGTGTTTTTTAATTCCAACTGGGGGCCTACAGTAGAGGTACCCAGCACTGCTGCTGAACGGGCGTTAAGCTGCAAATAGCAGCTACTGGAGAGTGCACGTACGAGAGCACCTCTCAGCTCCCCGATCTAAATCCAGAGTAACCCCCTTGGCTATGGCATAACTGAGATCAGAACACGGCCCAGAGAGTCTATTCAGGCCAAGATTTCCAGCTCAGTTTTGCACTCAACCTGTCTGGATAATCAGGGAGCACTTGACGTTTTCTTCTTCCAATTGACTCTTGGCATGGCTGGGAGGTTCACCCATTGTTAGTATTTATTAACTTAATTAATAAAGAAAAGGCAAATGCCAAAGCAGTCCAAGGGGCTCTCTTCACTTATCGTATCATATCTGTTTCTTTGCTTCTACTTCCTGTTAGGAGATCACTGAATGGTCTATTATTTCTCTGCTACCACTTAACACTCAGTCTGTCTTGAAGTGCAGCCACCTGACACGTCTTGAACAGACACCTCCATGTTCTCCAGCTCTGTATAATCTTTCTTCCAGAAATCCCTGGTGCTTTCAATTATTCAATCTCCAATAAGACTCTTAAACCAAACAGCTGGAAGATGATGGATTCCCTCCGGCCCAGCTAACCGGTAGCTCGTCACATGATGGATTAAGTGATTTAACTGCTTTAAGTGATACAGGGTTGAGTGAGAACCCTGGCTAAGTGTTAAGTAGAATCCCACTAAAAGAGAAATTTATTTTCTTCTTTTCAATGACTCTATCTTGTTACATGGAAAGCTTCTTTGACAGCAGAATTACTGACATCAGCCAGCAGAGGGAATGAACGGGGCTGCATTACAAGCTGGGCTATGGAAAGCATTTGTGTTAAATATGCATGGGGATTTGGCCATTCTGATGGTATAAATATGATTTGCTTTTCTGGTTTGGATAGCTACACATATAAGAATTATGCTTCCTTGCATCCATCCCTTGAGCTATTTGCAGTGTCTAGGGACTGTAAAGTGGACAATATCTTGGCTTATCTTTCATCATGTATTGGCAGTCATGCCTTGGAATGGCTCTCGCAGGTCAGCCAAGCAAAACAGCCTCATTCCTGCATGCCAGGACAGGGCCGGTTAGAAACGGACATCGCTAATTAAATGTTAGTTCACAAGCTGGCCCCGAAAAGTGGTCGTCCGGCAGCGAGAGCAAAGACCTGGGGGGCAGGTCGCCTCAGTTCTGCTCACAGCTCTGCCACTGCCTCACTGAGTGAGCGGGCGGGTAAGTGACTTCACCTTCCTGCGCTCACTCATCTGAAAAAACTCATTACAGGAGTGGCTGGGTGAGGTTCTGTGGCCTGCAAGTGTAAGAGGTCAGACTAGAAGATCTCGCTGGTCCCTTCTGACCTTAACCAGTGTATGAGCTCACTAACATTTCCTGGTATTGCAGGTGGGGTTTGAGATTTCATAAAAAGCAGTTCGCTGAAGGACCCTAAAGAGGTGCAGGGCAGTCGCGTTCTTATAAGGGACGGCAGGCTCAATCCTGCCCAGTGCTGAGCACCTCCTGCTGGGTACTGTACCCCATCAGCTCTCCTTGAGGCTGCTCATGAGGGGAGGCAGTATGTTCTAATGGGTAGGGCGCTGGACTGGGGGTCAGGAGACGTGCTCCAATCCTGGCACGGCTAGCCTGGGGTGGGATCTCAGACAAGCTTCTCCTCCCACCCTTTGGCAGCTTAGGTCTTTGAAGAAAAAAACGAGAGTCTTGTAGCACTTTAAAGACCAACACATTTAATTTCTGCAGGCACAAGCTCTTGTGGGCTGCAACCCACTTCGTCCGATGCCTGAAGTTGGTAGATTTCTGTTTCACACGGCTAAATTCCGTGCCGTCCATGGTGAAAAGTTCCAGAGGGGGAGCCGTGTTAGTCCGTATACTATAGTCCGTGGGCTGCAGCCCACTTCGTCAGACGGTCTCTTGTTATGCGCCTGCACCGGACCTGGCAGAGTGGGGCCCCCGATCTCATTACGTTATCGTAATCTAAATAAATAATGATAATCCTTTCCCCCACCGTGTTACTGACCGGCACGGACCTGCTTTGGGCCGCACCCTGAGAGATACTACTGAGCACGTGTCGTTTTCTCCCCTGCCTCCTCCTGGGCCCCTGTGCAAAGGAGGCATCAGAACAGCAGCGGTTTGCGCCCGCTTCACATTCGCTTAGCACGGGTGCAAAGAACAACACAAGGAGCAAGGCCATGGGGAAACAAGGCCTCCCAAGGCAGGCCCTTGTTAGTATTTGTATGTATATTAGACTAGTATCCAGAAGCCTCAGTCAAGATCAGGACCCCAGGGGAACACCACTGCGTATACTTCTCCCCCGGAGGAGAGGTTGAGAGAACACACACATGGCAGCTGTGCATAGCGAGAAGACGCTCAGATACTGTGGTGACGGGCGTGGTCTAAGAACCGCTGGAGACCAGAATTCAATCACACTTGGCGCTCTACACACCTACAGGTCACCCCTGCTCCAAGTTGTTTAATGCATGCAATGAGAGATACACCCCCTCATAGGAACCTAGGAATGGACAATCCGAATCAATCTGTCCATCTGGGCATCCTGCTTCTGTGTTTTGCCACCGAATAGGCCCAGAAATGTTTCAGGCCGCCAAGACGTGGCCACTTCCCTAAAGTCTGGGATTGCTCAAATCTGGGACGCTGGTTCGGAACCATCTCGAGTTACTAGCCCCCGTTGCGAGGTGAGTAAACTGTGGTCCAGAGGGACATTGTGTCCTGCCAAGCAGGGAGTCAGCAGCAGAGCCAGGAATGGAAGCTCCCAGTCCTCAGCCACGCCTGCCACTGCCACTCCGTCTCTGAGCTGTGTGGGCCTGCACTTGGACCGAGCTGATGGGTCTAATCAGCCGAAGGAGACACCGCCCTTGGCAGAGCCGAATGCACAGCGCCGGCGAAGTGAAGCACTGGCCACAGGAAACAGAAAAAGCATCAAGGAAAAATGCAGTTAATGTCTCCACCGTTAACGTGACATCGTGCACTAGCAGCTAATTGGACCTGAGTGCTCTGCTGGCATGCAGAGACATCTTAAACCAGAGCCCCGCCCCTTCTGACGGGGGAGATGGGGAAACGGCTGGGTCTGAAGAGTCTTTCCCAAGCCCCTTCTAGGCTCCTGCTGCACTTGGTGCTGGCTGCTAGTAGATTAGGCAAGATAAATGGAGGGGAGGTAAGGGCCTTGGGTGTCCTTGTAGCTAGCGCAATGGGGCCCTCTGCTCAATCTGCCGATGTGGTCAACAAAGCAAACAAGGTGTCAGGCTGCATAAAGCGTGGGATGACTATTGCACGGCTTTTCTATGACTCAGTGGTGCACTGGATACTGCATGCAGGGCTGGCCACCCCGTCTCCGAAAGGATGTTACCAACATCAGGCGATGGGAATGCTGAAGGACCTGGAAAAACACCCTTAGGGAAAGAGCCTGGAAAGCCTAGGAATGTTTCCTTTAGGAAGATGATGAGTAAGAGGAGACAGGATAAGATAAATAAGAACCTGTCTAGAGACGGTAGATGGGAGCTTCTGTTCTCCATGTCTCGTGACACAAGACCAGGGTACTGGTCCAGGTTTATTGCTCCTTGGCACTACAGTAAGACAGATAACAACATGGAGAATAACAAGGGGACAATCAATGACATGGAAAGGTGACAAATTCAAAATGGATGAAAGGAAACATGGTTTCACAGCCCGCTTAATTAGTTGGTGGAGCTCATTGCCGCAGGATGGCAAACTTCAAAGAGGGATCAGGCAATTACCTGGAAATCAAGTTTATCCAATGTTATGTTAGCAGAAATGTCGCAAGGGCTATAAAACCTCCTGCTCTCGGGGGTCAACCAATGGCTAATGATTAGGGGTTAAGATGAGACTTTCATGGGGGCTGATTATCCCCCAGCTGCCTGATCTGAGCTTCCTCACAACTTTCTCTGAAACATTCAGGGCTAGCCACTCTCTGAGACAGGATCCTGGGCTACGTGGGCCATTGGGCTGACCCAGGCTGGCAACAGCTATGTCTCTAAATATGTCACATGCGTCGCTCGCCCCACTCATGTCCCTTATTTAACGGAGGCAGTTACAGTTGTCCAAAGCTCCAAGAATGGGCGTGTGAGAGAGGCAGACAGATAGACATTGGGGGAATTCCCGTTATGAATTATTTACCACCGAAGGCATCTACATGTCTCCAGGCCAAAGGCAGCTCACAAGCTAACTTGGAATGGATCCATCCACGCCCTCAGAGACACTCCCAGTGGAAATCCCGCTTCCTCAACACATGCTAGAGTCACAACATGGAGTGCCGTGCATCTGCAACCTCGAGGGGATTGGGAAAGAAGCACATCAAATGCTTGGGATGTGGGTTTTTCTGTCTGCCGCTCCAGCAATTTCCTTCCAGCATCATGGCCAAAAGCATTTCCCAATACAGCTTGGTATGTTGCACTTGCCTGCGTTTCCTCTGATGTCGGTTAAAGATTTTAAAAGTTGTACAGTGTCCTTGTGTGTGTGTTTTCCACTCAGGGCCTGTTTCCCTCTGCAAGGATTATTGAAGAGGAGGAGGGTGTCTGGGATGAAAGCTCTCTTAAAGCTGCTGTGCGCTCCTCACTTGCTGCAGACATGATTGCAGAAGACAGGTCCTAGCTTTTCTACTTGCCTCTTTCTGAGGCTGGCATCAAAGCTGGGCCTGGAAAACAATGGCTGGTCACTTCCTACTAATCTTTATTCGTTTTCTATCATTTATTAATTTTCTTTGTTGTAAACCCAATTAGTAGCCAAAAGTTGTTCCGATCTCATAGCCGGTCACTGGCCTGTGTAAATGACCGGATGGGTGTGATGGGGTGTTCACCCCCACACTGGCACTGAAGGGGTTAGGGTGGCGGGAGAGGCCAATTAGCTGTAGGCTGCTGGGCAGCTAAGGGGCGATGAGACTAATTGAGAATGAAGCTCGCCTGGGCAGGAACAGGTGGGGGGCTTCTATAAAGCCTAGGAGCTGAGGCTAGAGGAGGGTGGCGGGGAGGTCAGCCTGCGGTCACACTCCATGATACAAGGGGAAGAGAAGGAGCCTGGAAAAGGGAGGGTAGGAGGCTGTCCAGGGAAGGAGCAGTAAAGTCTGAGAGCATATAGATATGAGCTGCTGGTTCCAGGGTCACTGCCTGGAAGCCAGAATAGAGGGTGGGCTTGGGTTCCCCTACCATCCACAGCTGGAGTGGTGCAGTCAGCGCAGTGGGTATGGAAAAAGCCTGAGACTTTGGGGAAAGAGACTCTGGTAATGTCCTGGAAGAGGAGGATGATTGTGATTGGGTCGGAGAGGGCTAAGCCACGAAGGAGAGGAGCTGCCACTCCTGACTAGCAAGAGAGGGACTGCAGAGTGACTGACCGAGGCAACGGGAGGCGTGCCACCGGGACGGAGCATGGACAGGGGTGAACTAATTCCCCCGATGAGCTGCGAGGAGGCACTGCCGAGTGGTGAGTCGTGAACCCGTCACCCTGGGGCTCGGTCAGTTGTAGGTTGGTGAAGTGTCTGCACTACAAAAACCAGCCACAAAAACGTGCTCTCCCCCATCTTGTGGGCAGACACAAAAGTCAAGGACGACACAGAGCATGGAGTGCGAATCCTCCTCTGGTTCCTAGAGGACCTCGTCCCAAGCCACAGGCGAAGTATATTGGTTGGGCAGCATAAGATGAAGCTTGCACAGCCTGTGCTGTGGGGGAACCGAGGACTTCAGTCTTCAGGACTTTGAGATCCATAGATGAATGCTGCCGTGTAAGTGCAAAGCATCCTGGGTAGGATTTTCAAAGCTCTTTAAGGGGCTTGAACTCCCAATTCCAGCTGATTTCAATGGCAAATGGCGCCCACAGTCCTTTAGGTGCCTTTAAAAATCTCAGCCTGTAAACATTAACTTTCTACCAAGAAACAGTGATAAAATGTCACTGGTTATAACCTCCTCCACCTTAATATAACGTCCTTGCTCCTCATAAAGAGCCAGACGCTAAAGCCTCCAGTTACGTGTGATATGGCAGTACCATTAGAGCAATCGGAGCAGCATGCTGCGCAGCGGGCAATTTAGGATGATGGTGCTCTAAAACAGGCCAGCAAACCACTGTCAATTCAAAAGCTTTCTGGCAGCTCTCTCTTCATTTCCAAGATTTCTGTTTTAACAGTCCTGTGAAAGAACAGATTAGAGTGGATAAATTGGATGGGAACTTGTCCTAATGGTTCAGTAGAGCTAAAAAATGTTCCCTGGTGTTATCCGACTGGGTAACGCCCACACAGTTGCTTTCGCTTTCTCCCCAGCTGCAGACATAGCACTTCAGAAGACTGTGAACTTGTTAAAAGATCACAAGAGAAGCAGGATCGGAAGCCTCAAAATGGAAGTAGTTTTACTGATTCGGAAAGGAATGGCTCTTCCCTGTGGGTTGGACCCCCTGTGGGGTTACTGTTCCGTCAAAGGTGCTGTCGTCCAAAGGAAACTGTAAAACCAAAGTCCTAATTTTGTGAAGGGACCACTCAGTGCAACAAAAATAAGTCCGCTCAAACGGCTGCAGGTTGGGAACTTGCTGCTTTATTTAACTGGCTCACGACACAGCTGGGGAGATGGGTGGCCACTCCCACTAATTGAACCGGAGTAAGAGAGAGGTGGAGCTGACAGCCGCTTTATTACACTGATCGCTGTCGTGTTCGTTAAAGATCTCATCGCGCTTTTTGTCAGAGCAGATTTAGAACACAGCTTGAAATTTTTAACATTTCAATTCCCTTTGGCTCTTGCAAAATGCGAGTGCAGGGTTGTGGCCGAGTGCTTAAAAATGTTATTCCCTCGGTGATCCTAGAAGCAGGACATGAACAAATTGCAAATAATGGGGTCTGTTAAGTGTTTGTCTTGCACAGCTGCCTCAATAATTATAAATACATGGGTTGTCCACTAAAGAATGGAGCTGTAGAATGTTAAAGATACAGATGTGTTTAAGTCCAGTTAGGAGCCTTTTGTTAGGAATCGTTGCCTGTTGAGGAATGTAAATTTTGTTACACTAGGCTTGGGGACTAAAATGCAAAGTACCAGTACATTAATTAAAGTGAGATCTGGTATGTGTTGTTATACAGGGGAATGGGTAAAACTTGGTTGAAGTTAGTGGTTGTAACAGCTGCCCTTCATTCAGGAAAAGAGTAAGAAGCAGTTAAAATCCTTATGGTATAATATACCTGAAACAATAGCACCACCCAAAACACGGACCACATGCAAAGCCAGTCAGAAACTGAGCAACGTGGATGAGGGGTTTTGCCAGGGATTGATTGCAAATGCAGAGGATGAGGTTTTTTTGTTTTGTTTTGTTGGTTTTTTTTGGTGGAGCTGTGTGTGTGTGTGTGTAAACAGATGCAGTGAGAAACACCACAGAAACAGACAGAGAAGGCAGCAGAAAATGAAGGACAGTCAGAGAAGGTCTTGACCCTGAGAGAAAGCTAAGAGAGCGAGAGAGAGCTTTTTGGGCAAAGTGTAGGCTGGAAAAAGAGGCTTGGAATATTGAGCAAGGAGATTCTCTCCCCTGTTGTTTGAATCCTCCTGTGTTGAGGAAAAGGATTTTGTCTGCATCCTTTGTGAATAAACACGATTGCATCAACAAAACACCTGACCTGTAACATCGGTTTCTCCTAATGGAAACAACCCACAGCACCCGGAATATTGGCTGATTACTTGATCAGACAGGGTAGCAATATAAAGTTAACGAAGTAAGAATAAGAACATTTGGTACATTGTTCAGAGAGTTTTGGTTTGTTCCATTATAACGAAGCAGAAAATTAGGATGTGGATCCAAACTGTCCTGAAATCAGAAGAGTGTTTGGAGCGGGGGATTTGGTCCAAGCCACTTTTGAATATAAGTAAGGCTGGCTGATGATGATTAAGCTGCATGAAATAACATAACCACTGGCTCAATGGACCTTACCCAAAATCTGAAAAACTACCTCTCCTGGAGGCTCAAAATTCTGGTTAACTTCTTTATTATTTTAAATTCTGTTTCATTTCTGAACCCCTCTGCACTTCTGGTTCCCAGCAGAAACTGCTGAAATATTGCAAGAAAATCTGTTCTTGTGTGATTTTTATTACATTTTTTTCATGACTAAAGGCAGAAAAAGAATGAGACTCTGGCAAGAAAAAGAAAAGAACCCATTGCTGTGAGGTTTCTAGTCTAGTTTTGTAGACCCACACGGAACCATTCCTATGTATTTACTCAGAGAGATCAAAATCTGACCCAAAGGCTCTTTCTAATTCTGCCACTGACTCTGTGTGCGACTTTGCGAGACTTACATCTCAATTCCCCATCAGTAAAATCGAGATCATAACCTGGAGCCACCTCACTGAGGGCCAGTCTGTGAACTCTTTGCACACATGGGTGAGCAGTTACTCTCATGCAAAGCCCTATTGATTCCAATGGGGACACACACGGCTACCCACTCTCTGATGTGCTGAATGGGTGATCAGTCTATCCCAGAGGTCTTGAGGGAATGAATGGAGCTGATTCTCATTCACACTGATAAATGTAAGCTGCGCTCACTTCAGGGCCCCTCCATAATGCCAGAGTGGTGTAAAGGGAATCAAAGCCAGATGCTCAAAGCTATTTAGACTCCTCATTTCCATTGAAATCAATGGAAGTTAGGTGTTTAAATTCCTTTGAGGATCTAGGCCTGTCTGTAATGTTGCAAAGGCGCTTTGAGATTCTACAGGACTATTAACCAGATCTCCAAACCTCTTCAGAAGCTGTCTTCACTAGCTCATGCAGCTGCTGCTTTACATTTTTTAGCTCACCCACAGCAAATTTCTTCCAAACAGATTTATGACGGACTGCGCCTTATTTAAGGATGAGCGTGGGAGCCTTTCGTTCTGCAATCTGCATATTAATTTTTTTTTAAAAATCATTAGTAAGTGAACTGCAAGAGAGTCGTGCCGTTGTATTGACTCTGTTACCCATGGACTAATTGTAAAATGACACATTCTGAGCAGCAGCTCCTGCTATGAAACGGGTATTAGCGCTGCGCTGTGAAATATGGAAGGAAAAAGAACAGGCATCTTCTGATTAGCAGAGACAAAAAATGGTAGGGAAAACTCAAAAAGAACTGTAATGAAAGGTTCAGCAAGCCGGGCTCCTATTTGCTAATTACAGATGTGTGCTGAAGCTGCTCTGTTAGAACCTGTGAGCTGTACTGCTACACTAGGGCATTTCACTCATGCCGTCCATTTATATACGGATGTATGGGGATTGAGTCTTCCCTCACCCACACTAATGCAGCTCCATTGATTTCAGTGGCATTACTTCTGAGCGACAACGTCCGTCCACAAGGGCTGGATCGAGTTCCTAGCGTCTTCCCTAATTTCTGAAAGGATTTCTTTTGGCGCCACTCAGAGTTTTTACCATAGGGATAAGTCCTTCCGCAGTTTAAGCCACCAAATTTGAAATGCCTCTGGCTGGCCTGGATAGTAAAAGCTGAATGTGGCTGTTTTCTTTTCCCCTGGCATTCACAATAAAGCATTCTTGCCACTGGTCTGAGACGCTGTCTTTCCATCGCACCAATCCAAAGTCAGTGCATTGGAACATGTGTCTGTAGGATGCAGCTGTCTGTTCCTCTAGGTTTTCCTTACCAGTCAGTGTTTTCTAAGCTGCCATGAATGAAGGCTAGCTATTAGTTGGAGGGTTGAATACTTCCCAGGGAACGCAAGCATATGCCTAGTCCAGAGCAGGCAGCATCTGACTAGGTGAAAACAATCCCTGTCGCCACCCGTCATGTGCCATGTGTGTTTTAAAAGGAGAGGCAGGAAGATGAACCTATAGCGGTAAAGCTGTCCACGCTTACACATAAGGTCTGTGGAAATTTATTGTCTCATGGCCGCATCACAATCTTTGTGCCTGAGCTAGACTGTAAGACCTTTGGGGCAGGGATCACCCTTTTGCTCTGTTTACACGGTGCCTGGGATAATGGGGTCCTGGCCCAGGACTAGGTTGTGACAATTTCCTGAAATATCCTGGACAAAGCTCCCTAAATTAAGGCAAAGTATTTTAGGAGCTCGTTATATTAAAGATGCAAATGTGTGTGTTTATTGAGACGTGACTAATGTGACCCTTCGGAAGTGTGATGAGCGTCAAACGATGTGCCAGACAGGCAAAATCGAGTGGGAGTCCCATGAAATACCTGGGGGAAAGTTAAGCAGAAACTAACCCTTTTGGAGCTCTGACCTGCAGGCGGGGATCTCTGGCCTATGAATGACCTACTCCCCACATCAACAGGCCTAAACGGCATAAAGTATTCATGGGGGTGCTTGTCCTGATCTTCCACACCTGACCTTCCAAGCATGATGGAAAGCATACCTGACTAATCAGGGCTGAGGCAATTGGAAATTGTGATTTGGGGGGAAATGTGGGGAGAGATGAGAGTTTTAATTCATTTCAGGTCTGCTGGCTGCTGATCAGTGTGAGATACGGCTAAAGTGGTGGGTGGGAGAAAAGTGCCTCTGGTTTGATGGTGTCACCTCTCCTTATTGTGCTTTTTAAAATATAGGCTGAGAGGTCTCTAAATTGCCCTCCTTTGGGGTGAAGCTATTTAAAAAGCTAAAATAATAAATAAAATCAATCTCAGCACTGGGTGTATTCTCTATGGCACCCTACAGCAGAAGAACATTTGAACTCATAGTGGGGCCATAATTCCCCTCTATTCGGCACTGGTGAGGCCACCTTGGAGTACTGGGTCCAGTTCTGGGCCCCCACTACAGAAAGGATGTGGACACATTGGAGATAGTCCATTGGAGGGCAACAAAAATGATGAGGGGGCTGGAGCACAAGACTTATGAGGAGAGAGGGAACTGGGCTTGTTTAGTCTGCAGAAGAGAAGAGGAAGGGGGCATTTGATAGCGGTCTTCAAACACCTGAAAGGGGGTTCCAGGGAGGGTGGAGCCAGGCTGTTCTCAGTGGTGGCAGATGACAGAACAAGGAGCAACGGTCTCAAGTTGCAGTGGGGGAGGTCTAGGATGGACATTAGGGAAAGGTTTTTCATTAGGAGGGTGGTGAAGCACTGGAATGGGTTACCTAGGGAGGGGGTGGCATCTCCATCCTTACAAGTTTTTAAGGCCTGGCTTGGCAAATCCCTGACTGGATAATTTAGTTGGGATTGGCCCTGGTTTGAGCAGGAGGTTGGACTAGATGACCTCCCGAGATCCCTTCCAACCCTCATCTTCTATGATTCATTGCTATCTCTCCCTCAAGGGTGTGTATGTATCTAAAGACATGATATAAATGGGAATTCCCAGAAAAACCACCAAAAGATGTTACCCAGAGTCTAAACTGGCAGATAATGGAGTCCTGAGAGCTAATAACTTCATGCCCTTTCGTTAACTGGCAGCTCTAAAATTGATTGTCTCTGGGTCTTGCTCACGGGAGTTCAGCTTCCTATGGCTGGTTTTCAACACACACACATTAAACTCTCAGGGCAGTGGGGCTGTTTGGCTCATCTGCAGATTTGCACTCCAAGCAGAAAAAAACCTTTAAACAACGACGAGCTCCTGCATGCCATCCAGTAGCAGCACTGATCACACCCAATGCTTAAAAATGGTGAGACTGGCCTAAAAAGGAGGTTTCAAACCGATTCCGTTTGGAATTCTTTTTATTTGCCCTCTCGACTGTGCACCTTTGGGGTTTGTGTTTTTTGGTATTTTTCTGAAACCACGAAAGCTAGAATCTTGCTTGTCTTTAAAATGGAAGCTGTGGAGCTGATGAAGTCACTTGACTCCAGGAGCTGGGGCATTAAAGAAAGCACTAACTATTGCAAGAGTCGGCAACGGTCACGAGGTCAGAAACGTTCTCTTGCGCCCGTTAAGATGTGGAATGCAGCTCAGGAGATTACGGGTGTGTCTACACTGCAATCAGAGGTACGCATGCCTGACCTAGGTTTAATCCAGCTCCTTCAGATACCAATGACTGTGAAACTGTGGCAGCATGGGCTTCAGTGTGGGCTGTACAAGCCCATATGGGACCTGGGGTATTTGCTTGGGTAGACAGTCCCATGCTGATGTCAGTGCTACTGTAGCGTCACTGCTAACAGTACACAAGCTAGCTGGATTGAAGCCAGCTCAGGTATGTCCACTTCTGCTTCAATTACATTGCTGGCTGTACCCCCGCCATACCCATAGACATGTTCTAGAGTACCCATAGAGCTTTCACCCTTGGTCCAGAGCAGGGGTGATTGGAGCGGAGTGGAGTCGCTTGTTCATAGCAAATAATTTTTATTTAATGTAGCTTTTGTTGCTCCCTACCTGAATTGTCTGCAAATTCTCAGATTTATTCCTCACACACAGTTGTCTGGCGACCTGACCTCTGCCACCAATCCTTGGTTTGTTGACTGCTGCGATTTTTCAGCATCAGATGTGAGCTGCGTCGGTTAGATTGCACTGGACTCACAAGTCACATGAACAGGGGTGAGAGTGGATCACAAAGTGCATCTGAACCCACAAAGTGATGCAGTTCCCCCCCAGAAAGGCTCAGACCATTCAGCTGTATTAACAGGAGTGTTGTGTGTAAGGCCCAGGAGGTCATTGGCCCAGCCTACTTGGCACTAGTGAGGGAGATGTGAAGGTCTGGAAAAAACCTGGAAACATTTTTGGAAAAAAAAAAATCAAACTGGTCTATTCAAATAATTCAAAGTGGTCTATAATTCAAATAATATCTGAAATTATAATATACTTTATTTTAATATTAAAAATAATATTTTATGTATTTATTTTATTAATATTAATATAATCATATTTCAAATTATATATCTATCATTCAAATAATTCAAATTCAAAACTGGGCTATTCAAATAATTCAAACTGCTCTATTCCGTATTCCCTGATGGATTGATTTCTTACCTCCAGGAGTGACCAACCATTATGACCATCTGCTGCCACGTGGCATTCCACGATGTGTGTCCAGACAGCAATCTCCTTGGATCAGGACTATGGAATAACACAGTGGCCTCAGTTCAGCTGGGTTATTAAGCATCTGCCTGATTTTAAGCACAAGCACTAGCCCCACTGAAGTTTAGGAGTTTGTTTGCATGCTTCGCATTAAGCATGTGTTTAACTGCCTTGCTGAGTAGAGGCTCAAAGGGCCACATCCCAGGAGATGTAATTCGTCTGTCTTGATGTTGCTAATCTCGTACTTATATGTTGTCATGTTACCAGTGTGACTCTCTGAGGTCCGCTTCGGATGTTCCGAGCATCACGCAGATTGAAAGTTCTATTATTATGTTCTATAACAACAGGCTCACACATGAACAGTTAGAATTAAAACCCAAATGGATCCCCCAGCTCGTTCTCAGAGAAGGAAACGTCTGATTCTGTGAACTTCCAGGCATGCTGCGTTCAAATAAACCACTTCCTGATTTGAAAGCATTTGATGCTCACTCTCCATTGGTGTAAAGGGCGACACCGGTTGCAGGCTAATTCCAAAGACAGCACAGAACTTGCACTAGAAATATGGCCCATTGTTTCGAGGATCCTCGTTGCTTACGCCAGCGCTCAGCTCACTTTTGAGGGTGCGGTTTACCGGTTATATCAGGGGCTGGAGGGCAGGATTCCTGGGTTCTTTTCTCAGCCCTGCTACTGGGTGCGGTCTTGTGGTCAGAGCAGGCACGTGGCCGTCAGGACTCCTGGGTTCTATTCCCATACTTGGGAGGCTGTGTGCCTAAATCATTCATCCCTCCCAGCCATGGTTTATCCATCTATAAATGGCTGAAATACTTGTCTGTGTCACAGGGATGCTGAGACACCCTCTCAGCCTTTGCAAAGTGCCTTGGATGGACGGTGCCATGCATATGCAAAGCACTGTTAGTATCGCATCCCTTTACCTGCAGCCTAGACCACAAAAATGAAGAAGCACCGAATTAACTCTCTCTGCTTAGAGCTCTTACTCCGGCAGATTCTATCCTCTCTTTCTTAGCGTAGTACATCCAGGGAGAGGCCGGATGCCTCCTGGGGTGCTTTGTAAATGCATGGTTTGTCATGAACAGCAAGGGCATCACTTAAGACTGATTCATCGAGATCCCTGTGGAATGAGATGTAAAATAGGATTTTTTTTTAATCCTCTAGCAATTCTGACGGCTCCCCTTTCTATTGAATACACAGACAATGATTGATATCTCACGTCACCACAGTCATGTACTGCTCTCAACTCAGGTGGAAATTAAACAACTTACCTCCCCACAGCGTATTTTCCACAGCGCGGAAACCTGTGTCGTGGAAGCAGAAGTCCATTCCATGTCTGCTGAGGCCAGGCCAGGCCATAGAGTGCACCCTGTGTGCAGACACTAGACAGTCCAAGAGGTGCCCATGCGGGAGAGCCAGAGAGAACCACAGGGTCTGTCTGTGTCTAGCAGCCTTCCTTAAGAATCCTCTTTATGTTCATTACAACAGTCTGTCTTTGACCGAGAGGGACAACAGGGACCCCAGACAGCCTCCTACAACACAGCTTGAGAACATCAGAAACTGCAGCCCATGGCCTGAGAGGTCAGGTCCTTCAGCTAGGTAGAGGAAGGAAGAAAAGAAAGTAACAGAGGCAGGTACCAGAGAAGGGAGCCTCTAACCCTTTAGAGGTGACACCCCCCTTCCTATGGCATGTGACACCCCCCTTCCTATGGCAGTGTGTTACATACACACACGTGTGTGTTTGTCTTGACACATATGTATGTTCCTGCAGGTACATGCATTTTGACGTATGTGGCTGTGTGTATTGACATGCATTCCTGACTCTGGACATGTATGGACACATTCACACATGAACACGCACATGCATGTTTATATACAGGGGACAGATAAACCCTCACCCCTTGCCTAGGGAAGCAAGAAGCCACTGCAGAGCATACAGTGCTCCACTCATGAGCCATTTTCTTCTGCTCCTTTTCAAGTAAAACTTCCACTGGAGAAACCTGCGTAAATGGTGCATAAAGCTTTTATGAATCAAGCCCTTAATCAGAAATTACGATTTCTCTGCACATCCTTCAGACCTAACAAACCTTTAATCAATTCATTACATTAAGAGTTAATTTACAACACGCGGTTTAGGACAAGTTCTCGGCTCTTTGCCGGGCTCTTCGCCTGAAGTGAGAGAAGCGTATTAACAACTCAGATGTACTCTGCATTCGGGTGGAGGGGGCACCCCTGGATACTTAGCCCTTCGAGGGAGAGTCTGGGCTGTAGAACAACATCACAGTGGTGTGATGGGACCACCGCCGACTTCATGAATTTTAGATGCCTGGAAGAAATTATCTCTTTTGCCGGTCCCTTGCTGGGCTCAATCAGTCGCTCCATGGTTGGTGATAATTAACAGCCAGTGTGATGCAAGGGGGATATTTTAAACACTGTTTGACATCAAGCTCCCCACCCTCATTCTGACCCCCACCCTCCGGCCCCCTGCATTTCAACTCTGCTTGATATCTCTCGCGTTCCTTGAAGATGAAAGTGATCAACAACTCCATCCCATGTTCCTAGCAGCAAGGCAATGGACTTTTGTACAGCCAAGCGGGGTGTTTCCACCCAAACCTCGCCCCCCGGTAATGAGCTAGAACAACATCCGTGAGAAACCATTGTACTATAGCAATGAGCAGAAGCAATCAGCTAAGACCAACTGTCCGTGCAGGCTCCAGCCTCTGCAAGTGAGAAGTCCTTGGGTGGACGCGGGTCCAAGGGCACTTGGCTTCTAGAGGTGCTTGTATTGGAAAGGCAACTCTTTCTCCTTTCTGTTCTGCCAGGGTTAGCAATTTCAGACCATTACAGGGGAGAGAGGCAGTCCCATTCCCCAGCAGAGCAGTAGGTATTTCTGGCAGCTGCCCGCTCACAAGAACCCATTACAGAGAAAAAAATGCTTTGCTCTTACGAAGCCTCCTTTCGCCTGAGGATCTTGCAGAGCTTTGCAAACATGAATGGATGAAGGGTGCTGTAGAAAAACATAATTCTCACAACCTCCCTTCTTGGGAGGGCTGGGAGTTCTTACCCCCTATTAACAGATGGGGAAATTGAGGCAGAGAAGCCCAGCTCCTCAAAGGTATATAGGCACCTAACTCCCATTGAATTCAAGTTAGACGCCTAAATGCCTGTAAGGGTCTGGGCCAGAGAGGTGAAGTGATGTGCTGAAGATCACAAAGCACCAGAACCAAGACTGGACGCCAAGAGTCCTGTCTCTTTTCTTTGCTCTAACCACCAAAGAAACTCCCTCTGTTCTGCACTTACCTCGGGGTTAGAGCTTCGGTTTGCAAAGTACCTCTCACCCCCACAAAGGAGGCTTGGTCTGAGCCAGGATCATAGACGTTAGAAATGGAAAAGACTATTAGACCAAGTCTCTTCATCTACAGTTGCAGAACCTAGCCCTCTGACAGCTGTGGGATGGACACTGGCCTGGTCCTACCAGTATATTCTGGCTACCGCACATATGTTATACTGATAGCATGTGTTATCCGCACAATATATATGAATTAAGTATAAATATAGCCGTCATATAGCCTAAATTGTCCTGTACATTTATTATAATCCTGTTCAATTATGCAAAGTATCCCATAACATCTTGCATTAGCTGTAATAAGCTTTGGTTTAAGTAGATGAAAAACCTGTCAGTATCAGGGCATACAGCCATTTCCTCATAGCCACAGCGAGAGTTACCCTGACAGGCTTATTTACCCTAGAACAGGCCTTTGGCACCTGGAATGCCTGGTTTCAGAACAAGGAGAAGGGGTGCACCGTACTACCAGAAAAACAAGGCAAAAAAAGCTGATTGGTTGAATCTAGTTTCAAATGACATACCCGCTGCTTTTTATTTGTAAACACAGCGGGTATAAAAAGATGGCTTTAAGGGTGTGACTTTGGGAAGCACATCTTCTGCATAAGGTGCATGTACCATCGCTGTATGGGACAGCTTCTAGGAGACTGGTATTGCATAGAAACTTTGTCCTGTCCCATGGTAATAAACCTGTCTCAGACTGGTGCTTGGTCTCTTAAGCATATTTCATAATGAACCAAAAGGTGGTCAAGGAATTTACTACACAATTTATCAACAAATGGCTTAAAACAAAGTTCTATAAAGGCATGTCATTCTCCACTACACTCTATAGGGTTAAAGAGAAATTTCCACAGAAATCGGTTCAGCCCCATTTAGTCTACGGGAAATTTCCATCCAGGATGCAAGCTGTCCAGCCTTGTTTGCATTACAGCAGCACCTGGCTCTTGCCAAGGGGCCAGTTGGACTGGGCACTGTGCAAATACAGAGAGAGACAATCCCTTCCCTAAAGAGTTCATAATCTAAGCAGAACCACAGGGAGGGGAAGGTCACCCAACAGGTCAGTGGCAGACCAGGGAATTGAACAGGTCTCCTAAAACCAAGTCTAGGGCTCGATCTACTAGACGTCACTGCCTTGCTGGAAAAAAAAAGCTTTTCCCTTTTTTCTTAGCATCCCCCACAACCAACATCACGAGAGCCACTCTGTTACAGCCTCATCCGGCAGCCTGGGAGTCAGGGACAGCTTTCCCAACCACTCCAAGACACACGGGATCAGCCTCCACTCCCCTGCACCCATCCATCCATCCATCAGCAGAAAAGTTTGCCTCTCACTTGACTGAGATAGCAGCTTTCTCCCCTGCCAGAGCCATTTCCAGCTGCCCCTTTCCCCCCTGCCATCAAAAGAAGTGGGAGTGTGGGGACAAGCACCTACACGTGTGTGTGTGTGTGTGTGTGTGTGTGTGTGTGTGTGTGTGCGCCTCCCTGTGTGATTTCCCATTGGGCTGTGTTCTGTGCCTGGTGGCCTATTTACCTCTGCTTTATTAATGATCCTTACTTAATTCGTTCCATGTCTAAATGCTGTGTGCTGGGGCTCACCATGCCTCTGAGTTCCTGTTGGAAACTGCCCAGACTCCAAAGAGTGTAGAGTCTAATGAGGGTGGTGTGAGACAAGCTCCTTCCTTCTCTCTCTTCGGCCAGGAGAAGAAAACATCCCTTGCTTTGATTGCTCCATCTGGCTGGGGCTGAGAAACAGCCCTGGCTTGTTAAAGAGGCCATCAGCTGAAGCAAGATTGAATCCTGAGTGCAGGCACCTGGGAGAGGAGGCAGAGTCGTATATATAGTGCTCTTGGGCTCGTCTTAAGGAGGTAAAGGGATGCTGATGAGGTTTAGGGGCAGGGAACAGAGGCAGCAGCTAGGAGGTCTTGCTAGCATCATGGATAGTAGAAATAGACAAGAACTTTTATGTTCCCACCTAGTCCTAAGCTAGTGTTGTTCTCTATAGTATATTCTTCTCTGTCTACTTTCCTGTCACTTCCCTTGGGAAGTCCTTTTTTTAGGCTAATATATCTCCCTGAAGGAAACTTTCCTTTGTATTCAGTTATATCCTATCTCACCCCCCACCACACATGCACACAGCTCAATCTAAACAATTTTCCCCTCCATGCTTTTACACCTTTCAAATTCTAGCATGGCTCACAGGCTGGGGCTTTCTGCCCTAGAATTATCTGCCGAGCTTTGATCTGTGTAGGGCCATGGTTAATTCCCTGGCTGGCACTGGGGGGGTTCTTGCATTCCCACAGCGTGTTGTCTGTGACAGACCAAGGAAGCTCTTGTTTTCCTCAAACAGCTGGTCAATTTACTGGCCCAAACAAATATCCCTGTATGGGGAGATTCTGCTGCAATTTTTCACTGTGGAACAAAATACTTTGTTCAAAAAAAAAAACCCTGGTCTAATTTCACAGATCTCTTAGCAGTTCTTAGAATTTCAGAGCAAAGGGATAAATCATATAACTACATCATAAAGTTCATTAACTTATTTGATTCTCCTTCCACTACCACTGCTAATGTTTAGTTGCTTTAAATGATCAAGTTAAACTGCAGATAGGCACAATTAATTTGAGAGCTTTGTCTGAAAAGCACGTTATAAATGCAAAGTCAGATAAAGGGGAGGGAATCAATCTGTCTGTACAACACATCTTTTTAGAGGACTATTACTTATTTGTATTGCCATAGTGCCTAGCAGCCCTAGACCCTAGTGCGCTCAGTGCTGTACAAACACAGAACAAGATGAAAATTCCAGACTATGACATGATTCAAACACATCTGTTTATGCCAGGCTTGGCCCTGAAATCAAGTCTCATCCTCCAATAAACAAACTGGAAACCTTTGATGATTTTTTATCTGAAATGTGCAAAACAGGCTGCAGAGACGACACGGAAAGTCACAGTTGCTGCCTGAAAGAGCTTTTGGGAAATGAGTGCGGTGGGGGAACAAACTGAATGGAGGGAATGGTGCAAAGAAGAGTATCAATACAATACAATCTGGTGGCTATTGTTGTGCCAGGCGCTGTGCATACAGGCAGTAAGAGAATCCCAACACCAAAGCTTTTACAATCTAAATAGACAAGAGAAGACAGGGTGGGGGAAAGAATGTAGAATTCACACCATTTTACGAAGGGGGAACTGAAGCACAGATAACTTGCTCAAGGCTGCAGTCAGTGGCAGAGCTATTCTGTTCCCTTCCGTGTTCGATCCTCCTGTGGCACTCGCCACGGTGTTTGTTCTCTCGGCCTCTCCCCAGGGGGAGACATGCCTGCGGTGGGCTGGAGTGTTTTGGTCTGGATTTTTGTAGACTACATACATAGGCTATATGTTTGTTACAGAAGGTAGATCAAAGAAGTGCACCTTGCACTTAGAAAGGAAGATGAGTGGGTTTGCGATGTTGCTTAGTTCCTGGGGGAGTTTGTTCCAGAGGCTTAGGCTGGCCTCTGAGACAGCTGTCTCCTCCACACATTTAGGAATCGAAGCCAGAGTATCTCATCCCCCCAGTCCAGTGCCTTAACCTATCTCCCGAAGATATTATAAATATTATTGACTCACTTGAACTGCAGATGGAATCAGGCCTCAGTGAAGCTATTCTGGGTTGGCATAATTATAAATGAAATCAGAATCTGACCTGATATAGATCCAGTCTCATCTCTCTTTTCCTCCACAGGCCACTCCCTCAAATAATTATTCATTTTTAGCTCCATCCTGAAAGTGGAAGGACCAAACAAGGAACAGCAGCTGCCTGGATATTTCAGACTCTTGTGGGGCTGGAAAGTCAGTATTTTTCCATCAAAGATTGTTGAATCATTTCTAGTTTTAATGTCTTGGGTGGCCAGCATTTGAGTTTCCCATGGGTATTTAAACACCCTCAGAAGCCATTTATTGCATTATCTGTATCTTCACCAGTAACTTCATCCTCTAATCACAGCATTATTGAATTACATTCAGCAAAGAAGATGTAATTAGCAATAAACTCCGTTTTAGACTTGGATCCTACTAGGTGCTCCAAGGTACAGTGTAATTAAGTTCACAGATCAGTTATACAAAGGAGTTCCAGAGATAACTAATTAAGTTAATCGCCTCACTAGAACCAATTATATACATTGTTTTCTTATCATACAGGGTTCTCTCTACAAAGTCAGCTGTTTTATAAAGATTGTCTAATCAACAGCAAAAAGAACATGGAGGACAAGATTTAAAGACCACACAAGGCTATCATCTCATTGGCTCAGTCTCATCAGCTTCTTGTATCTACCTGATGTCTACAGACCTAGACATAGTCCCCTGCCCCCAAGGAGCTTGCCATCTATCTCATTGCTGTATGTTCACACAACATCTAACACGCTGGGGCCTATAGGGTAATAATAGATATTATTATATATCACGCAGGTTTGGTATAATAGATATAGTCAATTATGGAGCATTTAATGCTTTTGAAGAAGACCCCATCCTATGCTTCTCTGTTAAAATCAGCTAAAGATGGTGTGTTTCTTTTCAAGCCATGAAATCCTCAGTAGACAGGTTCTATAATATTATTATTATTAAATGTTTTGTTTTCAAGAGGGGGACACAGGTAGAGATAAAAGGACTACACTTTGCATGTGTGTTTGTTTGCATGCAGCCTAGATATCCACATCTACAAAGCTCAGATCCAAATGTATACTTTCTCATCATTGAAAATTTTTGGATACTCTGGTCTGACTCTGTGCACAGACCCAGACCTCACTTATAAAGGTCAAACCTGGATCCAGATCCTAGGCGCCTCTGTGAGGAATTCAGTCTAAATATCTAAACTGGCCCATCTGGATGTGGATCCTTGGTCCAACGTCACCCAAGTTTGGGTGGTGTTTGGATCCAGCGTTCTAGTTCTGGCCCATCTCACAACACACACATAGGAGTTACAGATTTGGAAAACCCTATTCCAACTGTTGGAATACAGGGCTCACAGTTGGCACACATCAGCATAAGTCCTTGGCAGCCAAAGGCAGTTTGAACTCAATGGAGCCCTTTTGAGGATCTGGTTTAAAATTGGTCAAACGTGCAACAAGCTGTCAGCAAATGTAAGTGTAATCCTGAAATGACAGTAAAGAACCCACATCGCTCCTACGAATAGCTTTCAGATGATATTATCTGTCAAGCTTTTCTTCTATTTGAGCTGGGTGGTCTGTATTCTGTATATATATTCTTGGATGGCATCTGGTGGTGTTTGTTAAATGAGGTGCTAACCAGGCATTTACAGTCCTGTGATAATTTTGTGGCATCGTAAAGGAACAACTTATTTATCAGTTGAATGTATGGGGGGAGGGAGGGAGGGACCAGGAAACACAGACACATTTGTGTTTTCTCTTCTCCCATGTTGTTAATGGTTCTCTGAGCAGCTGTTACTTGGGAACGGTCCTTTACCTCCGCAGATGTCTGAAATGATTTTCCAATTAGCAAAACTTTCAGGTTGGCTCCCTTGAGTTCCACAGAGAGTTCTTCACAGGAGATGTTAATTTGCAAAGTGCGTGTCATTTCCAGCCTCCTAACTCATCCCACTAACCATCCCTCCCTGCTACAAGCATGAAAACAACCTTCCGTAGCAGCCTGTGCACATCCAGCTAGATGCAAAAGGGAAACATTTACCTTATGCCCAGTGAAATGCCGGCGAGCTCATAACAACAATTACAGCAGCGATGAGTTAATTAAGGACAAAGGGGGCCAGATTCCTCAGTATTTACACCACTGTAAAATGCTACCAGATCAGAACCAGAGCGTTTCGCACTTGGGTCGCACTAGTGTAAATGAGCATGCAAGGTGCACGCTAAGGGTGATCTGGGCCCAAGACCTTTCGCTGACTTAGGCCCCAATTCTGCACCATGATCTAATGCCTCTGTGTGGATTCCATAGTCTAACCAGCAGTCCATCCTGTGACTGCTTTTTCCAGGCCAGAGCGAATGGAGATGCTACCAGCAAGGACTGTGGTTAGCAGAAGCCCCAGGGAGAACTACAGGGTCTGTCTGCGTCCTGCAGCTTGAATAACGATTGGATCTCTTTCTAACACATCTGCTCTTGCTGCGCCAGGAGTTACGAGCTGCATGCGAAGATCACTGGATGAAATTCTCTGGCCTGTGTTGTTCAGAGGGTCAGACTGAATTATCATAAAAGTCCTGTCTGGCCTGGACATCTATGAAAATCCCCTGCTGTTCCACTGCTGGGCCTCTCCTGCTCAAAGACTACACAATGTTGCCAAATTCTCTGCTCTTTCTGGTTCACGAGGGACTAATCTAAGCCCCCTTGACTTGATTTGCCTTCACCTTCCATCCAGTAACATTTCAATGCGCATCTTTCACTGAGGACTTCTATATCTAACTGATTTTTCATGGGCGGCACTCCGATGCTACGGTGTTGGGCAGCTGTATGAAACCCTAAGGTAGGTAGCTAGGTCCAGTGCTTTGTAATGAAAGAGGTGCCAGGGCTCAAGCAGTGTTTCCCCCCTGTCAATAACTGATGCAGCAAGCCTAGAGGTGCCAGGGCTGTGAATTGCCATGCCTAGGGATGCTGGGGCTCGGCTCTGAGAAGCCCTGGCATAAATTAAACATTGACAAGGTCCCCAATTGCCAACAGCCGACGCGCTAACCCAGACATCCTTCCCTGTGCAAAAAAAAATCTGGCGGCTGCAGCTGTCTAGCTGCACACACGGGACCCACAGCCGATCTATTGGCATTACATGCTAGTTGCTCCTACATGAGGTGCACTGAGGGAGAGTTCATTAGAGAAGGCCACCTGGTACCAATATGTGGCAGCAACGGATGATGGCAGGAAACCAGCTGCCTTGCACTATGATTTGAACAAGGCTTAAATGAGCTCCTGATTGTCAGCAGCTTGATTCTACTCTTGGCATCTGTTTGACTGGGGAATCTCCCAGTTTGCAGCTGTCAAACCTTAATATGGATATTGGCAATCCACACGCGTACCACGAGATTCTAGCGCTTCAAAAGCCAGGACTGGGCCTCTGAACAGGACAGAATCTCACGCATCGGTCCTCTCGGCACTCTTGACGCAATCCGCCATGGTCATTCCCTTCAGAGCCAGCTGCCGCTCACTCGCCACCCCTTTTTGGGGCTCTGTTGAATTACCTGAGTGAGAAACTTAGTCTGGCCTCCGCCTGCAGTTCAGGTTTGTTTGGCAGTGAGTAGATGGGAGCCAATCTCTTTGGCGTTGTTCTACTCACATCACTGCAGCAAGGAAATCAGCAGCTGCTGCTGGATGCTAGCTAGGCTTTCCCGGTCCAACGGGGCTGTGTAGCGCCAGGAGCCGCCTGATGCACAGGTGACGTTCCTCTGTCCCAGTACATGACTCACGACATTAAGCTGAGCTGATTTAAGCCCCAGCATGTCAACCCCCCAGCTCCCTACAGGAGGCTGCAGATGGAATACACCTACATCTCTGTTCAAAGGGGAGAGCTCCCTTATAAACGTTCATATGGCCAAGGTAGTGCTGGCTCACTCCTGGACTTGAGGCGTTTATAGGTTGATCTGAAGTCAACGGGTGTCTTTCCATATGCCTCACTGGGCTCAAGGAATCGCTGGAGCAATTGCTTTTGAAGAAGCATATTCCACATTGTTTCAGGGTGTGCAAGCGTGTATGCCACTGTGGGTGGACGTAGCCTCTGCTTCCGAATAAAAACTTGCAGCGATTGTTTAAGATTTGTACGGTGGTAGCATCTACAGGCCATCCAAGTCAGAGCCCCACGGGGCTGAGTGCTGTCCAAACATATCGCAAATGACAGTCCCTGCTGGGTCAACCTGCACGGAACCCAGAGGGAAGGGAATAGGTTGTAGGAGAGAAGCGTTTGGAGGAGGGCCTAGGAAGTCAGTCTGTGTATACGTGGCTGGAATGCCGGCTGCGTCTGCAGCACCTCTGTAGGTAAACCTCAGTAAAGAACCACTTGAGTTTTGCTTTCCAACCTCTGTTTGATGGCTTTTGTGGGAGGGCTCCTGGCAACGTGCGTCCGTGACGTATCTCAATCCATGCGTTGGCATTTTCCCCAGGTCAATTGCCATGTATGAGTGACATGGTGTATAACTCAGTGTGGTATTGAACAGAGCCCTGGAGCTGTCTGAGATGCTATGTTGTTGGTTTATTTTTATTTTTATTTTATGTTTTGTTCACATGGAAAATGAAATGGTTTTTAAAATAGTAAATGTACACCCTGGAGAGACATTCTTGTCTTCTCCATCGGTGCGGTGATGCTGAGCTCCTGTCGAGCAAGGCGTAATGAGGGCAATTGAAAAGTTTTTATTACTTTTCGGGTCAATTTCCCTTGCCTTATGTCATGTCAGAAATGTTTGTGTTCTCAGGCGGGGTAACAGGCCTTGCTTTAGAAACACCGCACTATTAAAACCAGCAGCTGGATTCTCTATAGCCTTGCTCCTTGTGCAATCACAGCCGTGCAAGGTTAGTGCAAAGTGGGTGATACACTCAGTTTGCACAGATATAAATGACCCTACCAAGTGCAAGGGCTTTAGCATCCCCAGTCACGTCCTGCTCAATTTATTCATGCAAAACTCACTGAGTTTACCATTGACCCCACTGAGTAAACGGAAGGAGAAAGGCAACCTGGATTTGGCTGTCTTTCTGTTCCGCGTGCATGTCTTCGTGTGCAGAACAACAGCAGTTTGACTGCGTTCAGGCCTGCAAAGGGACAGCTGAAGTTTATGGTTCACCCCTCTTTCCTGCTAGACTATGGCTGAAGAGTCTTTCACTCTGGTGAGACGGTCGAAAGAGAATGCCACCTGGAAATTGGTTTTATCCTGTAGGGTTTTTCTGTCACCAAGCGTCTAGCTCCGGGCTTGGACTTGACCGTTGGTTTAGCTCCTGCTTGGACAAACAGCCTGCCTCCTGGGGCTCTCCAGCTGGATCAGAGGTCTGGAATTCTGCCTCCCAAGCCACCAGAGCACCCAGGTGGCCATTACCGCAGCCCCCATGCTCCAGCTCTGTACCAGGGACAGGCCAGTGACTCCCAGACCCCTGTCCACGCTCTTTGTTCTTCTTCCGTGAGCCCCTCCAGGCTGGCAGGGAAGTGGCTGCTGCAGAACACTGAGCCCTGGCATGGAATCTCCCACGTGGCATCTCTGCCACCCTTTCCCCTTGCACAAGGGAACCAGGATAAATCACCCCCATTAAGGACCCTCCTGACCCATTTGTTGGCATTTTTCCCAGCCAAAAGGCTTGTATCTGACAGGATCCCTTTGAAAAGCCTCGTTAACAGACAAAGGCATACCCAGGGCCCCACGGCTGGAAGTTGAAGGTAGAGAACGTCAAACTGGAAATAAGATGCAAAATTTAAGAGGGAGGGTAATTAACCATTGGAACAACTTACCCAGGGAGGCTGGGGATTCTCCATCTCTCAGAGCCTTTAAATCATAAAATGATTTAAGACTGAAAAGAGCTGCTCTACTTCAATCAGAAGTTACTGGGTTGGATGCAGGAATCCTTGGTTGAAATTCTCTGGCCTATTCAAAACCAGAGGTCAGACTAGATGATCACAGGGGTCCCTTCTGGCTCTGGAATCTATGAAACCCATAAGAAGATAAAAGGCAACAGACAATCAAAAGGAAAAATAACAGATTTCAAAATCTCCCTTGTACCTGTTCACCTTTGTGTGGAAGTTCACAAGCAAAAATCAGGGTTGGTTGGTTGTTGGTTTTTTTTTTAATAATAAATGCAAATAAAGTGAAAGTTTGACATGGTTTTTTAAAAGCTCTCAAATAATTACAGCGTTCAGAGTGAACAGCCTCTTCACACTTGATTAGCTAATATGTATTACGACTCCATTAACACACTATGGCAATGCTGCCATTTTCCATATTTTGAAACATTCAAAAGAAGGGTGGTCGAGTCATCAGTGCTAATTGCCAGAAAAACAGAAATGAACCTCCTAAAAGGAAATCATTTTATAGCTGTAATTTGATTAATTAGGAAAGCTCATTGTTTCCATTTTAGGCACGCAGTAAAACCCAAGCAAAGTTAATATTTATTAATCTTAATGCACAGGGAAGATAATTACATCTCCTGGTGCAGCTGCAATTCCAAGAGCCTCTTGCTGGATGTTTGCGCACTCTTTGGGTAAACAGGAAAGAGAAGAGAGTTCACCGCTAATTAGAAAGATACTGGCCCTTTCCGAATGGGCTCCTGATTTTAATCTCATGCGCAGAACTATATGCAGATGAATTTGGGCAAGAGAGCAGGGGGTTTACAGCTAATTATGGTTTGTGACAATAATCCGGGAGTAGGAGTGGGTGAGCAGCTCTGGAAGAAATGATGACACACACGCACGTGCATGGCTTCGCTCATTTTCCACGCTGAAAATTGTTCGCAGTGATCCATTCTCTTTCCGCTCCCCATCGCTTTCCAGCTTTGCGCTTCTCTGCCAGTCCGGGTGCTCGCTGGGAGCAGAAGCACCAATCTATCACGTGAAAAGCCAGTGCCATAGAATCCAATTCGCCAGCTCGCACTGTGGGAGTTCTGCTAAGTTAGAACAAGTATCTTGGCAATTGCCCCTTAGATGAGAACCATTAATCTGCTCCATCCTGACCATTCCTATGCTGAGGGGGGTCAGAGGCAGAGGAACCTGCAAGGTGCAGAAGAGCAGACAGCACTGAGGGTTGGTAGAGGGCAGAGTAGCGTAAGGTCCCCCAACTCCGGTGCACTGTGCCTTTGATCTGTCGCCAGTGCGCCCCGCATTATGGCTTTGACTGGAGAGAACATCTTTTGCTTCTCAAGCCCTTGATTGTGCGAGCCCTCCTCAATGTTCTGCATCTTCAGCTAGTTTTAATCCAAGTCTTCAGGTGAGGTGGTTGGTTGTGGGCTACGGAGCTTTTTCCTCTTGGTCGAGCGTTCAAAGCCAGCTCAGGATGATCGTGTTTGACAGTTGATCCACTTAATGGCTTGGTTGAAAGGCGTCTAGTTTTTGCCACTTCCCCAGCCCCACCAGATCTCGCTCTAATGGGATTCCTTGCTGACAGATGCAACATGAGGGTCAGGGAATAAATAGGCCATGGAAACCGAGCTCGCCTCTCTTCCAGGATCGATGTTCTTCCAAGGGGAAATGACAGTGCCTGGGGTGGGCCCATACTGTGGCTGGACATGAGGAGTTCAGTCTCCAGGATTATCCATCTGGCCCCTTCATTCACGTCATGTATTTTTAAGTCTTGGAGTTAGTTTGGGGCTGGTTTTTCCCATGCGAGTGAGCAGACAAAGATTGGGGAGTAGTTCCCTTTGCAAGTGTGAGTGACCCCCATCCTCCCCTCTCCCGCCTGGATCATCTGTGGGAAATGAGCCCACAACCTCTACATCTAAAAGCGTCCGCCTCTGCCCGAGCTAAAGTATCTGCTTGGAGGCCATGGCAGACTCATAAACATCTTCAGGTGGTTGAGCCACTAAAGGGGGACAAAGACCCACTCTGGATCAGTGTGGGTCATCGATGAGACCTCACACTTTGGGTTCTTTTACAGGGCTTGATCTTCCAAGTGCTGAGGAATTGCAACCCCTCCCCGCGCCTGCCTTCACTGGGCATTGAGGGCACTCAGCACCTCACAGGATGAGCCCTCCCTTTTCGTTGCCATCCCGTTGTACCAAGTGCTTTGATTTTTTTCCCTGTTATGATGTCAATGGTTCCCAGATATGTGCGTGGAGAGCGGATTGCATCAGCACCAGACCCCAAATGACAGATATCAGCAATTTTTTTACAGCTCGCAAAAAGGGAAACATTGCAGGGGGATTTATTTCAGCTTCGGTTTTGTGCCTTCCTCCTCAAGGCTTTGAATGAAAACGATGCCAAAAGGTTGTTCTGCAATGAGAGGAGAAAATTAGCCGGCGTGAGAGCGCGTGGGGCTGCCTGTCTAATATCAGCTCATCATAAAGAACACGTTTGCACAGCCGCTTTGCTGCTGCCGTTAATTTGAACCAAGATGATTAAAACCTGTAATTGCACCATTTTAAACAAATCTCTGCTATCTGGATTATTGTGTTTTTAATTAGTGTGGCTCCGTCTACTGTTTTTATCACTTTGATGGATTTGTTTATGCGATATTTATTTATTCTTCATTGATCTCCCTGACCTGCTTTCTCCTGCTGTCTGTATTTGATGCGTTCTCCAGCAAACTGAACAGGAGCTTGGGGGAAGCAGAGAGTGAAAGCTGTCGGGCCAGGTCATTCTCTTGATATCTGTGTGGAGGGGACCAATGACTGTGTATCTCTCTGTTCTACTTCCTCCCCAAAGCCCTGGGGAGGGCTGCCAGTGGAGCATGGACATACACAGCTCTGGAGTGTCTAGGCACCATTGTCCATTCTGCCCAATGCAAACACAAGAAGAAAATTCATCTACCGTGTTAATTTCCCTGAGTAGCCCCTCCCGTGCGGGGGAAATCCCTTAAAGTGGGCTCTGCTTGGTAGGCTGGTGGGGGAGAGAGAGCCTTCACCAGATCCCCTGAGGTCTGCCTTACTTCTAGGGTTCTGGAAGATGCGCAGGTAGGACCGTGTACCTCCTACATGGAGGGGAGACCGACCCACTCCTCCAACAGAAGAATGCAGAGAGATTTCCTTCTTTTGACGGAAAGAGAGGAAGTTCTATTTGGTTTGCTCACTTTTACCCCGAGCTAGGAGCATATCTTAAAACCACTCCAAGGAGGTGGAAAGGCACAACCACAAAAACGCTAACAGTCGGGGAGGCAGAGTTCCAACACTGTGGATGGGCATAAAGAATGACCCCAACCAACCCCTGGTTTTATTGCTCAGACTAGTGATGAGACTGACCCCAGATCTAAAGACCCCCAGAATCTGAGGAAGTTCAGATCCACATTTGGATTCCTCTCTTGCTCGTGGGCAAAACCATAACCTTACTGCCCTAGGAAATTTTGGTAGGGATTGGGATTGGAAATCAGTGGCTTGGGACCTGTTCCTCAATTACACACCATCGTCTGACCGATCCTCTGCTAGTTTATAGTAAACAAGCAACATTTTTTATGAGACTTCAGTGTGAGAGTCAAAGCTGTGAACGCCTTATAACAACCACACAACACACACAAGCAATAGAAAATGTCTTTTCAAGATATCTAAATAATAAAGCTTTCTTTTTGTAACTTAACCGTTTACACTGACAAACTGGAAACCAGATTAGATACTTTGAGAAGCAATTTGGACTTCAGAAAGTTAGCCATTGCTTAGATTGTAAGCTCTTTGGAACAAGGACTGTCCTTTTGTTCTCTGTTTGTACAATGCCTCACAGAATGAGGTCTTCATCCATGACTGGGACAACTAGGTACAATGGGAATACAGATAATACACAATAACAACACTAGTCTAGCTAGCTTCTGGCTACTATGAGGGAAAGGAAATGCAAAAAAGCTAGACACTTTCCTGTTTTTACAGGTCAAGTGTTCAAGGAATGGATAGGATGCTCTAGGATTTATTTTGGGGATGTTCTATGGCCTGTGTTATACAGGAGGTCAGATTAGATTATGACAATGGTCACCTCTATCTTGGGAATCTATGAAATCAATGAGTCCTTCACTGTTACGAGACAACTTTCAGTTTGCCCTTGTTGGCCACAATATCAATGTGTGATCACAATATACACACACCATTTGCGCCTATCAGTTAAGGGTTATTTTCTCCTTCAGTGTGGCACAGGCATTGCATTACTGAGAGACTACGGCATGGGTTGAGTAACGTTATGATGGCAGAGCATTAGTAGGGTGGCCTTTGTGACAGGAACATTTTTTCTGGACCATTTCAGCATGTACCAAGTGGAGGTATAATAGCAAGACATCACTGGCTGATTACAGTGGTGTAATGAAGTCAGTGCATGGCAGGCCCATTATCACGTGTCTCAATTGTTCTGTGGGGATGGTGTTATGAGTACAATGCATTACTGGGTGCCTATAGCATTCGTCGTGTGGGGTTATGCTAGTATTGTAGGATGTTATTGCATTGCTGGGTGATTATAGGATGGGTCAGTGCAGCGTGTGATCGAAGACTAAGAAAAGTAATGGCCCAAGAAGTGTAATAACACCTTTGAAATGGTGGAGTATATTTTGTATGAAAATCGAAATTGTACAGTAAACAGGGCTAACACTCAGAGAGTGCATTTCTTTGTAATAGGGGGTTGACATCTCTAACAGCCAGCTGAAATGCTCTGTTTGTGTTCAGAATTTTAAAGGCATTTCATAATTTGTGCTTAATTGTCTATAAATAATCATATTTATTTATTTATTAAGCACACACACACCCCAGAAGGGCTTCATGCTGTACAAGACACAAATATAATCCCTGCCCTGGGGAGCTTGTTAGAAAATGGGGAATTTTAAAGACTAAATACACGAGGTCTACATGAAACTAACATAGCCCTGGTTTACATTTCCCTGTTCCCACCCATGCAGCGCTACGCCACTTGTCGGGGGTGGTTTTACAGCGTCAACTTTTGGATCGACTGAGTGGGTCTACACTGACCGCTCGATCCACATAGGTCGATCTGCCAGTGTCTACTTTGCTGCCGTCAGTTAGACATACTCACAGTGCTCCAAGGCTTCTATGACGCCAAAGGGATGTATTCACGTTTCATAGACCAATCTCAAGCGTGCCGACCCCTTTTCAACCTCCAAACATTTCATGGACCACCACATGCTACTAGTTTTATTTCAGCTTGTACATTGCCTTGGTGAGGATGTTACTATTTTTCTTTTCCGCAGACTCCCTGTAGTAGCCTCAAGGGCCACCAGGGGTCCGGGGACCACAGGTTGGGAACTGCTGCCATAAAACAAATCGGCATTCTATGGTTGTCCGTAGCAACCCACTGCATCAGACTCCTTTAGTTTGACAAGTGTTAAGTGGGCTTGAAATTCTGTGTCTTATTGATTCTCCCTAGGAGAAAACACATAGATTGGTACAAACTGCCTTCCCGAATGCAGCCCCAGTTACAATCCTTGGCTCAGGTCTGTTCGTGGTCAGACAATTTCAATAAATGGAGAAATGTATAAAAGTCAGGGTCTGGCTGCAGGCAATTTGCCAGCAGAAACCCGGGCTAAATGAGCCCCGTAAATTGTTTGCAGTTTATGGCAGGATCGGCTCTGCTCACTAAGGAACTGAGAGCTCTGAATGTGATCCAGCAATCCACTTAAGCATATGCTTAGCTTTAAGCACAGGCATAGTCTCATTCAAGCTAATGGGCAGCAAGTTAAACATGGGTTTAAGTGCATCGCTGGATTGGGGCTATAGTTCTTCGCCTCTCACAAGGTCAATTCCTTCTGTAAGCAAAAAACAGTGCCTATAAACAAACATCTGTACTGTGGTACAAAAGCAAGGCACAGACGCTGAAATATATCAGGCCTTCAGTTACTACAGTGATGGGTGCAGCAGGGAAAGAGAAAGAAAGAAAGCATGTGTCAATGGTAAAGAATCATAGAAAGCAACTTTCTGCTGACACTGAACAAGGAACTTTCTCAGAATGAGTAAAGCGACACGAAACCCCTCTCTACTTCACTCCTGAGCCGCCTTCGTCCGTGTTCATTCACGCCTCACTCCTTGCTGCTGATTTAAATCAACAGTACACATGTCCGCATGGAAAGAGCAGTGGATGACTCTGGGCCGGAACTTGGGAGATATGGTGTTAGTTCCTGGCTCTGCCACAGACTAACTTAGGCGTTGAATCCCTTTGAGCTTCGGCACCTCCCCTGTCAAGAGAGCAATAAGTAAGCCACCTTTGTCTTCTCTAGACTGTTAGCATTTTTGGGACAGGGACCGCCTCTTAGCGGGTCTGGACAGCACCTCGCACAATGAAACCCTGATGTAGGTTGGGGCCTCTAGGCCCTACTGCACTATAAATAACACCAGGCAAATAATAAAAAAGAACTGGTAGTTTATCCTGCTGCTTAGGATCTCTGGTGGCAACCTTGGTAAGGAGACAAGGGATTGAGTGGGCAATAGACTGAACTGCCGGCCGTGGCAAGTCGTGGTCCCTCCAGGACAGGGTGCAGGAAATGTTTAGTGGCTACTCTGTGGCCAGGGAAGAGACTTTGGTCTACAAAGTAGTCAGGTGGGCACTGGGAACATTTTTAAGGGCCCCTTTATTCTGTACACGCTTCGGGCTGGCTGCTTCGGCATGTGGGAGGGAGGGGCACAGCTGAAGCATCTGAGCTAGCAGCATGTCCATGGTCAAGGAACTAATTGGCCCAGGGTCTAGGCAGCTGCTGATAAGGCTGACGTATGAAGCCCCGTCCAGCCCTGAATCTCTCCCCACACAACCCACTGGCAAGTGTGTGGGGGTATGACATTCTGCCAGGCCATGTAAATCAGGGCACCGTTTTGCCTGGGACCTTCCTGAGAGCTTCTCAAGAGACTAGAAATCAGCGACCAGTCCCAGGGGCTTCGGAGGGCCCTCCCAAGCCCACCCCTAGAATGCAGCTATGGAACAGCCTAGCCTGTAGGGGAAGTACCTTCCAAGTTGCCCTGTCAGTTATGGGCTGATTTGTCTCTCCCGGGATGTCCAGGATTTTAATAGTCACCCTCCACTAATCTCTGTGCTGGTGCTAACTGCGTCTGCCATTTGCCCTCACGAAAAACGAAACAAGAAATTGGAAAGTCAGAGCAACTGTTAGAATCTGCTCACATTGGTGGTGGGGGGGAACCCTGGTGTCCTGAGAACAGTAGCCCTCCACCCCCGTTCCTTACTGCTGTGTCCCCCTCCCAGCTTTTCTGCTGACTATACCTTGCTGAGCCCCCAACCTAAATCCATGCTTAACTGAAGGCCTAAATGAGGTCACTCTAAACCAGGAAGACTTCTGGTTGAGTAAGTGGCAGCTGCCCCCAGCCTGTAAGCTGTTTCACTGGCGACCGCTCTATATTTGTCTTTTTATTGTGCATTCACATCATGCGTGGCTGCTGATGGGGAAGAGGAAGAGAAGGGCTGGCTGGTTCTGAAGCCAGTGATGAAAAATTCTGCCGGCAGCCAGGTTCGGGTGTTATTTCTGCCTTGGGATCTTCATGTACCGGGGCAGCTTGCTGCTGGGCCTGTCCGGGGAGACCAGGACCAGGGGGCCTTCAGGCTTTGAAGGCTGCCTGGGGCGGGGGAGTTGGCTGCAAGATTTTGTGCTGCCACATCGCCACCTCATCGATTTCAGCCCGTCTAGGCAGAGAGATGGCTCCACCGCCTCTCCGTTTGTGTTCCTGATGAGGGAGGATGCCATCCTAGTGGGAGCGGGGTCCTGTGCCTGAAGGGGCCTCCCTGTGGAAGGGGGACGGTGCTGTTGGCCTGCTCGCTCCATGCCCATCACAGCCAGGCCATGCTTTACGTAGCTGCGGAAGAGGAGGGAGACGTTTTCCAGAAAGGGCTCCAAGTCTGCATTGGGGCATTTCTGCTTGTATTCGTACAGCTCTTCCAGGCCCTCCCTCGCATTCTCCTTGGAGCCGATCTTCTTAAAGATGGCTGCTAACATGTCGTTGACTTTGCCCTTGGCGGTCTTGTCGGCCGTGCGAGAGACCCCCTGCCCTGTGTCTGCTTCAGGCTCGGTGGCTGCCTGCAGGGGGGTGAGCCGCATCACCCGGCACAGGTGAGCTTCCAGCTCCGACGCCTCCTTGTCCTCAATCAAGGTGAGGTGCTCCAGAATGCCCGGCCCCGCCAGCCTTCTCAGGGTGTGCAGCAGCGTTTCCAGGGCTCGCAGGGGGAACTGGCTGGCGCACTGCTTCAGTCTCCCTTGGGGGAGGGCCTTCATGAAGAGGTGGAGGTCCAGTAGAATCTGGTCCAGGTTGACGGTGCCGATTGTTCGAGGGAGAAGCTGCGTGATTCTCCACAGACATTTGGCCACCAGTTCGGGGAACTTGGGTGGGCTGGCCGCGGCTGTCAGACTATCCTGGAGCAGGGCAAGCAAGGCACTGAAGGTTCTGGTCTGGTCAGACTGCTCCAACACCTTTTTCATTAGGAGATTGATGGACTGGACAACCTCTTGGCCTTCCTCCAGGTCCTCCACCTGGGAATCCAGCATCAAGGTGACGAGGCTGTGGAGCAGATCCTTCAGCACCCCTGTGGAGGCCTCCCGGGCCAGGCTCTCTGTCTGGAACAGCAGCATCATGTTGCGGATGATGCAGCCGTACAGCTGAATGACTTGGTCCTTCCCCAGTTTCTCCTCCCCCACCTGCAGCCTGTGGATGTACCGGAGCTGCCGCAAGATGGCGATGAGGAACTGGTTGATGTGGCCCGACATAGCTTCGGCCTTGTCCTCCTGCTTCAGGATCTCGTCGATCTGTGCTAGAGCCTGGATGATGGTGTCGCTGTCGCCACTGGCTACGTGGTGGATGATGAAGTTGATGATGGAGGCGACATTGCTGGGCATGCCAGGAGGGTTCAGGGAGGCAGCCTGGGGCTGGCGTTCAGGGGTCACCCCTGGCTGAGTGATGGCCTCAGTCCCGGGACTCTTGCTCCGGATGGAGCCCTGCACATTTTCAGCCCCCTCCGCATCCAGCTGAAATGCCGGGGGAGCCGCTTGGCCCGTCTCCGCGTCTGCCCCTGTGCTGTGGGAATGACCGGGTTTGGGGGGCATGCCCTCGGCTGCTCCTGTGCTGCCAGTCGTGCTTGCCCTCAGAGCATGCGGCGGTCTCTCCGTGGCCTGTTGTGCCAGAGAAGCAGATGACCGGTCGGCTGCGGCCCGTTGCATGCTCTCTTCTAGCATCCTCATGTGTTTCTCTGAGAGGATCCCGATCACCTTGAACACCCCTTCCCCATGCCTGCTGTGAGCGGCCGCAATGACGTTTAAGGCAGCATTGTGGATGGCATCGTTTTGGTCGTCGATGAAGGCGGATATCACCTTGAAGGCTTTGCCAGGGCTGGGTTGGCACACTTCCATGCCGTAAGCTTTGACCAGATATCCCAGCTCAGCCAGGCACCCTGCCTGCTGCTTGGCGTTCTTGGACCTGGCCCCTTCCATGATGAAGCTGAACATCTTCCTGGCTGGATAGACCAGGCACACCCTCTTCAGAACAGCATGCACCTCCCTGAGGAAAACCTCTTTCGTTTCCCCCAGCTTCAGGACCAGGTAGGGGAGGAAAGAGGCTGCCTCGTTCTCTGTCAGCTGGTATTTTTCCCGACTCAGCAAAGCGAACAGCAGCTTGAGATACTCCAGGCTCTTCATCAGAACCCACGTATTGTTGTCGAAGAATCTCAGGGTCAGCCACTTCAGTATCAGGTCCAGGCAGCTGATGACGCCATCCTTCTCCCTCTCCAAGTGCTTGACCAGGATGGCCAGCGCTTTGATGTGGTGCTGGAAGTTGGCGTGAAACATCTCCTCCTGCAGCCAGTTGGACACGCAGCCGCACATCTGAGCCTTCAGCTGCTCCATGTACTTGTTGCTGGGGGCGGTGAAGTTCCACCGGAGCACCTTGCAACCCTTCTCGTCCTTCGCGCGCTGCTCTTTCCCTTTGGGGACGATGATAAAAACAGGGCCCAGCTTGTCGCCCCCGTCCTTCAGGCTGGCCTTAATTAGCACCTTCCCCTCTGGCACGCTTTCAACTTTTTGGGCAGCTGCTCCTAACGGGGCTTCTTTGGGTCCAGCCTTCTGCTTCCGGGTGCTGCTGGACACCGAGTCTCTAGCAGCTGCTTGGGAAGAAGAGGCTGATGCGAAGTGGGAGGTGGCTGAGGCTGAGGTGAAAGCCGGGATGGCTGTGATCCTAGGGAGCCTGGAAGGCAACTTAGCAGGAACGGTGGATTTGGCAGGAGGGCTGGCTTGGACTGGCTCCAGCATGGCCACAACAGTGTCCTTGGTGGGCGGTTTCAGTTGGCCGGCGGCTTTGGCTGGAGGGTTGGCTTGGACTGGCTCCAGCATGGCCACAACGGTGTCCTTGGTGGG
>ML675649.1:4519825-4572215 GCA_007922155.1 Mesoclemmys tuberculata | reverse complement strand
TTGGCTTGGACTGGCTCCAGCATGGCCACAACGGTGTCCTTGGTGGGTGGTTTCAGTTGGCTGGCGGATTTGGCTGGAGGGTTGGCTTGGGCTGGCTCCAGCATGGCCACGACGGTGTCCTTGGTGGGTGGTTTCAGTTGGCCAGCGGCTTTGGCCATCTCCTCCACACCGAGATGCATCACAAAGAAGGGCAGGGCTTCCCGGGCCGCCTTTTGCACGTCACCGTTGCCCTCTCCCAGGCAGGCGTAGAGGTGAGGCACGCCCAGCAGCAGATCGGAGGTGGCGGAACGGAGAACAGGCAGCTTCTCAGCCAGCCAGCCCCGGAGCTCATGCCTTCGGAAAGAGTTTTCCTCATTCAGCTCCTCGGAAGAGTCCTCCCCCTCCAGCCAATCCTTGGGGCCGATCTGCTCAGCCCAGGCATTGATGGCCATGAGGGCTGTGGCTCGCACATTGCTCTTGCTGTCCCGGAAGAGGGCAATCAGGGGAAGGCCCAACTCTTTCACGTGCTGCTTGATGCTGGGGCCCATGGTGAGGGCCAGTTGCTGGAGGAGGCTCAGGGTCTCTTGCACCACAACTGTATTGGGGTCCTGGAGACAATCTCTCAGGGCAGTCGGGAGGTCCCCGAGGTTCGGCTGGATGAATCTGGCCTCATGGAGAATGCCTGCCATCTCCTCCAGGCCTTCCTTCTGGACCCTCCCGCTCTTGTCCTGTATCTTTGACACCAGCTGGGGGGTGACCCGGTGGCTGATATCCACAGCCTTGGTCCTGCCGTTGTCCTGTGCATCCCCTCCCTTCCCCTCATCCCCGCTGCCTCGGCAGTGCTTGGAGCTGCCCCGGGTGGGAACAGGTGGGCTCTGCCCCTTCACTTTCTCCAGCGCAGCATCTATCTGCGAGAGCAGGGGCAGTGTCTCGCCTTCAAAGAATGCTCTCAGAGGGGGTCCCACGTACAAAGAAACGATCCCTACCAGGGCGATGGCAGAGGCCCGTACCTCCGGGTGAGCTGCAGCCAGGGCAGCAATTATGGTGCTGACCAAAGGCTTCACCTCCATCCCAGTAAAGCCAAACTCAGTAATGGCATTCGCCAGCCAGTTCAGGGTTTCTGTCTGGGTCCTGGGGTGGCTCTGCGAGAAAGCCAAAG
Organism: Mesoclemmys tuberculata; assembly: GCA_007922155.1. Lineage (NCBI taxonomy): Eukaryota > Metazoa > Chordata > Testudines > Chelidae > Mesoclemmys > Mesoclemmys tuberculata. Next base: position 4,571,077 of record ML675649.1, on the reverse strand, counting down.
AAGTGACCTTTCCGGCTGTCCACGGCAGCAAACATGCCTCCGCTATTGCTGTCAGGGCTCCTTTCGCATCGCTGCTGCAGATCACATCACCCATGTGCCCCACCAGGCCGGCCAAGATGACCTGAGCTGACGTTCTCGAAAAGTTTCCTTTCCGGGCGATCAGGGTGAGGACGTGAAGCTTCTTCTGCATCACCGGGTGTTTGGTTTCCTCCCATCCATGGTCTTTCTCCAGCAGCCTCACCAGGGCCTGGCACGGCATTTTGCTTTTCTCCATTTCTTCCACAGCCTTCTGCAATACCTCCAGGCCGGCAAATCTCTCCTTCCAGTTGCTGCTGGCCAGCTGCTCGATGCAGGAGGCCGGAAGGACGGCTGCCACCTTTTCCTCACATGATTCTTCTGAGAGCTCCAGTTCAAACATGTTGCTTAGCGCTGGCCTTGGTTTGCCTTGGGCTCCAGAACCTCCTGCACCGTTGGTTCTTAAGTGGGTGACCAGGCTGGGTGGCAAGAGCTTCCAAATGAGCTGCAGAGGGTCCTTTCGATGTCCTTGCCCCCTGCAGCCTCTGGAGGAGCTGCTGATGTTCTTGCAGCAGCTTTGGGTTCCTGCTGGCCATCTGCTGTTCCTGCTTGTGAGATCTGATGAGGTCACTGCCTGGGTTCTGACGGCTGCAGGTCTTTGTGAAGTCACCCGCCCATGCTTAGTCCAGAGAAGGCGAATAGAGAAGAGGCTGTCCTAAAGAGGATAGCGACTGACCCGTTCTCCACGTGCGCTGAAGGTAGCTTAGTTTGCAGGGAGGGAGGTTTAGGTTAGAAATTAGGAAAAATGTTCTAACTCTCGGGGTAACGAAATACTGGAACCGGTGACCTAGGGAGGCTGTGGAATCCCCACAGAGAGGGCTGACCTGGGAGAAAAGCAGAGCTCTGCTACTTCCTTGACCAGGGAAGCTGGGTTCTAGCTGAGCTCCTAGGACAGCTCACTGTCTGGGCGAACCATTTGGGTGGATGGGGACACTAGGTCCAGGGAAACTGACAGAAAGGGACTAGCTGCCCATAAACAAGCCTGAAGCAGGTGAGTGAAGGTCCTCCTGACATACCCAAAGATGAGCCGGGTTCTGGAGGTCACTGTTTTTCCTTTTTGTTATGGACTTGGCCCCGCCCAGAAGCAGTAGGGTTTTAGCAGGGCCCAATAGCCTTCCATAGCCTTGGCACAACCCCAAATATGCAAGGGACAACGCACCCGAAATGGGGTGAGTTGTGCCTGGACAAGTCACAAGTGGGCACCACTTAGATTACCCAGGTACACCATCACTGGAGGTTTTTAAGAACAAGTTGGACCAGCACCTGTCAGGGATGGTTTAGGTTTAGTTGGTCCTGCCTCAGTGCGAGGGGATGGACTAGATGACATCTTGAGGTCTCTTCCAGCCCGACGTTTCTACGTTTCTATGACTCACACAGTCAAAGTAAGTCAGATAAGAGAAAGCAACTGATCAGCTCTCACGAGACTTTCTCAGGTTAATAGAGGGCACTTGCATGCAGCCATGGAGAGCTGCTAGGAGTGCTTGCCAAGATGGACAATCAGGAAAAATCATTTAAAAAATGTGTGGGGCTTAAAAGGTGTGTGAGGGGGGAGGGGCTTTCAGTCTCCATGACCCCTAGGCAGCGGAGTTCACAATTATGACCAGAGCAGTCAATGAGCGGCATTGTGGGACAGCAGCTGGAGGACTGTTAGGGTCGACATAGGTAACTCATTGTCTGCATCCATGCTGTGTAGAGTTCAGTACATGGACCATGGCTCAGTATCGCTATGTTGGCCTAAAACGAAGCTTACATTGGTGGGAGACAAATTTGAGTGAAGACACAGGCACAACTAGGCTGATGCGAGGCAGCTTATGTCAACCTAACTTTGTAATGTAGACCAGGACATAGTGAATCAGAGGCAGAAACAGGAGTAAAATGCAGGAATTCCTGGGTCTCTGTTTTGTGCTTAGTTCGCTAGACAACGCTGCCTTGGGAAGAAATTTCTCTCCAAGGCATAGGTTTTTGCAGAGACCTTGTGGGATTGTCACCTTCCCCTGTTACACTAGGATCATTAGGGTCAGGTACAAAGGAGATATGGCGGTGGGGTGAAGCGGCAAGGGAAGGCCAATGCCACGTTTTACTGTGTTTCTATGATTATGTAATTGCAACTAAAGCGGTATTAGTGGTGCACTTTCAAAGTGAGGTGCCAACCTGCCTTTGCCTGAATTGGCTTGTTAATGTATGTTGCCATGGAAGGAACGTGGCAGTGGGTAGAGAACGCAGAACTGAAAGGAATTAGAAAGGCCAGTCAAGTCCTTTCTATTGCCCCTTGCCTAAAGAAAACAGACAGGCTTCAGGGAGGAAGACTGTGATGGTCAATTCAAAAGCATCAGCAAATGGACCACACACATCTGTGTTCAAACTGGAGAAAGACGGGAAAGCAATCATTGCCAATTAACAATAATGATTAAATCTTCCCCTCTTGTTCTAGAGGAACAATACATTGCACTTACATACCACTATTCATCTGAAGATCCCACCTTCATGGTGTTGTCTCCGGGAGCCCAGTCCTACAGAGAATGTCTGTCTGCCTTGAGTCTGAGAGGGACGATGGAACAATCCAGCTCGAAACCGGGTTTTATGACAGCACCTAGGTTTTTATCTTTTGTCCTGGATGGGATTTCATTGTCTGCTCGTAACCCTTGAGGAACTCATAGATTTAAGGACTCTGCTTTCAATTCTGTGTGTTTTATGAGTCCTGAATTTCATCTCCCTCATGCCAAAGTTACACACACTGCTGTAATGGCAGTGACTGCAGAGGAACGAGACCCATGATGTCACGAATCCCACGTGCAGCAAGCCAGAATTTAACAGCCCAATTCCGTTTTTACTAAGCGCTTACTCAGTCAGTTACCCTTGGTGTTAATGACATGAGGAGAACTTCCTGATCTGGGCCAAAGTATCCCTGCTGACAACCAAAAGCCGTTGGATAGTAACTAGCATCTGTGCCCATATCTGTCGCACTCGGAAAATCTAGTGCACACGAGCGTCGTCACACTGCCCATCAGCCTTGGGGCCCTCTCTGCAGCCACACAATAGACACAGCACAGGCATGAACAGCACAGATTTTCCCCTCTCTGCCCCCCAAAAGTCCCCTAATGCCCTGGAGGCACCACATCTAGGAGTGCAAGGGGGGAATTCAGCCTGAGGAGAAGATCCCATAGGAAAGGACTGAGGTAGCTCAAAAAGGAATATTATGTTTGCTCTCCTAGGAGGAAATCGCAAACCACGAAGCATAACCAAGAAAACCCAAGGGTAAAGCTACGAACCCAAAAGCCTAGTGAGCGTTCGTCTCTTTTTTAACCCAAAGCAATAAAAAGTCCCAACGTTTTTTTAAAGCACAGAAACTTGCTGCACTCACAGTGATGCTCAGATTTCACAGCCGCCAGAGCAAACGCCACCCCAGGCGTTTGTCCCAGTAACGCAGCGAGATCTGAATGCCTGCTTTAGCTCCGCGGCATGGCTGCACCGTGGGCATTAGCAAGTGGCTGGCTTCTGGAATAGTCATTAAACAGCTGGAGGTTTCTCCCCTCTGTTTTTGTTCCTGCATGTGGCTGTGGTTAATAAGAGGACCTACGCTGCGATTGAAGCAGCAGCAGCAGGGGTTGGGGTTGGCGTTTTGCTATCAGTGGTGGAAGCCTGGCATGGAATCTGATGGATTTCACCCCAGAATCATGGGGCTGGCTGAAGCTAAGACTGAGGATTTTCTTCTCCGTGCTGTGTACGCCACAGTCCAAGGGCCTAAACAGGGAAAGTGCGAACCTGAAGATGAGCCACAGACTTTGCGCCCCTGTTGTGTGGAATCTTGACTGGCCGTTCAGGTGAACGGGCACATGAGAGAGAGGTCGCTGACATCTACTGAAGTCACCTGCCTGGCTGGTATAAACTGGCCTCCTGATGGGCACAGTCAGGAGAGAGCCCGACGATGGAAGGGGTCGTGGAGCTGTGACATCCCTCTGACTGCTTTGTCGCTCTAGCGTGATAACAAACCCTGTTGGAGGGGTTTTGTGGGGGAACTCTGACCACCCCTCCCCGGATTGTACGTACCCGTTCTGTGATGAAAGAGGGGATTTCTGTTCCAGGGCCGTAAACGCAGCACCTTTCTTCAGCACTAAATTCACGGAGATGCTGTTGCAGCCTGGGGCAGGTCACAACAATAGTGAAGCTGCTTTAAGTTGTATTGAGGACCAAGTCAGTCCCCAGTTTCCCTGGGTATCCAGTGGATGCAAAGGTGACATAAAGGCAGCGGCCCCGAATCTCTATGCAACCTACCCTTGGTTCAGTGGCTTGGTTCTCTTCGATTCCCTCTTTTCATAAGTGGCCCCTAGTCACATGGGTTTTGCCAGATGAATCAGCTGCAGTACGAAGAAAAACTATATGCAGGTGTGTTCAATCACCAGCTGACGTATGTGACCTCGGCGCTGCGGATGGGCAGCTCTAAGTCCTGTACACACAAGAAAGCGTTGGCTAGCTCTAAACACATCCCTCCTGTTTGGAATGTGCCTGTTAATAGCTTGTTCTACAAATAGTTTGCACACAAAATGTCCCTTGATCTTGAGTCTAAAAATGGCTCCAAGGAAGCCATTACCTCTGTCCAAATAAATTGTTCTACATAACTTATACTAGGAAAAGGCATTTAGCATTTGTCGGGGATAGTAAGTGATTCATGGGTGGCTTTTATATCTGCAATGCTGTTTAGGAGGGCTGCATTATTGTGGCTGAGAGAAAAGCTCTCAGAGAGTCGGAAGTCTGCAGGGACAGGAGAAGTAACTGCAAGCCCTTTGATTGCATGTGCACAACCTTTTCCTCTGTCAATCAAATGGCCTTCTACTTCGCTGTACGAAAACGAGGACGGAGTCCTACTGTTAAATGCCACTTGCCACGTGTCTCTTTGGGCCTGGCTCTGGTAGGCATTCCAGGCCCCAGTTCCTGTGGATGGATCTGAGGTGCTCCTCCCCTCCCAAGAGGCACTGAGCACCTTACCCGCTCTACCTCCATTCAATGGTATCTGAGGGCGCTCCACTGCTGGCAGGAGAGCCTGAGAACCCTGCAGAATCAACCCCTCGAGCTCCTTGGTGAAGGAAGGATGTTCTTGTGATGATTTCATGGAGGGGACGGCATAATGAGCTGGCCGGCCATGGCATATAGCCGATCTGCAACTGCTAGCAGCAAATATCTCCAATGGCTGGTGACGGGACACTAGACGGGGAGAGCTCGAGTTACACAGAGAATTCCTGCCCAGGTGTCTGGCTGGGGAGTCCTGCCCACATGCTAAGGGTCTAACTGATCACCGTATTTAGGGTTGGGAAGGAATTTCCCCCTGGGTCAGACTGGCAGAGACCCTGGGGGGCTGGGTTTCACCTTCGTCTGCAGCATGGCTGCACGGCTCACTTGCAGGTTTAAATTAATGTCAATAGTGAGTTCTGTCACTTGAAATCTTTAGATCACGTTATGAGGACTTCAGTAACTCAGCCGGAGGTTGGGGTCTCTTACAGCAGTGGCTGGGTGAGGTTCTGTGGCCTGTGATGTGCAGGAGGTGAGACTAGATGATGGTCCCTTCTAAGCCACCTAACACATAGGACTGGGAGTCAGGGATACAGCTGGTTGCACATGGCTGTAGTCTGTAATTTTCCTGGCTGGGGGGGGAGCGAGGCGTGGGCGTGGGCGTGGGGGGTGCAGGGGCTGAGATCTGCTACAAGCCCATTGCTCTGTTTGGAATATTCTGCTCCATGCATAAGCGTCTGATTCACCTCTGGGCCCTGCTGGCTGGCAGAAGTAGCCCTCTGCTTAAAAAGGCACAGCCATGTACCAGCCCAGCAATGACTTTCTTGGGTGTGGAAAAGACCACTGCTTCTCCTGGGGTTTCTTGTCTTCTTGTGGCTATGGGAAAAGCCAAAGAAAGTTCAAAGCAGGTTACACTTTATTTGAAAACAGGTGAGGGGAGTGGAGGAAATGCAGCTTCGCTAAAGAAAATTGTAAGTGACCTTAGCACCCTGGGCATGAGGGGTCTACGGTATTGGGGGCATGCGGTGCGACTGACTCTCCTGATGCTTGTAAGAAGTAAGCAGTTCTGCTCGGGATGCACAGGGTCGAACAGAACCCAGCTCAGTCACTCGGAGTTCTGCAGGGCTCGTACAAAGCAGCAGAGACATAATGTATTCAGCGAAGGCAGCAGAGCTGTCTGAATTCACAGCAGGCACGTGGAGTAAGACAATGCCACAGTCACTTGTCAGAGCCCAGCCACACTTTACATTTGACGCCAGCCATGCATTCATTACAGCAAAGAGCTGGGATATTTGCAAACTGTCTGTCGCAGTCTAGCATCCCGAGCCTGGCAAAACTCCCCCTCTAACCAATGTGCTCCTTGCACCCAAAAATCCGTGGCCTGGTTTCAGTGCCACTGACGTTAAGGGGAGTCATCAGTGCTCAGCACCTTTAAAAAAAAACCTCAGTAGCTTTATTTTTCCAGGACCAGTCCTCCTGCGGATTTTCTCTAAATGTAATACTTCAGCTTCAAGACCTTTGTGTGGCTCTTCAGAGACATTTCCATCCCTTGAGAAGCTTATAGAGTTAACCAAACTCAACCCAAAGCACTGGTTTTGGTGCCTAATGTAAGCAGCTGTAAAAATTATTATAGGCGCCTCACACAAAGTTTGCTCTCATAGTTAAGGCAGAGGACTGGAACACTGGAGATCTGAGTTCAACTCCTGGCTCTCTCATGAAGTCCCTGTGCAATGCTGGGCATTCATCTGTTCATGTCTTTGGGGATCAGTTCCCCATCTGTCAAATGGGGACGATAAATCTTTCTTGCTCTGTATTTAAATAATCAGCTGTTGAAGACAGAGGCTGTCTCTTCTTATGTGTTTGTACCATGCCTAGCACAATGGTGATTGTAACACCAAAGAAACAATCCACATATAATAAATAGGCTGAGGAATCTCATTGCAAAATCTTCAGTAGTCCTGTGAGCTGAGTGAAGTGATATGGGGTGGCAATTACCCGTAGTGTCTTTGGGAGACCTTATTGAATTTCGTTTAAGTATGTTTGAGGGCCAGTGGAGTAAATGAATGGTTTATGTGTAATCATGGGCTGGGATTATATGTAACCTCTCGCTAGTGGGGGAGATGGGATGTGGGGCCTGGGCAGTGCTACGAACACTCGAAGGAGTGTGTTGAACAGTGGGCCAGACGAGAATGGGGCTTTTGAGACAGTCTCGAGTGTTTTGCTTGGGGAATCTCTGGGGGAGGTGAATGCAAATCTCCCACATCTGGGCATGCAAAATTTCAGCCTTTGGAAGCTTCGCCTGAGAAGGAGACCGTTGTCGGCTGATTGTCTGTCACGTGAGGCCAAGATCAAAGAGCCAAACTGGACAGGGGAAAGATGGAACAATTTATAGGGATGTTAGTTCTGAGTTGAGACTGTTTCTGAACTCGTAACTGTAGGAAGACCCTGGATGGGGTTTGAAGGACTGACTCCTGCCAAAGCTCTTGTTGGAGTAGGGGAGTGATCTCCGGTAAGCTTATCAGCAAGTGTGGAGGTTCTTTGACTGTTTTAATAGGTTTTCTCTGTAATGCGTTCACTTTAAGAATCAATGTGCTTCTTTATAAAGAGCTGGGTGGTCACTTATAACTCCTGGCAATTACTCCGTTTCTAGCCTTTTGAAGTGCAGATGCTGGCCTGTTCAGACAATCTGCCTTGCTGGGGATATCACAGTGTAGGCAGGAAACTGCACATCCTGGAAGACCCCCAGGCAGGAAGGAGATACATGAGGGTCTCCAACCAATAGAGGTGATGGCTGAGAACCCAGGAGCCCTGTCCTTGGTGTCCCACAGATGGAAAACACAGGTTCAATTGCCCTGAACTGTTGAGACAATGAAACCCTAATAGGCCTCCACTCGAAGACAGCCCTTTAGGATAAGCAGACACCACTGGGCTATGAAGCCAGCAGCATTCCTTAACTCTGTGTTGCTGCAGCTGAACTGCGCAGTGTGGCATTCCCTGGCCATCTCTGCTTGGGAATCTGCCATCGCATTATTTGCCATGGCTTCACGCCAACAGTCAGCAGTGTGACTCTGCCTCGAAAAGCGCTGCCCAAGAAGGGTGATCAAAAGAGGAAATATGGGCGAGTAGCCATCCATTCACACACCATGAAATGTAGGCTCCGAGAATGAGAATATTTGAGCCCGGTGCCTCTCCATCTCCTTTAAATTCCTGCAGCTCCAGCGTTAGGGCCGTCTCATCACTGAATAATTAGTTTGTTTTCAGAAGCTGGTTAGAATTTCTATCGAGACACCAGTGACACACCAGGCGGTAGGGATTCTGCTGTGGAACGAAGACGCCCTTCTGTTGGGGAACACACTTGGACAGCCAGCGCCAATGGCCCCATCCTCTCCCCATCTATTAATTAATTAATTCGTCCCCATCACTACATTAGCTGAGCACCTCAGTCTTTAATGCATTCATCATAACACCCCGGAGGTAGGAAAATATTATCTCCATTTTACATATGGGGAAACTGAGACAGTGACAGACTAAGAGACTCACCCAAGGTCCTGGAGGGATTCTGGGGCAGAGCAGAGAATTGAACTGGACTCTTCCACAGCCCAGGCTAGCACCCTAAGCACTGGTCCATGCTTCCTGTAAGGAAGAGGGAGGGAAAACTCTGTTTGCTTCCACTGATCAGGTCCTAGGACTTCTCACTTTGGGGACTGGGGTTTGCATGCCCATAGATCACCTCCCCTCCCCCAGAACCTCCAGGATCCCTGCTGGTCTCAGGGGATTCACTACAGGCCACAATGTCACCTATATAGTGGCTTATGCTTCACAATGGCTCTGGAGCTCCCTGGCTGTGTGGCTGTATTGGACACACAAGCCACTGTTTCCCCCGGAACCACTCATCCCTCACCGTGCTGTATCAGGCCATGTTAACGTCTTCCCAGTTTTGTGTTGGAGATGGAGAAGGGGGCCTTTAGCCAGCTTCCCAATCCCAGCCCCTGACAGCCCCTCCTCTTCCCCAGCAAAGGCATGGGACTGGAACCCAAACTGCAGGACTTCTGCAGAACTGGGAGGCGTGGATCATGTCACAGCAAAGCTTTGTCCCATTCGGGTGGGTGCGGGCTCCCATCCCTGCAACCCAGAGGGGGAGTATGGGGCCCTCAGTCATCCCTGCAGCCCACCTCTCACCGCAACCAACTTGCGTTTTGCTTGAGCAAGAATGAATGGAAGGCAGATGTGGGAATCATGCGGCCTGTGTTCGAATCCTGATTCAGCTGCTAGCCTGCCTAGACAAGCCACCTCACCCCCTCTGTGCTGGCTTCTCTTCCCACCCTTTGTCTGTTGAGGTAGTAAGTTTTGCTGAGTTGGGACGGTCGGTTACTGTGCCTTGCATGGCTGGGACCCTGGGCTCTACAAAGTACTACAAAGTAGGAAGCGCGTGCTACAGGATTGCACACCTAATGAACTGGGCTGTAACCAAATGCCATGTACAGTGAAGTGGGAGGAAAGCCCCAGGTTTGTGGTCAATGCATCGTGGCCTGCAGTGGAGAGGTTCTCTTGTAAAGAGCGTGAGACACGCTGCTCTTGGGTGCATCCGTGTAAATTGAGAATGACTCCCTTCAAGCCAAACGCTTACTACAATCACTTTGTTATGGCCTTGATTCAGTAAAGCCCTTAGGCAAGTTCTTAAAGTTAAGCACGTGCTAAAGCGCTTGGCTGAATCAGGATCGACAGGTGGGGTCTCCCTATACACCAAGACTCAGGTTATCCTCCAGAAATGCACTGTGACTCATTCAAAGAGCGGAGTAACATGTATACCGAATGGCCAATGTTACAGAGCTGTCAAGGTCCATTTCTTTCAAGCTACTGTCAAGTAGCATCTGCCCTAGGATTTGGAACATCCATGCTTAAAAGGAAGATGTTTAAATCATAGTTTTCCTAGATAAGTCATATGCTAGGACAAATTTTCCAGCCAAATTTTGTTATAAAAATCAGACCATGGTTCTTAACTCAGTGGCTAGTGGGAAAGATCGGTATTAGGTCCAGATTCTTTGGAAGCCATCCATTTATTCGAGATCTGGTCCAATTCCTGAAACTCAAATGACGTGTCTTTAGGCAGTTGTTAGCAACACTAGAGATTAAACTGAAAGGTTGGACATTGTTTTAACAATCAAGTCAAGCTTTGTTTCCCAGCCTTTCCACTGATCTAAAATCTTTAGCACTGGCTATTTCACTTAAGGAGCCTGTAGATAGAAAGGATCGTATTTTGACATGCCACGCCGGTGACCACTCAGGTGTGAAGGTAGAATTTGGCTACCAAGGTTGCCATTATACATATGTTCACACAGAGGAGGAGCGAGATAGATACTGCTGGGTGGTATGTTCATGTGTAAATTGGGGGGGAAAGGTGAAAAAAATTGCATCTTACACTATCTCACTGCACCCGACCCATAAATCCATCTCCAAATGAGCACTGTTCCAAGTTCCATCCTGCTCTGGGAAAGCTTTCAATCAGCCAGCAATTTTTCAAGACTCAGCTGCTAGAGGAACGTGTTTTGTCTTTCCGCCAGGGTACAACTTCTCTTTAAAGTTGAGCTGCTCCCAAGTGCAGGATGGCCAATAGTTAGTCCTGAATCAGTAACTGGCTTGTGCCGCAAGGTCCCCCAGACCATTAAGGCTAGAAAAAGAAGGCTTTATCTGACTGGAGATGTGTCCCAATCTCCTTTCCACTGAAAAGGGGGCACTTCTTCCTACTCCTGACATATTATAAAATAGTGGCGCTTACTAGCCAGACACTGGACATACAGAAAAGCAACTGTAACTTTACAGGATTCTTCTATTTTCTAATACATTTTCCCTTCCTTTCAGGCTGATGCAGTAGGGCTCAACAGTTTGGCTTTAGAGAGGTGCGAAAACTACCACCAACTAACCCCTCCCGCAGCTGGCCGAAAATGTAGCAAAAACTAGTGTTTGTTTAACTATGCTGTGACAATAAATTGTATCCTGGTGCGGTATAAAGGTTTTCCTGGGGCTTATTTGGTCATTCATCCACGCCGATTACTGCTGAAGAGTAAAGCCAAGGCACACTGTTATAAGACATGCCGCAATTTTCCAAGCAGTCGAGGGGGTTAGACGTGCATTCTCTGGTATGCGTCTAAATCCCCTAGACTGCTTTGAAAGCTCAACCTGCCTGTACCGAAGTGCAGAAGCTCAACTCAGCCTGGATGATGGAGGACAGCCCTCTGGCTCCATGGGCCATTTCGAGAGGCAAGCGAGCCAGCCCTAGTTGGAAGCTGGGTTTTCTCTGCAGTAGATCCCAAGGGAGGGGTCGGAAAGGGAAAAGCGAGCTCCACGCGGCGACCCCCCAGCTCCAGTAACCAGACGCTTTACGCGGCACTGTTTGAAACTTAAACTTTATTGCGACAAAGAAATAAAAACCGAAGGGGCGAGAAAACGGCAGAGAGCGGGTGGGGAAGAAGTGGTGAGAAATCACAACTCAAGCCAGTCGGGGACAGTGGAACGGAAAGTTTATTTAAAACACCTGGGAATCAACTTAGTAATTATCCCCCCCCTTCAATCTCACCCTAAGCGCGGAGTGGGTGTGGACAGTCTTCGGCTCCGGGCGTGGAGCGCTGCGCAGGACGCGAGGGAGCCGGGGAGGAGGCCGGGCCGGGAGGCTGGCTGGGCGAGCTAGCAGGAGGTGAATGTCTTCCAGAAGAAGTTCTTGCAGCCGGCTTTGCGTTCCCGGGGCGCCAAGGCCGGGTTGGAGTTCGCCGAGCGCTCCAGCTCCAGCCTCACCTCGTCCTGCTCCGGCCCTCGGGACAGCTCCTCGGGCTCCAGGGCTTCATTCTCCGCCGGGCTGGGCTCCGAGAGCAGCTCCGCCAAGAAGTACTTAGCCAGCTCCTGGGGAAGGGGAGATAGAGGGCGTGAAGAGCCGGGATCTGCCCCGGAGCGGAGAGGCGGGCGGTTGGGGTACAAATCTCAGCGCTAGCCCACCCGCCGGGCAGCGGCTAGTCGCAATGGGGGCGCCTCTGGCCCCAGCCTTAGCTGCAGGAAAGCCTCCAGCAGCTCTGGCAGAGCCCCCCACCTCCGCCCCGAACCCTCGGACCCGGCACAGCGCCGAGCCGCCTAGAAAGGGGGGCTGGAGGCGCACGCCGGGGCCGTGGGCTGCTAGCTCGACAGGGAGCGCCGAGCGGGCCCTTGGAGCGAGGCGGGGCTGGTTTCAGCACCCTGGAGAGCTCCCCCTCTGCCGGCCGCTGGCTGGGCGCCGCCCGTCGGGCCCGAGCTCGTTTGCAGCGCCTAGTGGGGACGCGCTGGGGCGCTGGCCCCGCCGCGCCTTGGCACGGGTGGGAAAGGGCTCCGGAGCGGCCTGCGGCCGGCACCCAGCCGGGGGAGCCCTGCGGCCAGGCGCCTGCCGGGTGGTTGAAGGTGAAAGCAGCCAGGCAACAAATAACAGCCCTTCCCGCGGGGCCCTGCCGCTCGGCTCCCCGCAGGAGAAAGGCGCCTGCTTGTTGCCCTGCCCCTGAGAAAGGCCCCCCGGCCACGGACGGAGAGGACGTGGCACCCACCCCGCCAGACAGCCGCAGCGGGCTCGGGATCCGCGCCGGGCCAGGGCGAGGGCGACTCGTACCTGTTTGCCCGCTGCTGCAGCCAGTGATTTCTGCAGGAACTGCCGGAGCCTCGGCTCCGAGGGCGCGGCGGAGACGCTGCTCACCGCCAAGGCGACGCAGAGCAGGGCGAGGGCGCACTGGAGACGGCAGGACAGCATCTTTCCAAGCGCGCCGGGGAGCTGCGCCAGCCAGTCGGGCAGAGAAGAGGGGTCGGGGGGGCCGATAAAGAGCTCGAGTCTCCACTCCGCAGGCGGCGGCTGCTTCTGGGATCTCCTCCCCGCCCGACCCCCTTTTAAACCCGTCTCCTGACGTCAAGGCAAAGGCGCCCCCCTCGCCACTTTTACGCACCAGCAGGCGCGCAGATCAGTCGCCCCAGGTGATGGCCCGGCACCAGGCGAAGGGGCTTTTACTAACTCCACGAGGCTGGTCTAGAGCCACGCTGACGCGCTTCCTTGCCTCTGCCGAGCTCTGGGGAGGAGGGGGCCGGGTGGGCTGTGTTGGGGCGTCCCTAAGTGTAACGCGGAACAGGAGCAGGGCAGGGGGACGTTCCCAAGACACAGACGCGTCTCCAGAGTAACTCTGGGGGACGATCCCCGGGGGGGGGGGCTCTTGGGGGCTGTAATTGCTCTTTGAGAAGTTTACTTAGCCCGGGAAAGACGCAGGGGCAGAGAAAAGGATGAAATTGACCGGGAATCTCCTTTAACGAGTCGGTTCCCTCAATGGCGAGTTGCCAGTTGTCAGTCCCTGTCCATTGACTTTCGCACACATTCCGCCGGCGGCTGGTTTCCATAAGCACTTGGCAGGTGAATCAACCAAGTGCATCTCAGGGACTCATCAGCTTCCCCTTTAGCTTGTCCAACGTTTTCCTCTCCGCTCCATGTTGGAGCAGTTCTTTGGCATCTTACTACTTCCCTAAAAGGAGCTCAAACTTCATTCCGAGGAGAGGCGAAAGCCCTGGTGCAGAGGAAAGCTGCATGAGCGGAAGGATGCAAGGGAGATTAATTTAAAAGCAAAATATTGCGCATACACCCTGTTCCTATCATGCATTTCCAAGCCTCTCCATGAACACGGACGGTCTGTCTGTCTATTGAAGCTGGGGTTTGGACTAGAACCTCCTGAGGTCCCTTCCAACCCTAATCTTCTATGATTCTATCATTTACCTCTGCCAAATTGCTGGTGCATCTTTAAAAAAACCGTTAAGATTGTTTCCACTTTTAAAAACCTATTTTCAATCAATCTCTGTAGCCCCGAAGGTGAGATGAACTATTAGACACGAGTGCAAATCTCTGAGAGAGAAAACCCGATGAAACCAACTGCACCAGTTGGGTTTAAAAGGTTTTTCATTCCCAAGGAAGTAGTTTTGCTCCTGCGCTTAAAGGCTGTCTGATATGAAGAGTCTTCATGATATTTATTCTCTTGCATGTATTTCAATGTAAAAATCGGGTCAGATTTCACTTCGGGGAGATGCATCGTTTCTCCGAAATTAACCTTATCACGCTTAGAGCAACTGTACACACTTGTTGGGATGATTTCTGTCTGAAGGCTGAACAGGCACAAAGAATCCAGCTTTTGTTCTCGTCATTGTGCCCACACGTATAGATCAAAGAGAGGTGCTGTGTTCATCCATACTCGCCTGTGTTTGTCTGGGGAAAGCAAAGTGAGTGGCTGAAATTATCGGGATTATTTTTGTAAGAAAACTGTCCCAGATATTCCCCTTCACGGGAGGAAAAAACCCACTGGGGTGCGGGCTGCTCCGTGCTATAGGAAGATCGAGGCAATAAGTAAGTGTGTTTTAATTGCGTTTACTACCATCAGCTTGTCTTGTAATGCCTGGTGCCTGTGTTTTCACCACCCCGTCCCTTTCCAGCCCCTCAGGCACTTCTGTTTGATCCCGTCTTTCTGCCACGACGTTGTTCCTTTTCCCCAGGGACATTTCATCAGCGAGTGTCAGCAAGCGCGTTCAGGTCAGGCGGGGCTGGCCCGGCCTCGCTGTGCCACGCATTGGTCGGGACGCCCCGTTCCCTTCTTGGCCCGCAGGGTTAGATGTGCCTGGAGCCTGGGCTCCGATTTGCAGCTTTAATGAAACATCTGGAAATCAGCCTTTGCAGCCCGGCTTAGTGCCTTTATTCCCTCCGCCCCGCGCAGCTCAGCGCCGGCAGCGCCACTGGCTGTTTGCTAGCCAGGAGTCGCCTGGCCCCTGATGTCCGGCCAAACCAAACCCCAGTGCAAAGCCAACGTCGGGGGGGCAATGAAGAGGCAGCGCAGGGAATGCAATGTCCACAGCGGGCTTTGCAAAGGCTCCCTCTCCCCCCCTCGACAGTGCCTCTCCGGGGGCGCGCTCTCTGCGCTCTGCTCTGCCGGGCTCGGGGAACGCGGGGCAGCCGCGGGGGAACCAGTGCGGGGGCTTGGAGTTCAGCTACCCCGGAGCGAGGGGCGCGCCTCTCCGCCCGCTCAGCGCAGGCTCCAGCAGCCCCCCGGGGCCCCAGCGCCTGAGTGCGGAGGGCAAACTTGTCTTCTCCAGCCGTGATCGCGGGCCGACCCAGCCCTGCCATAACCCACCTCCCAGGGAGGGATCTGACTTCTGGGGCCAGCTTTCAGTTCCCCCCTAGCTCCGCGGGCACCTGGTCCCACAAGGGGTTCCGCAGGGCTGAGCGTGGGACCCAGCAGCTGTAGATGTAGGGTGTCAATTCTGGCTGGCCATGTGCCCGGAGGTTTCCTCCCATGACATAATCTTTCATTCCAGGTTAATCTTTATTTCCTGGCGGCTCCAGGACAATCCTGGAGGCTTGGCATCGCTAGGTAGATTGCTTCCCTAGGGGTAATTAGTTTCGTTTCGGTACCAGTCCCCCTCCCCTCCCAAGCCCCCTCCTCGCCCGCTCCTGATGCAGGTGGCAGAGTTCTGCCCTCTGCTTTGGCCACCTCGAATATGCAGGAGCGTTGGTTCTCAGGGGAGGGAGGCAATTCAGGAGTATTGCAAATGAGCATTGATTATGCATTAGTGTTTTGTTTCCGTGCTATTCGTGCTGGTAATAAATCTTCTCCGCCCACGTGCTAAAATCTGCCCTGTAGAAATTATCCTAAAAATTCATAATTAATAAGCCTGGGTTAAGGACAATCTCTTATTGAAGTCAGTGAGTGGATTTTGCCGGAGTAAAGGGAGTCTAGATTAATCCAACTCTAATATCGGAAGAGAAACCCATCCATCCATCCATCCCTATATCCTTGGCTGGCTGTCTAGCTCCTGTCCTCCCTAACCCTGATCACTCAGGCACCTAGATGTAATAGCAAACATTGTCTCTGATAGCAGGATCACCTAACTTTCACAAGAACAGAATAGTCCTTTTGGCTCAGTTCCTTTGGCAGGTTGGCACCTCTTTAGCCCTCATTACATATCCCCCCCCCATCACTTTCAGCCTCCCCCATACAATATCCCTACTACATTTGTCCAAGGACCTGGTGAATTTCTGTGGGGCACTAGCAGCCACAGGACTCTGGGAAGCTGCAGCTGGAGTGGTCTGGGATGCCGGAGAAAGTGCAACAAAACATTTCTAGCCTGTGATTTGTCTGGGGGAAGCTGGCGTTACCTCCCAGGTGGTGGTCTGAGAAACACAAAGTACAGGGCCAGCTCTCTAGCTGGTATAAGGCGGCGTCGCTTCATTAACGACCTCGCAAACCTGGTGCATGCATGGATCTGCACAGAAGGTTTTCTGATCTGGGCCTGCTTTCCAGCTGGTCAATTTCATCAGCTTGGTGGGGGTGCAATTAGCAGACAGGAATGAACCTCAGTTCAGTGTGTGAATGGCTGAACGGTGCAGAATGGCTTCTCAGCATTAAAGGCAGTTTAGATAATGATGAAGCCACTTGCATGAATCATTTGTGCTGAGAAAATACGAGGTAATTGCGTGTTTCTCGGCTTGCCTCTTCAAAAAGAGCAAAATCGCCATGCGTTTTACAAAGGTTTTTTCCCCCTCCTTCTCCAGAGAAGGAATCCATGATGCTGCATCGTCCCTCTCATGAAGGGCCTGAGGGAG
The DNA here is from genome assembly GCA_007922155.1 of Mesoclemmys tuberculata. Taxonomy (NCBI): domain Eukaryota; kingdom Metazoa; phylum Chordata; order Testudines; family Chelidae; genus Mesoclemmys; species Mesoclemmys tuberculata. The sequence goes on along the minus strand of ML675649.1, from coordinate 4,554,366 downwards.
CAGAGCACCTAAGTGTATATGTGACTTTAAAGCTGGGCATCACCCGTGGAAGTCAGTGGGACCTCACATATGTTTAAAGTTATGCACGTGCTTAAGTGCTGTGTGGGAGCAGGGTCCTTCTGCAGTGTCACAGGGGAGGTCCTCCATGGTCTGGCTGAAATAATGACTGCAGGGTCGATCCCATGTGCTTTTTATCGGAATATCGCAGCCGATTTTGTCAACATGAATGAGTAGTGCCCCGGTGAGATAAGGACCATTCTCCTCTTTTTACAGATGGGGAAACTGAGGCACAGGGTGGTGGCGTGCCTAGCCCAGGGTCACACAATGAGCAGGCCAGCCCAAATTTTCAATGTAAACCTTCTGACAGCCTCTTATCAGTTGCTTTTCCTTCTATGTTCCTCTCTTTCAGCCGCAGGTCTAATAACTTCGAGTACCTGGACCGTAGCGAGGTGATGCTATGGCAGCGTAAGCAATAGGGACATGAATGGATGTGAGGCTCAGAGCACCTAACTGAGTCTAACACCTGGTGTAATTTACAGGAAGCCAGGAGATGTCTGAACACCCTCTATAATATCCTCTGAATTGTTCTCCCGGTGGGGATTCCTTGTACCTATAGGAGGGAGGACATGGACCCAGTCCTCCGATTTATCCCCGAGAACTCGTTGCCTCCCCGCAGCAGCAATGGGACCCAGGCGTCCTGACTGCCAAGCATCTGCTCTAGCCACTAGGCAGTACATTCTACAGCCACACTGGAAGGTGCCTAGCTGAGTAGCAAAGCCGTCTATCTGAATGATGTAGCAGGAAGAGTGGAGGAGCGTTGTTATTCCAGTGGCCTGGCTGATGGGAAGCTCACTGGAGCCCCTTCTCTCCCATGCCTTCCACCTCCGCCTAAGCGTGGTTTGGTTTAGGAACCAAGAGCTGGTTACCTGTACTGTTCATTCCAAACACAAGGTAACTCGCCAGCACTCTACAAGTGAGCCTCCCGCTGGAAACCATAGGGCGAAATGGAGACAAAGGGCTACGGCCTTGGTCCCTCAAGTGTCCTTTGAACAGAGGGAATGAAAGCAGCCTTAAACCAGGAGCTGCGGATTGCTACCAGCATAGGGAGCCTTCCGGGGTGGGCTGAGGAGGGGGAGTGGACATGCCAGGGGAATGATAGCAATTCTGGCTGGTGGTAGCTGCCATGCAACACACAGCCACCATCAGGTTGCCCCCCCAACCCCCTCCCTGCCCAGGCCAGCTCAGTACCCAGTGTGCCCCAGAATCAGGGAAGGAAGGAAAAGCGGCATACAGAGCTTCTAGTGCACCAGGGGCTCTAGACAGAAGTACATTCCTGGAAGGAAATGCTGGCCGCTAGTAGATCTGTGTTTATAGGTCCCTGAGCCCGGAGATGGTAGGATTTGCTAGGTCTCTCTGGAAATCTGTGCTTAGATGCCTGAAGTGTATGCCCATCGTTTGGCTGGGCTGGGGAAGAAGCACAATTCAATATGGAGCTGTTAAACAGCTTCCGCCCCTCGAGTCTTCCACCTCCTAGGCACAGGCCCTGACTCTGCTCTCCCTTGCACTGGTGGAAATTTAGGAGGGACTTCACTGAAGTGAGTGGAGTTAAACTGGTTTCAGACTGGTGTGAGATCAAAATGGGGCCCTTAAAAGGTCAGCTCTTTAAGGCCTTTGACAGAATCAGCCTCTATGTTCTGTCCAAAAGCTGGACACACTGTCAGCACCCTAATAACACCACATAATTCAACGGTAACGATTACCATAACTCTCCATAGGTGAGATTCATTCTAGTGCAGCAGGCTGGTCAGCAGGTGTTTTGCCAGGGGTGAAATTCACGCACAGTGCATTGTTGAATTCAGCAGCATGACAGGTGTGTTCCCCCTCAGCATGATCTGGAAGTGGTTCCCTGCAAGCTAGCAGGTAAAAGCATGAGTCCTCCAAAACAACAGTCTAAGGCTACTCTTTGCCTTTGGAGTGGCTAAGTTCCCAGTCGGCATTAGAGCCTTACGATGAATGTTCATGTCGTTCGGTCTTCCCTGGCTCCCCTCCCCCTGCAGCCACAGTTCATTCCCCTGCTGTTTGTCAGATGGGGAGTAGATCTATTGCTAGTTTGTTCTCATAATGATGTGCTCGCCCCTCCACTTCCCGAGTCGTGCATCAGGCCTTAGTCACACAACTTCCGTTAAAGTCAGTGCCCTGAGAACAGGCTCGTTAGTGTCTGGTTAAAGGCACGCGCAGAATCTCTGTCCCGTTCAGAATGATGCCTGAGCGCACGGTGATCGCACTGCCAGTAGGCTTCCTTATCGTCTCGGAGGGTAGAGGGGGGGCTTGCAGAGTCCTGGGTGGGTGCATCTTCACTGCAACATTCCCATCACCCTCTGCTGCTCCCCATCATTCAGAAATTCCCAGGGGTGAGCTCCTGCCCCGAATCAGTTGAGCCATCAATAAAAGTAAATCAGACACCACGGCGTGCAAAATAAGCCAGTCCAGATTCTGCCCTCAGACTCTCACGCCCAGCTCTGCTGTCGTCAATGGACTGTGTGCGTGATGCTAAAGGCACCATTCAGCCATAAAGGGCTGGGTCTCATCTGGCAGAGCGGTGCTTGACACAGGACCCAAGTGAGTGTTCGTGTGTACGGGGCTTTATGCCACGTTCACCAGTTCTGTGTTCTGGGGCAGCCAGGAGCTGGTTTGGTCCCTGGAGTACGTTAGGGCAGCCTCAGGGAAGGTGTAACTTACTCCTGGCTTCCCATGCCTGCAAGTGGCCATTCTCACAGCCGGGAGTAGCCGGATTGCAGAGGTGCTCGAGCCATTTCTCTTTTCCCCTGGCTGTGCCTGCCAGGGGTGGATTGTAGGGAGGTGAACAGGCACATATCCAGCTGGCAAGATACGCCAGCTTTGGGGGCGTAGCTTTGTATAGTCTGTAAGGTTTGCCCAAGCACAGCTGTAGTTCTGTAAGGGAGTGAAGCTGAGGTCACTGAAGAGACATTTCTCCTTCTGTCCATTGGGCTGCTGCTATTTCATTCCATTATTTCTGCAGCCCTGTTGGGGGGCATGTGGTTTCACAGACTATCTAAGTGACAGCTTCTTTCCCCAGTTCCCATAATTACCCCTGAGTTTACAGGTTATTCCACTGATCTTCCGAGCAATTAATCATTGAAACCAGTCAATTGTGGCTGCAAGTGTAGTCTCAGGCTGGAGAAGTTTGCCCTCTGCTGTCACAGCAGGGACATGAACAGCATTTTTCAGCTGTATGACCAAGACTCCATGCCTTAGTTAAACCTGAATTTGCAGAGTCAACCTGGATCCTGCCTTAATTCGGTTGGGCAGTGTTATCACAGTGCGCTGAACTGCTGACATGTTCCACCCCAGAGGTGGCCGCATTTCAGTGCTGTGTGAAGTGACAGATGTCCTGATCAGGCCCTCCCCTTGTAAGCAAGCTCCAGAAGGGCCAAAATTAAGTGGTTAACTCCGAGGCTGCATCATCTTCCCCTCTAGTGCATGGGGTCTCCCAACCTGGGATGTGGGCCTCACCCCAGAAAGTCCATAGATCTCAGGACATCCGTGAAGTGCAGGGATGCTCCCACAGAGAGCCAGGGCCTCTCCCCAGCATTAGTCTGTATCTGAATCCCTTTTGCCATGACATTCTGCTCACATGTAGATTTAAAAAAATGCTCTGGAGTTTTGTGGGTGCAGAGAGAGAATTTATGGGAATTAATTATGAGAGGATTAGCTCGGCGAGGATCGGTGTCCATTCCTGTGGGTATCTGAAAACTGGACACAGAGTCGCTCTCCCTTTAAGGATTAAAATCCCACAATAACAATGTAGCAGAACCTCCTGAAAGCCCAGGCTAACTGGAACTACAAGACAATCTCCATTATCTGTTGGCAGAATAGGGGCTAGGACACGCAGTCCATTCTGATTCCATACAGCAGAGGGCAGTGGTACATAAAGGAGAAAACGGGGATTGAGGTTCTCCAAAATGCCGCAGACCCCTGACTGGGCGCAGCTCACCTGAAAGGGCTTCCCTGGTGAGACAGGGAAGAGGGGACGAAGTTGCTGGGTTTTGAAATGAGATGGAGGCAAAGAGATAGAAGAAGGCTGGTCCAGGCAGCGGGTGCTACCGAGGAGAAGGTTCTTGCACCAACAGTGGCTAATACATAAAGGAGGCCAGTGCTAGGTAAGCAGGGGGGGAAGAGACAAATTCTGCTTTCACCCTAGAGCAAATCCAGAGAACTCCACTGAACTCTCTGGAGTCACGGGGTGCAGAACTCAACCCTAGGCCCGCATGATAGGATCGTAGCAATGGAGGGCTAGAAGGAATCTCAGGAAGTCATCATGTCCATTCCCCTCATTTTACAGGGGAGGCAGGACCAAGTAAAACTAGACCAGCCCCGACAAACCAGGGGTTTGTCCAACCTGTTCTTAAAAACCTCCAACCATGGGCATTCTGCAATCTCTTCCGGACTGTAACTACCCTGAGAGTTAGAAAGATTTTCCTAATATCTAACCTGAATCTCCCCTGCTGCAGATGAAGCCCTTTACTTCTTGTCCTACCTTCGGTGGAGAACAATTGACCACCGTCCTTTTTATAACAGCCCTTAGCATATTTGAAGATCTCCCCTCAGTCTTCTTTTCTCAAGATCAAACAGGCCTGATTTTTTATCCTTTCCTCAGAGTTCAGGTTTCCTAAACCTATCATCATTTTTGTTTGGATTCTCTCCAGTTTGGCCACATCTTTTCAAAAGTGTGGTGCCCAGAACTGGACACAAAATTCCAGCTGAGGGCTCCACTAGTGCATTAGAAGAACAGTGATCTCCCATGTCTTACGTACACCACTCCTGTTCATACATCCCAGAACGACATTAGTCTTTTTCGCTCCTGCATCACATTGGTGACTCATATTCCATTTGTGATCCATTATAACCCCAAGATCCTTTTCAGCCGAACGACCACCTAATCAAATATTCCCATTTTGTACTTGTGCGTTTGGTTTGTCTTTCCTGGGTGAAGTACTTCACACTTGTCTTTATTGAATTTCATCTTGGTTAGATTCTCCTTTGGGAAGGCTACTGCAACCCACTGGAGCACATGCTGGAGAGAGGACGTCCTGCATAAATAAGGGGCTGGCACTGAAATGCTCGGTGCAAAGGTTAACAGTGCCCATGGTGCCTCAGTACTTTAGAGGGTCTTTAGCAACATACACAGGAGATCCCGTGTCCTTTCAAGCCACACTAATGGAGAGAGAGAGACAGGAACTCCCAGACATCAAGAAACACAGAGATTAAAGAATCCACGAGGCAGAGAGATGGGGCCAAGTGGTCTTATACCCTCAAGCCCAGGGCAATTGGGGGTCAGGCCATTATAGATGCAGACTTGCTCAGTTGCTATGTTTTGGATCTGAATCCAAGCCTTCCCCAGGTTTGGGGTGTATCAACTGCTGTATCAATGGCTGTAGTCAAGGTCTAGCTGAGGGATTCTAAACCCAAAGGAGAAGGAATGTACCCTGGGGAGATCAAGATCCGGGCTGAGGGGGATTCATTTTCTCAGGAGCTGCTTGAAATGGGGCCCGATTTCACAACTGTGGCCAACTTTTGAATTTTGAAATTTAAAAACTAAACAAACAAAATAAAGAAGAAGAAAACGGTCAATTATCTTTTGCGGTTTTTTTTTTTTTTTTTTTGCAAAAGTCCTCCCTCGACACACACGTTTTTGGACATGCTATAGAACTGATTGCAACTTTTTTAGAATGTCAACATTAAGGAAACCCCAAAACAACATGGAAAAATCATCTGAAAACATTTGTCTCAACTGGCTGGAGTTGTGATCTCCAATGGAACAGGGCTATTGGCCAGGCCACCCAGCGTGCGCAAAGTTCACTGTGCTCCACTGTTGTGTTGGTGCAAGTGTGCATTTGTTGTGGCACTGTGGCAAGGATCAGAAGTTGAATATATTTGTTGCCTTTCAGCGCAAATGCTCCCGAAACATTTCACAGACTATCTACTGTAATGAACGCCCTAGGGTGTATCTCTTCACAACTGGTCGGTTGTGTGTCATAGACCTTATGCTGCTAGCAGTGAATGGAGATTCTCCTCCAGCTCAGCTGTCAGCAACGTGTACTTTTGGAATTGTAGAATATGAGTGCTGTAGCCATGAAATTCTAAGTAGCCACAGTGTGCAGCAAAAGGACAGTGGCCACAGAGTAGTTACAATGCTATAACTGCCTTGAAATGCAGCCAGCTCTGGGGAGGAGCGAGGCAGCCAGCCGGAGCACCCCATCACTTGCAGCTTGCCTTTAGAACATAGCACAGCAAGCCTCCTGTCTGTGCAGCCGTGTGACTGTGCCTTGGGGGAGATGCGCATGCTGGCACTAGGGGAGCAATTAGCTACTCCTGAAAGATAACGAGCAGTAAGAGCTCAAAAACTAGCTAGAAAACCCATTCTGGTTGGTATTTGGCATATCCCTGGGAGAGGCTGTACACACAATGGGCTCTGCGTGCCAATGTGTGTAATTACAACAAGAATGGACGGGGTCCCCTTTGGGGAGTGTCTGGCTACAGAATTAGCATGCTTTCAAGTGCACTGATTAGCCACGCCTAGCCATGTCTTTTTGTTTACCAGAGTGTCATTTGAAATAGTCCAGACAATAAATTCTTATTAATGGGAACTCAACATGTGCCTTCCTTCTGAAAATGAGCCTTAAAGGGATACTGTCAAGATAAAATTCCTCTGCCCTCTGGCTTTACACTTAGATCGTAAACTCCTTGAGGCTGTTTCATCAGTGATTGTGTGTGACTAGTGTTTAGCACCACGGAGCCCTTGTCCTGGACTAGGGCTGCTAGTTCAATCCCAGGACAAATACTAAACAAGAGTTTTACAGCTCATAGGACAGCACTTTGATGTAGCAGATCTCAAAGTACTTCCTTTATCCCCGTTTGTAAAAAATTGGCAAGTGAGGCACAGAGAGGTTCAGTGACTTGTCCAGGGACACTCAGCAGAAGAGCCTAGAACAGAGCCCAGAGCTGCTGAGTTTGTCCTGTGTTCTGCCCACTAGGAAACACTGCCTCCAGTTTTAAAAATCCTTCGTTCAGCAAGCCCAATGTCATGAAGAAATTTGGCAATAATAATGTTGTGACACGCTGTACCCCATGTACCATGGTACCATCGTACCTGATGGTGCGAGTTGTGCCTCATTCATGGGCAGCCTTAGAGTGTAACGGCGTATTGTCTAATGCAAAGGATGCCATGTGCGATGTTTTGGGAACGCTCAGGGCATGCTGAACCTTAGTGTCGTGGTAGCAGGTTTCCTGCAATGTCACACATGGGTACAGATACGAAATGCTGCTGTGTCACATCCCCACGTGCGTGTCTCACGTGGTTTGAATAGACGCAGACAAACACAACGTTGTGTTCCGTGCCCCGCAGAGGCCTGCATACAGAAACAATGCACTGGCCGATGCATCGCTCAGCACTTTGGGGCAAGCGGAAGGCATCACGCCCGCTGCCGGACAGGGCCAATCACCTGGCCCCAGGGGGTGTTGGGGAAACTCGTTAAAAGCTGAGCTGTTAAAAGCAGGGCTCTCCCTTGGAATCCTTCTTCCAAGCAACTCAAGGACTGGCAGCTACCCACAGAGGAGGGGGGACCTGGTTGCAAGAGGCATCACAATCAGCTGTGGGTAAGCTAATGATAAAGACTGAAAGCTACTGAAATATTAATCTTAGTTTAGTAAAATGACCTTTTAGTTGATTGCGACGAACTCCTTGATTTATTATTAATCTCTTGATTTATAATAATCTGATTTAGAATCACTTCAAATCTTGCTGTAGTTAATAAACATATTCGTTGGTTTTATCTGAAGCTGTGCAGGTGAACTGAGCGTGTGTGGAGAGCGACAGAGCTGGTGCGTATCGATTTCTTTGATAAATTGACGGACAAATGTAAAGGAGCTTGCGGGGTGCAGTGTGCAGCACGGAACCCTCCAAGACGGCAGTTCCTGGGGTTGCATCTAGGACTGGGGGTGTTTGCTGGGGGTCTATCCCATGAGTGGCTCGCCAGAAGCGCTCCTTCACTAGGTCAGGGACCGATTCCCCGCAGGAGGCTGAGCATGGGTGGCCCAGGAGTGGGAGGTTCACGTAGCAAAGCAGGGTAAGTCGGGGCCCAGGAGCGAGGAAGTGGGATGACACAGCTACACGCCTGTCCAGACTGCAGCGGGGGAATATCACAAATGTTGCAAGTGACTCTCAGCTTTTAGAGACAGGGCAGTTCAGAGTCTCGCAAAAATCAATGTTCTGTAGTAGGCTATGGACAACTTAAGTGTTATTTCTCCAATCCATCGTGGCAGGGACAATTCATGTGAGATCCCAAATCCTCTCTAATTAAAACTCCTCCTTGTCTAAAATGTATAACAGGGGCGGAAAAAATATATTACTTGATGGCAAAAACTGTTCCAAGTTTACTGACACAGATGGTAACAAGATTTCGAAATCCAGGTTTTCTTGTTCTTGTCCCAAAAAAACTGAATGAAAGACTGTTTTTAGCTCATACACAATACCCAGGATGTTAAGTAATATTAATCAGGCAACCCCAGCAAACTGTGGAAACGTCTAGTGAGATGAGCCCTTTAGCATCTGTGAAGGCCTTACCTATCCTGTTAAGGTAAAGTTTAAATCTCCCCACTGCAAATAATAAAGTAAACTCCCCTGTTTTCACTGTTGCCAATTTTCATGAGTTAGATCACAAGTCGTGTGATATTTGGTGTTTTTCTGAAAGGCCCCAGCTTTAAGTGATTACGAGAGAACTCAGCTTTCGATATTTAAAACAAGTCATTTTCCAGCCCCTTATGGCTGCAGAGAAAAGCTTGAAACCATGACCACTAAAGATTCCATTGCCAGAAGGTGAAGAAACAACCTATGATTTATTGTCCTAACAGCTAATGATTTTTAAGCCAACCTCATTATCTGGGGAGAAGGGGGGGGGTGTCAAAGTCAAGATTTGTGAATGCCTGAGCCTAACAATACAAGGTACGTCACCAAAGACTCGTAAGCAAAATAGGCAGCTATGGGATAAAAGGGAAGGTCCTTTTATGGACCAGTAGCTGGTTAAAAGACAGGAAGAAAAAGGGTAAGAATAAATTATCAATTTTTCACAATGGAGAGTGGCAAATACTGGGCTCTCCCAAGGATTTGTACTGGGACTGCCGCTGTTCATAAATGGTCTGGAAAAAGGGGTAAACAGTGAGGTGGCAAAGTTTGCAGACGATACTAAATTACTCAAGACAGCTAAGTCCAAAGCAGACTGTGAGGAGTTACAAAGGGATCTCACAAAACTCAGTGACTGGGCAACAAAATGGCAGACAAACTTCAGTGTTGATATATGCAAAGTAACACACACTGGAAAACATAATCCCAACTATACCTACCAAATGATGGGTCTAAATTAGCTGTTAGCACTCAAGAAAGACAGCGTGGTGTCACTGTGGAGAGTTCTCTGAAAACAGCTGCTCAATGTTCAGCGGAAGTAAAAAAAGCTACCAGAATGTTAGGAACCATTAGGAAAGGGATCGATAATAAGATAATAAATATCATCATGTCACTATAGAAATCCATGGTACGCCCACACCTTGACTACTGGGTGCAGTTCTGGTAGCCCCAAGGTATATTACAGAAGCGCCTGTTCCAGTCATGGACTGGACCGCACTGTGCTCGGGGCTGTACAAACACAGAATCAGAAAGACAGTCTCTGTCCCAAAGAGCTCACGGTCTAAGTGTAAGAGACAGCAGGAGTCGACAGACAGCTGGGGAAACACAAAGAATCAACATTGGGCTCCATGTTCTCCTTCCTCAAAGCCCCTTCTAACTTTCTCGAAAAATTAATGCCCACCTTGCAACAAGTGCTTAGAGGGTCCTCTCTCATGCCGCCGGCCATGAATTTTGGTTTTCCTGCCCGATAACTTAAAAGGACCCAAGAGGCCAGAGGTGAATGAAAAAATAAGGAGCTGGCTTTTATTGAGAGTGAGAGTTCAGTGAATCCAGCTGAGTTTAACTGAACCTGCAGGAGCAGCTGAGCAGTGCTGTTAATCCACTGCAGCAGCTCCCTCGGGGAGGGAGCAGCAGGACCTGCTTTTTAGCTGTTGGTGGGATCAGCAGCCTTCCAAAAATTAACCTTTCCTGCGGATCCAGGCATCCTGTGTAACCCCCTCTTTGCAACACTGAGAATGGGGAGCTAATGTTAAAAATCAGGTGATTCCAGCTGCACGTCTTTGGTTTTTTTCCTTCACTTAAACACTATTTTAACTGGAAAATACACTGAAAAGCACAGGCCTCTTTTACAGTCTGAGCCTAATCACTGTATATAAATACATACAAATCAGCAGCCACGTTCAACACCTTAACGTATTCAAGCCCTCAGTCTAGGGACGTTGTACGCTCACACTTTGTCCTACACTGCCACCTTGTGCTAATGTGACAGATTACAACAGCGTTCCCGAAAATCACACTTCACGGGGTCCTCATGGTAATCAAGTTCATCCCTCACTGAAGGCATGCTACACTAAGTGATGTACCTGCAATTAGCAGCAGCTGCCGGGTGTAAGACAAAGTTAATTAATGGGGAAAGTATTAAACTAAAAATTGGATTATCCCATCTGCAGCATTATTGTTAGTCTGTGTAAGATGTCCATCTAGGGCAGGGGGAGTCAATTATTTTTTTGTCAAGGTCCAGATTTCTGGGTCAAGATCGGAACACCAGAGAAACATTTTCACGTTGTTCACACTGCATGCATCACGTCAGCCCATGCTAGATGCCCCAGTGCATGCTGCAGACAGCCTCTTGACTACCCCTGATCTAGGGTCTTTTATGGTATCCAGAAGTATGCTCTAGGATATATTTTAGCTCATGCTAACCTCCAGTCAACAGAGATCCGACCTTTTAAAATCATCATCAACAGCTGCCACATATTACAGCAGTATTGCCTATTAGATAGAACGCGGGCCTTGCATACAGGAGACCTGGAAACAATTTGTGATTTGCCCACTGGCCTTTTGGATTACCTTAAGCACATCACTTCACTGCTGTGTGACTCAGTTTCCCCATCTGTAAAATGGGGATAATGACATTGCTCTTTATCAAGTCCTTTCAGCTAGACAGGTGAAAAGAGCTATGAAAAAGCAAGGTACTATTAATAACAATAGTTATAAGTCACAGTTGATATAAGAGTTGTGCAAGACACAGAGACAAATTCTACACCATAAAGCCTGAAGAAGCTATATTTTATTTGCTAAAAATAAATAAAATACAGACATTGGACTTAATAAATCTGTCAGTTGAGTTAGGTCAATTTCCATGTATTTGGAACATTGCAAAGGTAATTCCTATGGTTAATCATTCCTTACATGTTAAACAAGTGATTATTGCGTCTGTTCAAGGAGCTTGTTCTCAGTGAGCTGCACTGGTTGGTAGGCCTGAGATTGGCAGCTCTCACCTTCAGGGCTGCTCTGTGTCTTCTCACGCCTTCCTCTAGTGCAAGTGGAAAATCGGTCCCTGTAGCTAAATGGCTTGTCCAGGCGCTGGCTTGCATAGAGCCTCCTCTTTATCTATCTGACACCCTGTGTCCTGTCCTCCCTCCTGCCCCTGTTCGTTCACCTCCTCACACCTCTTTGAATCTCTCCTTTACAGCGTTACTCTTGGCTTCATCTCAGCCCTTGTTAATCAGTGGCCAGACTCTGCCCCACAGATTCCTGCCTGATTCTAGTTGCAAAGCCCCTCTGGGTGAAAGACAGCGTTGCTTTTCCATGTAGTTCAGTCATTGTCTGTCACATCACCCTTTGGCCAGTCAGTTTCCAGCTGCACACACAGCCCTGCTGTGGTGATCAGCCTGCATGGGCCTTTACAAAAATAACAGCAAACGTCTCACAGTGGGGTGCTGGCCATTAGGCACCTGAGGCAAGGTAGCCTGCTTTTCAGACATGCAGCACACCTGCAGCTCCCGTTGGCATCCGTGGAATTTATGGGTGCTCGGTAGCTTTTCTTTAATTACTCAGGCCTTAAGTAACTAAACAAACAGGAGCCCTGCTCAGTGTTTTCTCAACAGAGGAAGAGAATTTTGTTCATGTTGCAATAGGGTGCAGACAGGTTGGACTTTGCCACCTTTGGCCAGAAGCCCAGTCAGTGCAATAACGTAAACCCCCAAATGCGATGGGTCCTTCGTTTCCTGGAGAGGCACCACGCACAGCTCAGTTTCACCGTGCACAATGCAGCAGACGTTTTTCAGTGCAGACACTGGCAGGGCTGTGGGCACCCCACCCAGCACAACCGGGATCAGGCGGCAAAACCCCAGTGGCCTTTTACCAGCTTTTATAATGCTTGAGCTGCATTGGAGCTATCCTGCTTAGTTCAAAATAAGCTCCAGGCTTCATTAGCTGGACTGGAGAGTTGTGAAGCAGAGCAGCGAGGGTGGGATAGGGCCAATAGGAGCAGAGCTCCCAGGAAAACAGGGCTGTTGACAGTGCATTACTTAGGTCTATTACTTTAGGCCACTTGCTGTTATTTATAAAGGGCTGCAATTTAGTTTTCCCCTATGAATATTGGCCTTTTCCAGACAGACACTGGACTTTTACCTCCCCCAAGACCCCTGTTTCCAGTGGAAGTGAAATTGAACATGGCTTTTATTAGCTAGTGTTGCTTGTACCCCAGAGCAAAACAGCAATCAAGGATTCACACAGGGCCAACAGCTATTTGGGTTAATTTCTCAGCCACAGCTTGTCTCATTGATTCTAAGGCCAGAAGGGACCATTATGATTCTCTAACCTGATCGCTTGTATAACAGAGGCTGTAGAATGGCCCCAAAATAATTCCTAGAGCAGATCTTTAAGAAAAATATCCCATCTTCATTTAAAAATGGCCAGTGATGGAGAATCCACCATGATGCTGGGTAAATTTTTCCAAGGGTTAATAACTCATTGTTAAAAATGTAGGCCTTATTTCTACTCTGATTTTGCCTGGCTTCAACTTTCAGCCATTGGATCGTGTTAGACTGTTCTCTGCTCGTTTGAAGAGCCCAGGACTATACATTTGCCCCCTACCCCCCCCCCCCCGGCCAGCAGTTATTCAGAGACTGTAACTGTTACCTTCTTTTTGTTAAGCTAACTAGCCTGCTTGGGTTGGTGATGAACAACAAAGCTGAGACGAGGGTCTAAACGGTGGGCCATGAACAATTTGGTGGCAGTCACATGATTTTTGGCTTCTCCTTTGCAGCTCCTAGCATATATCCCGTCAGACTTTGCCAGCCAAATGATCGCTGGTGTTGCCACTGAGCATGAGACTGGGTCAAACCAAGGGTCCATGTAGCCCAGTATATGGTCTTCTGAGCATGGCCAATGCTTCAAAGGAATGAATCAAATAATCATCAAGTCATCCATCCCGTTGGCCTCTGGCAAACAGCAGTCCTGCACTTAGGACGGAAGAATCCCATGCACAGTTATAGACTGGGGACTGACGAGCTAGGCAGCAGTTCTGCAGAAAAGGACCTGGGGGTTACAGTGGGCAAGAAGTTGGATATGAGTCAGCAGTGTGCCCTTATTGCCTAGAAGGCTAATGGCATATTGGGCTGCATTAGTAAGAGCATGGCCAGCAGATCGCGGGAAGTGATTATTCCCCTCTATTCGGCATTGGTGAGGCCACAGTTGGAGTATTGTGTCCAGTTTTGGGCCCCCACTACCAGAAGGATGTGGACAAATTGGAAAGAGGCTAGTGGAGGGCAGCAAAAATTATGAGGGGGCTGGGGCATATGACTTCTGAGGAGAGGCTGAGGGAACTAGGCTTGTTTAGTCCGCAGAAAAGTGAGAGATTTCGTAGCAGCCTTCAACTACCTGAAAGGGGGTTCCAGGGAGGATGGAGCTAGGCTGTCCTCAGTGGTGGCAGATGACAGAACAAGGAGCAATGGTCTCAAGTTGCAGTGGGGGAGGTTGAGGTTGGATATTAGGAAAAACCTGTTCACTAGGAGGATGTAAAGCACTGGAATGGGTTACCTAGGGAGGTGGTGGAATCTCCATACTTGGAGGTTTTTAAGGCTCAGTTTGACAAAGCCCTGGCTGGGATGATTTAGCTGGGGTTGGTCCTGCTTTGAGCAGGGGGTTGGACTAGATACCTCCTGTGGTCCCTTCCACCCCTAATGTTCTATGATTCTAGCTAATAGCCATTTGTGGAATCCCGTTATAGTCTTGGCCTTCACAACATCCAATGGCAAAGCGTTCCACAGGCTGACTATGAATTGTGTGAAGACATATACTGGGGTGTTATTTAGTCATGAATGGTGGGTCTCTCTGGTTGCCGGTGGGAAGGATGAAGATTCACAAGAGAATCTATAAGACCTACACCACATCTCATGTGTCTGAGAACCTGAGTTAGAAATTACAGCCCCTGTAGCTCATCAGCAATCTAGCCATTCAGTGCTGAGCATTGGGTCTCCACATTTGGAAAAAATCTTGACCTCATAGCTAGGCACGGTAGTAACAGCCATCTGATTTTTAATGGTGGTGAGCATTCATAAAAGACCCTCTAGCATTAATGGGAACGGTAGGCTACATGTTGGTTGTGATCTAGACAGGCACTTGAGATCATGTTGAATGCACGTAACGTAGGGCCTTGAAGTCAACGGAACTACTTGTGTGCACGCTTTGCTGGTTTGGGTGTCTTTCCCATTGGGTTTGGTGTGTTTTGGATCAGACGCTTCCAAGTGAGAGAATTTAGGAAAGACAGAACAAAAATTACCCTCCACTCCATTGTACTTTACTTTTCATCGTTTTATTCTTGTATTTGTACAGCTATATTTTACAGAATGCATTAATGCAGTTTAGACACAGCCCAAACCCTGTCTCCCGAGATTGTTCATAACACAAGCATGTAAAATAGGACCAAAAAAAAAAAAAAAAAAGACCCAAAAAACAAAAACAAAAAACATTCCCCAATAAACTATTCTGCCAGAGGACTCCTTTAGCAACATCCGGCTGTACCTTAAAAATGAAATTGGGCTCAATATAGTTCATACATTGAAAACGTCCATTGAAAAGAAAGGCACCGTGCGAACCACATTTTACATATATACAGACTGAAAACAAACAAAAAATTACACATTATTATTTTAAATTCCTTCTGCAGCTTTGTTGGTTTAATACACACTTTTTTTTTTGTAAATTGTAAACCTTCACTTGCAAAAAAATACAAATACACTGATGCATTTAGACAAAATATTTTCTTACTTATACAGATGCAATACTTTAAAATATCTTGTTAAGTGCTCTATCACACTAAAGATTCTCAAATCAGCATCTGCCTGCAGATGCTAAATCAAGCCTTTAATGCATTTTATATATTTTTAATATATCTTTTATTAAGGTCTATATATATTTATTTTATATATATATTTATATTTATAGATATATATATATATATATTTACAACTCTGCCATAAATTCCTTCACCTTTGGTTAAAAAAGTTAAAGCCCTCTCTCCAACAGCATACACAATTCTTTTCTTCTCTTTAAAAGAACACACATTTTGCATAAAAAAAGCAAACAAAATAAAACCAACACAACTGTTCCCGTAAAAATCAACATTACATTCCTCGTCTTCAGACTGTGAAGGTTAAACTCCAGAGTTTATCAACACTCCACTATGCAGACATTTTTTTAATACACATTTAAATCTGAACACGTTTTTTTCGTTTCACATAACTGGGAAAAATAAAAATAAAACCCGTGTATTTTTTAATATTTTTTCCCACCTATCTGCACTATGGGCTTAGAGGCACTCCATCATGTGATGAACGATTTAAAGTGTTACAAGTATCCTTTGGATCTCTTTCCTTTCCCACCCCCAGGCACTCCCAACCCAGAGAAATCCGCCTGGCCTTCAGCACGCCTTGGGCAGTTCTGGGGGCAGCTCTGCTGTCGAGACGCGGTACTGCACCTTGGTGTTGGTGATGGCACCGTGTTTCTGTCGAAGGTGGAGCCGCAGCTGGCTTTTGTGGCGGAAATGGAGGTTACACTTCTCACACTAAAATGGAAAGAATGGCGGAGGTGTCGTTAGCTCGAAAGTCAACAGAGCCATCTGTAAGCTAGCCACATGTGTTTCCCGCCCCCATCCCTGTCCCGTGCTGTTGGAGTCGCCTCACAATCATTTATTGCTGTGGCCTTGTGGTATCTCATAGACTAAGAACAGAAGGGACCATTCTGATCATCTGGTCCAACCTCCTGCACAGCGCAGGCCACAGAACCTCACCCACCCGATCCTGTCGTGGGAGTGTTACCCCTATTTTACAGATGAGAAACTGAGGGGCAGAGAGGCTAAGTGACCTTGAGCAAAGCCACGCCAGGCATCTGTGTCTAGCCAGCACCCGAACCACAAGCCCACGCTTCTGCCTCCATTTAAAAACAGCATCGTTGCTAAGAAGCTGTAAAAAAGCTGACTTCATTTCCGGAGCAGTCACTTGAACCACAGGGCGCACGATTAATACGAGGCACTTGGCAGGTCCGTAGCAGCCTGCGTCTGGGGACTCAAAATCATGTCCGAATTCGTATCTGCACAGGACTCAAAGTGCCTTGGACACCCCCTTTCTGTAGGAAGGGGCAGCAGAGCGTTTCGGCGACCTGCCTGAGGCCACGCAGCAAGTCATTGGTTAAGCTAGAAGCAGAACCCAGGAGTCCTGGCTCGCCTGCTTTACCCTCTGAACCACCGTTCTGCCACCCATGAGAGTCAAAGCGGCTTTTCTGTCCCCTTCAATCCCAACGGATCCCACCTGCTGATATTGTGCGGGAGACCCCATGTAGTAATCTCGCTATGGGTTGGATGGGGGCCCTCAAGACAATGCATGGAAAGGGAGTGCTACATGGCCTGGGGTCAATTCTTTTATTTGGATTTGAGGTTCAGCCCCCATCGGCCTCCTGGGCCAAGCTTAACCCCGGGGTAACACCACTCACTACACAGCAACTTCCCCTAGCCAGCAACTACCCCTCACTCAATAGAACTACGACGGAGGAACTCAGCCTGGAGGGGAGGCCTTGATAACTCTCTCATCTTGAGTGTCTACGATCCTACGATTCCCTTTGAAACCTCCACCGTGACAGAAGCCAAGGCCATTGGAAAGTAACGTGAAATTCTCCAGTTGGGGATGGGGGGTAAGGGGAAAAGAAAGAGGCGAGTTGCTTTCAGAGCCTCGTGTGTTGCTCAGCGCTCAGGAGGGGTTCCAACTACAGCGCTTCCTGACGAAATACTGTCTCAGCAGCTGGTCTCCGGTGCCAGGGGGCGGCCGGGGAGGGAGAATGGAGAAGTGGCCTTGAGGAGAGGCCCTGTAAGAATGGACTAGCGCTCAGGACAGAGCCAGGCTGGGGTGATGGCAACTGTCAGTGCGGAACTGTCTCTCCCCGCCATGGTACGTGGCCCTTATGGCCCCTAAGGAGTTCTGGCTCTTGGTCCCTCACACCAATAATGCCAGGAGGTCACTTACATGGTACGGTTTCTCTCCCGTGTGGATTCGAAGGTGACTTTTGAGCGTCTGCAGGTGCCGGAAGCGCGTGCCACAGATTTCACAGGGGTAGGGTTTTTCACCAGTGTGGATGAGCACATGAGCTCGGAGATGGGCAACCTACCGCAGAAGAGAGTGGATCAGAAAAGGGTCCCCCCCATGGGCACACTTGCCACTGGCAGTTCTCATTCAGACCAAGCTCCCCGAGCCACTCCTACCAACCCTCAGGCTTCAGGGCATTAGCTAGTTGACAGCTGGTGTCAGGAAGAAATGGTCCTCTTATCCATTCCAACTCATGATACAGCACAGCACAGAGAGAGTCACAGGGGAGCGAATGCTTTCCCCTGAAGCACATCTCACTGGCTAGGGGAGGAGACACTGGATCTGACCATTAGTCAGTCCCAGTACAGCAGGTTTGAAATTAAAGGCAGACTTGAAACCTTAATGGATTCTTCTAACACACCAGCTTCACCAAAAGGAGTTTGAAAAGCTACCCTCTTTGTGGCCAGAGGCTGTAACCACGAGCCAAGGCCTGTGCTTATTACTCAAGTGACCCTCCAAAAGGGCAGTCTTGCTCCAATATGGAGTCCTAGAACAGACTCCAGGGTCATAAGCTAATGAACGTTTGCAGCAAAACCCTCTGAGAGCCCGAATTGCTGACAGCACCTGGAGAAACGTAAGTGGCTTTTCACTGAAACACATTTGTGCCTATGGACTAGCATCACTGATCTGCCAAGGGCAGAGTTCAAGGGGCCGATATTTGCTTCGCAACAGCATCAAATCATCACCAGACCCTAAGCAGGGAACTGCGTCCCTTCAAGCCATTTCCCATATCACAGATGTGCGGCAGAGCCCGTGCTCTGGGGAAGAGGCAGCCTCCCACGTTCCCTGGGAATTGCAGAGCATGAAGCGGGGTCCTCACCTGAACAAATCTGGCCCCACAGGTCTCACACTTGTAGGGCTTCTCTCCAGAGTGGATGCGCGTGTGGGTCTTCAGGTTGGCCGGCCGGTTGAACTGCGCTCCGCAGATAGTGCAGCGGTACGGCTTCTCGCCTGTCATCCCACCAGAAAACAGAGAGACGCCAGCTTAGCCCACAGTGTCCAGAGCTCCACAAAGCTGCCGCTACAGTCACTAAATCTCTGCGTAGTCCACAAGAGAACGGGGAACACGTGGGCCTCCTAGAAATGGCCTGGGGCAGACTCCCTTCTGCGTTGCAATCTCTGTGCTCCCCCCAGCTGGGAATTCCCTTGGTGTGTATGTGAGGGGGCTGGGAGTCGGCAGAGGGGGCAGAGCCATCATAGTCCAGTCTTATGCCAGCCTCCCCACAGGCCAGGGAATAGGCATGGGCAGAATATGGCCTGGTTCGGTATCCTCAATTGGCAGGCGGTCCCTTGAGGGGCCAGTGTATGTTAGAGCAGCCCCATGGCTGTTCTAACCTGCACCCAGAGCCAGGTTAAGAATCCGGGAGCCTACCACTTACAAAATTTGGGTGCAGCAGAAAATCTGCCCACTTGTCTGTGTGGCACACCGGTATTTTTTGAAAAGGGGATCCTAGCCAGATGTGGCCCCCTCCTCCTCCTCCCAGAAAGCTATTCATACCACTACTGTCTAGCTCAGATGGGGAAACATAGCACTAGAAATCAGGGCTACAAGGCAAGTCCATCTGTTTTGCCAGACAGGCTTAACAATTCAGCCCTTCCTAGTCCATCAACAAGGAATCTCGTCCAACTTTACATTGTAGCAGGGTGAGCAAGGCAGAGATACGGCAAGCAGATGAGATCTGCCAGGCTCCATCGGTCTCAGATGGTTTTAAATGCATTTGAGGCAATTGTGGGTCACTCCTTTAGGAACGTGAGCAGGGCTGAGTGACTCAGGCTGGTTCATAACCATGGAGTCAGGAAACAGTACTATTATTAAACCTCAATCATTCCCACCCGCCCCTACTTGAAAGTAATCTTCACCGGATTTTTGCCCTTAATTGCATCTCTAGGATGGATGCAGATGGTCTGAGAGGTTGATGGGAGGTCTACTTCCTTCCTCCCACCCCTTCCTGCCTTTGGTTTGAAATGGAGAATATCCAGAACATCAAACCTGCTTTTCCCTGGCTTTGCTGGAGGAGGTGTTGGGACTATTAGTGGATGGACATGGTCAGCTCTTGCACCTTAAGGCTCTGGTTCTGCACAAATTAACTGTATATGCCGGTAGGTCCCAGGTGATCATAAAGGGACTATTTACACACATGAAGTTAGGCACAGGTTTAAGAATGTGCAATTCAGCCCAACTGAAGGGGTGGGAGGGAACAGGACGAGTCTTTAACACAAACGTCCTTTCTCCAAAGTGTTAGTTGGACATTGATTTCTGAGCATTAACAAAAACAAGCCCCCCAATCCCCCAGGATTCAGAGCAGTGACAGAACCCTTGATCCCTTCCCTGCTCTTCTTTCACGGGGCTGGTGCCTGCCATTTCATCAGCTCATGAATTTGCCGATATCCAGTGATTTTGCCAGGCTAGATGGAGCCTGACTGTCTAATGGAAAAACCACCAGACTTTTTTTTTTTTTTTTAAATAAACAACACCTCTTTGAGTCTTTATAAGAAAGCCAAAATGGGACATTTCCAAGGATCTTGAAGTGCTTCACTGAGATATTAAGCTTCCTAGCCCCAAGAGAGGAAAACAAGTATTTCCCCATTTACAGCTGAAGTGCACAGGCGTTAAGCCATTTCCAAAGGTGACGCAAAGTAACAGAACCCAGGAGTTCAGGCCCCCAGGACACGGCTGAAGATCCAGGACCATCCCTTACCAGGTGCTAGGGGAGCTTTGCTCTTCCCTGCATACCCAGTCGCGATGACCGCTGTGCCCCACGTGTAGGATGCGCATTATGCCTGCATGCAAGGCAGAACCGAGCTGTGCCCTGGATCTGCTGCTCGGACACCCTGGTGCCTTTCAGGACCCGCTTCGCCGCGTTGCCATGGGCTGGCACCGGAGCGCTGGGCTGTACCTGTATGAACCGTTTTGTGGCTGGCTAGGTTCCCCTTGTAGCGGAAGGAAGCCTGACAACGGTCACACTTGTAGGGCTTATCGCTGTGCACCTGCAAGGAGTGTCTCTTGAGAGAAGCCTCTTCAGAGAACCTGCAGTCACACTCATTGCAGAAGAAGGCTCCGTTTTCTGCCGGGGACAGAGAGGTAGGGAGAAGGAATGAGATCTGCAAGCAGAGCAGCACACAGATCCTCTCCTCCGTGGACCGTGGCTTTCGAAAGGAACTGGCAGGGATGCAAAGCCAACAGATCTCAGCTCCAGTCTGTTTCACAAGGACTTTGATGGAGTTGGGGGAAGCAGCATTTCCACAGCATCCATTAACTCTCTCCTTTACACATATACTGCAAAGTCACCCATTATGGGGCAAGCAACCAACCAACCAACGAGGTAATGTCTAATAGGAAGCAAACGTTGGGAAGGCTGCCTAATGATGGTGGTTTCACTGTATAGGAATTCACAGTTCTGTCTACTAGGGTAACTTGGGTTTTGAGCAGGAAATAAAAATCTTCCATTTCTCCCCATTGAGTGGAAGATGGGGGCAAACAGATTTTGCACCTGGGCTTGCAAAGTTTTGTAAGCCTCTTTATCCACATTGCTCCATGCATATGCGGTTGTTCCCTTAGACTAGAGACAGTTACCAGGACTGATGAGCGAGGCAGATAACACTGCCAGGTGGATCATTTCTTTCTGCCTCCCTCACTCCCCTTGCAATTTTGATGGGCTGTGGCATTCTTCACTTCCTATCCTAAACGCTTGGGCTCGTGGAAAGTAATTTGCGTCACCTGAGCTGCCTACGCTTCAGATTCAAGATCGGCATTCAGCCCATTGCGGAAAGCGACACCAGCCTACGAGTCCGGATGCAGACCCAAACATGGCCAGAATTCTGGGGGTGCTGAGGTCGGGCTCCTCTCTCGTGTGGTGGGAGCATCGGCCCATGGATTCCATGGCGCCACCCTCTGACATCTGGAAGGGCTAAGCGAGGGAGGATGGATTCTGGACTTACCACAACTGGAGTCGGAGTATTCGGAGTGAGTTTCGCCCATTTCCTCTCCGAAGGTGGAGCCAGGCGGGAGAAGGCACATCTCAGAATGCTGAGGGGACTGGGAGCCGCAGGAGCTGCATTTTGATGAATGCATGTACAGAGGAGACTGCCCCTCACTGCTCCGTGGGGACCCGTCCAGGGATCTGTGGAAGAAACACAACGCCTGTGAGAAGGCTTTAGTTACACACTGCCCACGCTGCCTCCTTCACCCCAGGCATTAAGAATATACAGCAGGCACTTAAAGAAGCCCACGTGGGGATCAGGGCCCCGTTGGCCATTCCCTCCGTAGGGCATTCAGCAGTTGCACTTCATTCCCCCAAGGATCTCAACGCACTTTATAAACGTCCCCCCTTAGGCAGGGAGGAGGAATGCAAGGCTTAAGTGAACCATCCACAGACACAAAGGGAGCCAACAGTCTGGACTCCTAGCCCCTCACGTAACCACCACGAGGAGCGGCTACTCTTTTGAGAAACGAACATTGCCAGCTGGATCCCCAGTTGCTATCAACTGGTGTGGCTCCACCGAATTCACGGATTTACACCTGCTGAGGAACTGACCGGAAAGGCCTGTTAACCAAAGCTTCGTAGCTACCCAAGGCACTCATAAAATCCTGCGACACTGCAAGGAGTCCTGTCTCCTAGATGGCACTCCCCTTACCTGTTCATAATGTTATTCAGCCTGCTTGCTTGTGGGATTGTCGAGTCTTCCCCAGTGACGCTCATCTTGGTCGGGGACTGGACATCGAGGTTCTCAGGTTCCATAGACTGTTGGCAAGCTGACGCAGACAGGTAGGCCCGAGGGGAGAGGGTCCCCATTTCGTTCTGGTCAGCGCTCTCTTGCTTGGCGCTCTGGTTGAGGTTGTTGAGAACGATGAACTTGTACTTCTTCCAGTTGCAGGCTTTGGGGTCTGTCGGGCTCTTGGTGCTGAGAGAGCCGGCGATTTGTCCGATGCGGGCGTTCTTGCTGCTGCTGGACTCGGTCGGTGAGTTGGGTTGGCAGTCTGACTTCTGGGGGCTCTGGGGGCTGATGAGACCCTTTCGGTTCATCGGGGTGTTGGTTGGTTCGAAGTGTTGGCTTATCTCGTCTTCTGAAGAGGTCCGCTCTTCTTTGGCCGCTTTGTCACAGGCGAAGTAGGTACTGTTTCGGACCGAAGGTGCAATAGGCTTAGGGCCAGCAGCGATGCTGTAGGGCATGTCACTTCTCGCTTCTTCAGCGGCAGCCTCTTTTGGAGAATAGATGGTGGTGGTATGGCATGTGTTGGCTGAGATGTCGGTGACAGCTCTGGTGTACTCTGTAGGGATTGTCCTGGAGCTGTCACACGGCAACGTTCTCTCCTTCGGGAAAAGGTGTGCCCTCGAGACATCCGAGAGAGGCATCCTCGCCTCTCGCAGCTCGTCATCGAAGAGGAAGCCGTTGACTGGAATGGGGTTGTATCCAGCGTAGGAAATGGGTGATCCAGACAGGCCGCTGTACAAACTGGAGGCAAAGGCCCTCCCATCGCAGAGAGATGGGTTTCGGAGAGACCCATTGTTCTCGGAGACTTCCCGGCTCCTGTAAGCCATCACCTCCGGATGGCTCAGCATCCGGCCTGTCAAGAACTCTTCTCTTGGGGTCTTCACTGCAGACACCATCTCGGCTTCGCTGCATGAACGAAGGAGACAAAAGGAAGGGAATAACGGTTTATTCCCAGCCTTTGAAACGAGCCATGACTTGCATTGTCAATTCCACCCTCCGTCCCCCAAAAAACAGGCTCTCCAACTCAGCCAACGGGTGTCTCACCTAGACTTGACAAACCTTCGGCAAGTATCGACGACGTGCTCCATCTGCAGATAGAGTGCGGTGGCCATGACAGCCATGATGTTGCTTTCCCTCAGGTTGAGGCGGGAGGTGTACATGAAATCCAGCAGGATGCAGAACCCCTCGGGGTTGATTTCGGGGTCCAGGTTGATGACGTTCAGATTGCACTTTAGCTGGTCGGTGAATATGCCGTAGAAGAGGCCGCTGCAAAGGGAGAAAGGACGGGAGGGAAGAGTGAACTGAATGTTGCAAGATTTTGGAAGAAGAGGGGAAATTTATGAGAGAGAGAACTTATTAGAGGTTCTCCACCTGGGAATCATGCCCCTCAACCTCCACCCTTCCTCTATTGCCACACTGGAAGACGGATGGGAAGGAGGCCCCAGCGAGGTGTTGGTATGGAAAAGGTTGAGAACTCTGATCTTAATTCATCTAAACACCCTCTGTAGATTTGCCTCATGGAACTCCTCTCATTCACTCCATAATTCCTTCCTCCTCTGATCCAGTATTAAATTCCTCCAGTGGTCCACAAAATTACACCACTGAATGCAAAGGCCTTTTCCTTTGCAACTCCTGCCACCCAGAACAGCCTCCCTGTATCTCAGCTGCTCACCAGCTCTCCACCGTCTCCACCTCAAAATCTTTTCTCCCTTGTCTCTCTTGCTTAATTTCTTTCTCCACTTTCTGTTTTTCCTCCCTCCGGGGCTTATTGATTTCCACAGCCTCATGGGATACACAACTTGTGTCAAATGCACCCTGAGATCGCACCCTAATGAGATGTTTATGCAAAATATAAATCGTGGATGCGCCGTTTATGCATTATTCATTCCAACAGCCTCTCGTATCCTCCGCATTAGTGCCACCTGATAAAATGAGGCTCAGGGACGAACCAACAGAAGGGGCATGTATTTTATTTACAGTGTAGGATAGTGAATGGATATCCCAGTCAATGGAGAAAGCAGCAAGGACAAGTTCTGGAAAAGAGATTAAAGGGAGGACACGACAGCTGGCTTCCAATACTTGAAATACTGCCATAAAAAAAAAAAAAGGAGAAAAATTGCTCTCTCTTGCCACAGAGCAGGAGAAGAGGCAATGGGTTCCAACTACAGCATAGCAGATTTAGATTAAATCACAGAAAAAGCTTCCTAATTGTAAAGAACAGTCGGGCAATGGAACAAACTGCCTTGGGAGATCATGAAAGCTCCTTCTATGGCGGTTTTCAAAAGGAGGCTGGATAGCCCCATCTGCCTTAGATGGTGTAAGACACCACAAATCCTGCATTTTGGTAGGGGGCTAGACTAGATGACCCTTGCGGGCCCTTCTAACCCTGCGTCTGTAAGTCCAATGGAGCACTGCTACTATACTTTTCAAATTCATTGAGATGTAGTCCTTGACCCCATGGAGATATCCATGCCCGCCAGAGCTGTGACTCTAGAGAGGGGTGCAGAGAGCAGTATGTGCCCTGAGAGGCTATCTTCCCCAAAGCCTGTGAGCGGTTTGGTTTGGATGAGGCCCTGCAATGCCGCGTTGCGACAACGGTACTCATTCAGCCGCACATGGGCATGCAAACCGGCTAGACTGAAGAGTTGAGCGTGATCGACTCACTCCAATCCCGGCAGAGCATCTGCTGTTAGTGGATGTGAACACAGGGCCAGACCCTGGGGTGTCAGACGTGCTGCTTAGAGAAAGGCGTGGCGTGTGCGTGCAGGGGACAGAAAGGGTATTGCAGGGGTGGGGGCCGCTGGGTTGTTAGCCCCTCTTCACCTGCAGGCCATGAGGACTGTTTTATGGGCTCTGAACTGTTCCCGGTTCACGATGATAACGACGTCCGTCAGGATATCCCGGCTCCTAAGGCGGTTGAGATTGAGGAGGACGTCACTTGCGTGGCGAGTGAACTGGATGCAGCTGTCTGCCGGAGAGGCCATCTTGACTGTGCCTGAAAACGGGAGAAAAAAAAACAACAGGACCATGAAGGGGCTTGGAAAGCACCGTAAGTCGGGCTAAGAGGCTGCCATTGAGCTACTCCGTCAGCAGCTCCCCTGAAAGATAGCAACAGACCCTCTGCTAGACAAGAAACCACACTCATCTAGGATGCAGCCCCATTTCGGCTTCCATCTGTTGTGACCATGAGCACTAGGTTGTTCTGTTGAGTCATCCAAAGGGAAGCAAGAATAAGAGTGCACTCAGCACGCACCCCATCCACCTAGGCCATGGGTGAACTCGACAGGACCTTCCTGGGGAACAGGTACCATCTCCCCATCCCACCCCAAAACACCTCCACTGTGGCCAAACCAGTAGGAGCTGTGCTCAGATCAAATCAGACCTCACCGGAACAGCAAACCAAGCAAATCTGACCCTGCACGCTCATCTGCAGCAGTTCTTAGATTACACTTTCTGGTTTGGTCTTGCAGCATGCATCATGCCCACGGAGGGCAGACAGTCGCCCAGGCAGGCAAACATCAGGTTCCAGCCGTGGAAATCAGGGCTATTCAGAAAGATCCCATAAAAAGCTACAGAGGCTCGGCACTTCTGAAAATCCAGGCCAACAGGTCTCAAATTGGGCACCCAAAAATCAGAGGCCACTTCTGAAGATCATTTGCCTGGAGCCATGAATCAGTGGCTGCATCAGGAACCAAAGAATTCAGGTCACCAGATACCTAACTCCCTAAATCTAGATCACCAGTGACTCTGCACTCCAGCCCAAGGAAGGCTCACGTTAGTCCAGAACTTTGTTCCTCTTCCCTCTCACCAGTTCTTGGTGTGAACCCTTCCAAAACACAAGATCAAAGTGGGAGGGTCTGAACCAGGCCTTTCCCAAGTAGCTACCATCCAGCACCTGCGACAATCTGCACATCGCCTGGCCTGAAATTCCACACTGGAATTTGAATCTTAAATGCCATGTTCCTTAATGACAGGATTAACTCCACCCCCCCGCTCTGCTGCCAGCAGCGGGATACGGACATGCAATTTTTTGCAGAGCAGCCACTCTCCTGAATAGAGATTCCAGCTGGGCCTAATGAAACATCTCATTCAACATGTTTAAAAAAGGCATGAAATTAAATTTACATACCCAATGCCTCAACTCACAGTCCAAAAGTTTTGTTCAAACCTGCAAACAAAGCACAAGAAAACAAATACCAGATTAGTCCAGAAATGCAAATTGGCGGCGGTAGGATGCACGCTTGTTGTTTTGATGTAATATCAGCAGGAGGACAGTGGGAGGGAAGAGCCCTTCCACTCTCCAATAAGGTTAATTGGTTTCTCCCAGTACAGTATGTTCTGATTGCAACCACAGGCTTTGGGACTCTAATCATAGACTCTTCCACACCCTCTACCCCAAACCCTGGGTGTATGCCACAGAGCCTTTCATATCTATGAGTCAAAGACTCAAGGGTAGCTGGGAAGGGTACAGGAGGAGTCACACACTAATTCACTCACCACTTCTTGTAGAGATGCTTCTCCCCACCCTCAACATTCCCAGTTCTTTCTTATCAGATCATTGGAACACATAAGGCTGCAAGACTCTCTCCTCTCCCCACTTCCGTTCTCCCCAGAAACCTGAAAAGGGTCAGGAATTGTTCTCCTTAGTAGCCACCGTTCTGCTCAAGATTTCAAAGTGCTTTGCAAATATTAAACACGAGAAATTGCTAGAGCTTGGGAAACTGAGGCACCGAGCAGTTAAGTAACTTGATCAAGATCACATAGCAAGTCAGTGGCAGGGCTAGAACCAGACTCCAGAACTAGTCCCTTGTTCTAACTGATGGAAGATGCTCTTTGTCTCCACCTGCTGGCTTGGGGGCATTAATACACTTGGGACTGAGGGGAGAGGAATTTCTCCTTTCCATGCCCTGCTAAGAGAAGTTCATTTTTCTTCTTACCTGCATGAAAACAAAATACTTTCTCCCCATAGTTTGCTTTTACATTTAAAAAGGGAGGAAAATAGGGTCTCATCGCTTTTATTTGTCTTTTCAGATATAGCCCATAAACCCTTCCATGCCCACAAAGCTGTGTGCCCAGAGGTTTATGGGGCAGGGGGAGGAAGAAGAATTTGTGTGATTTTTAATATGATAAGACAAATGTGTGAATTAAACTCCATTTCATATGCTAAAAGGATGTAAATCTTCAGAGCTCCTCTGAGCCTCCCTAACTTGAAACCTGAAAAATAATGTGACTCATTTCCCAAATACTGCAGACTGTGACCTTTTCGCACGGCCCTCTCTGCCAGCCACTTTCAGTGTTCCAATGAAAGCCACGAGATTTAAGGATTTTGCTAGGAAATTGGACAAGCTTCAAATTTCCCACACCCGTGGAATGTGTAAGTTATGTCCATCTGGGTCAGATTCAGATCTCAGCCATTTCCACGCAAATACCGTGAATGCCAACGAGCTGCTGGAGTTACGGAGGTGTCCCTGAGATCAGAACAGGGCCCATTTATAGGCGAGGAGATGGTTCTGAGAATTACATAGCTCACTGTCAATTGCATTATGTGGAAGAGGACGGAAGCAACTCCTACAACAGTTGAATTATTTTACGTGGATGGAGCAGGCAGACAACCAGCCCTTTGGGCTACTTGGTCCTTGGTCCTTAGCGTAGCCCACCAGCACATCTGCCGCACCCACCCAGCCTTGCTCCCCTGCCCATCTTTGTTCCACCGGGGGCACCTATGCAAACCGTCGCCTGGCCTGGAACAAGCTGGCCTAGAAAGCAGACAATCTCCTGACAACCTCCTGACCCTCAAGTGGCCTTCTCCTAAAAGGGGCCATGTCATTGCGCTTCCTACCAGGACCTGCGCGGCTGAGCAAGAGGGAGCTTCCACCCTCCTCCCCGGCCCGCCCTCCCCAGGGACACACAGCCACCCTTACCCCATAGGAATCAAGCCCGAGCCAAAGGGCGCATCCCCACTTGGTGGCATCCAGGTGAGTGCAAGACAGGCTTCGCAGCAGGGACAAAGCAGAGACAGTAACGATGGGCTGGCGGACACTGACACATGGGGGAGGGAGGGGAGGAAACTCGGCTATGAAATCTACCCCCCCCCTTCTCATGCTCCAGTCCCGGGGTCGCCCCCAAAGTGGGGGAAGGGGAGAGGGACCCACCCAGCCAGGTGCCTCTGTTCCCACCGCAGGCGGCAGGGCCAAGGAAGGGTCCCAGCTCCTCTGGGGGCCCCGGATCCCCGCGAGTTTCTCTGCGGCGCGGCACCCCGCAGCCCGGCCGGGGGAGCGGCTCCGGAGCGTGCGCCGGGCAGCGCGTTCACACGGGCAGGAACCGCCCCCGCTCGGCCGTGCGGGAAAGCTCCGGCGGGAGCGGCCGCGGGGGCCCTTCTCTGGGGAACCCCCCCCCCGGCTGCAGGGAGACAGCCCGGGGCCGGGCTTGCAAAGGAGGCAGAGATCGGGGCAGGCGAGCCCCCGGGTGCATCCTCGGCCCCCCGGCCCCGCCGCGTGTGCTGCTGCGGGTCGGTGGGTCCCGCCCCGCTTCTCCCACTCTCACGTCCGGAGGGTCACACCCCGGGGCAACGAAACTCCGGGCCCCCCCGGCGCGTGCGGCACCTCGTCCCCCACCAAGCCTAGCCGGAGCCGCGCGGCTCCCCCGGCCCCTGCACCTGCCCCCAGCCCGCAGAGGGGCGCCGCCAACGGGCACGGCTGAGCGCCGGGCCGCGACCCCCCTTTGCCCGCTGCGCCCCAGCTGTTCACGAGCCCCCCCCCCGGCCCACGCTTTCACCATTGCTACAGCCAGCAGCGCGGCGCCCGGCCCCGCTCGTGCGATCCTCGGGGGGCAAGTCCCCAGCGGGGACGGGCTCAGGGAGCGGGCAGGCAGCGGCGCTCGTGCCCAGAGAGCGCCCTGCGAGTGGGGCTGCGATCAGGGCTTCGCTGTGGTCCAGACTGCCGGGAGGGTGCACGCGGCCTGGAGCTGGCAGCACCCCCTTGTATTAGTTCAGGAGCCGGGGGGGGGCTAGGCCAAAACTTGGTGTGATCAATAATCAAAAGAGAAAAGACTGTCCGCATAAACCAAAGATGCTTTTGGTACCAGCAGCCCTGCAAAGTTCTCCCCCACCCAGCCCCTCGGCCCCTCTGGTTCCGGGGCCACTCAGCCTGTGAAGCTGGCTGTGCGATCTTTCCCTATGATCCCCTTGCCCCCCGGCGAACACGTGTCTCTAGGAAATGCAATACAGGTGCAGGGATGGTTTATCAGCAGCATTTGCAACCAGGAAAACGGCATATTTGCTCTGGCACAGCAGGGTGTGACGGAGAACACCCGGTCTTACTTTGAGGATTAGAAAGTGGTTGCACTTTTGAATGCTTGGAAATGTCCCAGTTTCGAGTCTACACATTACTTTCCTCTTCATTTAAAAATAAAGGGGGGGGAGAGGGGAATACCATTTCAAAATCCTCTTTGTATTGCCAAGATTCTGATTAGCATGAATGAAGATGGAAAGCTAATAGCGTGCTTGGAAAGGGATGAAGCAGGCTCTTCCCCACCCCCACGCTCCCCAAATGAAATAAGAAATTCCACACATTAATTTTTAAAATGAAAAACAGAAATGTTGTTTCACTTGAAGTCAATGAAGTGACAGCGGGAGACATGGGGCCCGTTATCTCAAGCATAATGTGCTGTTTAAAGTAGCTTAAAAGAATACATCGTCCCAAAGGCAAGTTTGGACAGTAGACACAAACTGGGACACACTCCAGTGTGGACTCAGCAAATACATGGAGCCCTCCTACCGGCCATCAGCACCCCCTACATTTTTAAAAATAGCCCAGTGTGATATTTGGGAAGATGCCATGTAAATTATTCTACAGGCTTGTGACTCAGGGAGAAAGGTTTCTTCCCTACAAACAATTCTGCACTGCCTTAGTCCAGAACAGCCTTCTGTGGTAAGTAAAATCCATGTCTTCATGGCGTGTGACAAGTAATAAACATAATTGGAGGTGAAAGGACGAGCCTGGAAAACAGGGCTAGGAAACTAACTGGCTGGGGAAAGCCAACCAACAACTATTTCCCACCTTCTGCCACTCCCTTCTTAGAAATAAGTTTTTACTGAGGTTTTGAAGGTCTGAAATTCAACACGCCAACACTTTGACTTTCAGTTTCCAGCTAGGAATGGAAATGGAGACAAGCTTGTGTGCAGCACACACAAAATGAAAAAAAGCGTTGCCTAGATTGGCAGTCTCAACTTTGTACTAACTTTTGGATGCTCACGGTCACCCCCTGACACTTCCAACTCCACATCTTTTAAGGTGCAATTGCCATAAATTTGGCATGTACAGGTTTTGCAGTAGTTTTACTAAACACAAGAATGGTTTAAAAATAAATCTAATGCAAAAATATGAAGGTGATCCATTAAAAAGATTCTTGGTTACAGATTCCTATACTTTAATATAAGTCATAAGGAAAGATTAAAAGTAAGGATTCAGTCAAGTCAAATTTGCCCCCCCCCCGTCATTTTTAAACAAACTTTTCCAACGTATAAGACTTGATATTTTTTAAATTTCCAACTGAAACTGTAAACACGCCCCAGAATTTGCATCCCAAAGATTGCAGCACTAGGAGCTGAAAGGGACTTCACTTTGATTTTTCAATGTCCAAAGTGAGACATACAAAAAGGTAACTTGGATTTTAATTTTTTTTAATCTCAACTCACTTAAAGCCCTTTTAACACACTAAGAAATGTTGTTTGAAATAGGGTTTTTTAAAAACTCAGCCTTGTCTCCTTAAGTTTTCCCACCTGCATTTACATTGGTGTTTGGATAACAAGTTGACAAAAAAGTATATTTCTTAAGCTTTTCTTATAAACCAGTAGATTACTGCCATGTAGGATGACTGAAACCTTTTGAAAATGAATGCATCATTTTGTGGCACAAGACAATCTATGTTAGACAAAGATTCAGGAACAGTAGATGAACACAAGTAGGAAATATTTCCCGTGATTTCATGAAAACATCCAGACAGAGCTTCATAGGTATCAATCACATTTTAATATGTACTTGGTTGTTTTCAGTTAGGCTAGTTCAATTAATTTGTGGCACTAGACGTTTCTCTGTGTTCTTCATTGACGACTTTTGGCTAGCTAGCCATTAAAAAAGCATTCAATGTGTTTCTGCTTTCCCAAGCTTGAAAGATTAGCTACACAACCACTCAAAGGAATTTCAGAACAAAACCACTGGATGGCAGCCTTTAGCTTCGTTGTAGACATCTAGTTTTTCCCTTGGAAAATAACACCACAGCTGAGGTGGAAAACATATAATTTTGTCGATGTAATTCTGTTTCTCTTAAAACACGTCTGAGCAACATTATTTTTACAAGCTTTTCCATCCTTGTCTTTCACAACTTAATGTTTCTGCTAGGCTTCTTTTTAGACCCAGAAGTTATGTCCTCACTTTGCAGCATTTGGGCAAGCTAGGAACTCTAGCAATTAAAGAAAATCAGACATGCTTTTGACTTGTTTTGGTGTTATTTTTGAGAATCACCTCTCAGTCTTCTCTTTAGAATAAGAAGTAGCCAGTGAAATACCATTTCTTCTCCGATTATTGACTCAGACAGTCAAAACACGGTGAGGGTGTAGCTGGAATTGAGACATATCCCAAGAGGTCTTTGATCTATTCTGCCCCTCAAAATGGAGCACTCCCCTAGAAATGAAGTCTATTCTTCCTGTAACAATGAAAGAATCCATTCTTCTGGAAGATCCTTACACGGCCTTTGAATATTTGAGTCATTGATTACTTGACAAAGAGAAAAATAGAGGAGTTTTTTAAATGATGGTATAGCTGGTTTAAAAAAAATTGTTGTAATGCAGTCTGCATTTTTGGCCCTGGGAGAAAAAGTAGTTTTGCCTTAGAATATTTTTGAAGGGATTTCTTAGCTGTAAAACAAGCCCTTGAGGGTTGCTGGAAGGAAGCTTGTATTTATTCTTCAAGCACTTAGCCTTCGGGTCTTTTATACAGTATTGTGAATAATAAATTTTAAAGTCTCAGGACAAGAATGTAGAGGAGTCTGAGGACAGACCCAAGGGCCCAATCCTCAGGAAAAACCTCTAATGGAGTCAGAGAATGTTGCCCCACTTAGAGGCTGTCCTTGCTTATCAGGGTAGTTCTCCTCCACTGCCACACCAGTTTAATGCTGTTTAGTGATTGTTTAGATCAGATTTACCTGGTGTAGAACCATAGCCAATGGCTCTATGTCTTGGGTTGGATGCCTTTACAACCAGATTCAAAGAACGGGAGAGAAGCCACACATTTTTTTCAGAAGAAAGGTAGCATGGTTTTGTTTTTATTTCCCTGCCCTTCCTTCTAGGCCATCGAGGTTCTTTGGTAATATTTCAAAATACTGTGACAACAAACAAAACCAAAAAAACAACCCCCCACACATCCCAAAGTGGATTCCCTTGAAAACCGAGAGAGGTCGCTGCTACTCCACACACCACTAGCTAAACCAACTAAGTTTTCACAACAAACTCTCTCCCCCCCCACCCCCCAACCATCCCTCTTTGGGGGAGGGGAAGGTATTTTGCCATCAAGTCACATCTGTCATTTACACACCAAACTAACTGGAACTGCCCACTACAAACCACCGCACAGGGCGCGTTTCCCCCCATTCCTGCAGCAGAAATGTTCTTGGACACATTCCCATGGAAAGGGCTCTGGTGCCATTGAAAAAAAAAAACAGCAACAAAAGCCTTTAGAGCCATTAGCAAGGTGAGGTGTGAGGCAATGAACCCTTCCCTCTGCTGGCGGGGAGCTCGCTTGACTCTGCCCTTCTGCTTGTCCTTAGAAAAAGAGGCGTTTTCAGCACCTCTCTGAGTCTCCTTCGCAACAGCAGCTGCCCCGGCCCCTGCGACGACCCGATCTGTCAACAGGCCCGGGACTGCAGCCCCGGCCGCTGAGCTACACATCTCTAGAGCCCCCTTCTTCCGTCCCCCCGCCCCGTCACCTTGGGTACTTCGCACCTTGCATGACCGACGGGCAGGGATCTGCTCGCAGCTGTGCAAAGCTGGGAGCCCTCGCCTGCCTCTCATCCCCCCCCCCGCCTTTTCTGCGCCTCTTTGCGGGGAGCCCGTTTGCCGGGGCTCCCTCCAGGAGCCGCGTGTGGAAGGGGCCAGCTGCCCTCCGGAGGGACCAGCCAGCGCCAAGCGCTGGGCGGCAGCGAGCAAACCCAACGGGGCTCGGCCCTGGCCCCGGCGGGGTTTCAGTTCAAAGAGAAAAGCGAGGCAGAGGGCAGCCTGGCTCCAGCGCGTTGGCCTCGCTACACGGGCACCCGCCTCCCCCGCAACCCTGCTTCCGAACCAGGCTCCACTTCTGTTTACACGCCGCAGCCAACTTCTGGTGCATTAGGACTCGCGCGGCGCTCCACGCCGCCGCCAGCGACGTGGGGACCCAGCGGAGCGCACCCCGGGTCCCGCCGGGCGCTCGCCCTCTGCGCCCAGCCGCCTTCGCTCCCGGCCCACTGGGGCCAGGGTCTGGCGGAGGCCGGTGGCGCGGGACTTTCCCCCGCCAGCCTGGGGCGAAGGCCAGCGAGGCCCGATTCGGTGCGGGGTGCGGGAACGCGTTCTCCCCCGCGCTCGCTCCTCCAGCGGGCCGACCCCGGGTCATTCAGGCGGCTCCTAGCCCAGCCCGTTACTCCTCGGGAAAGCAGGAAAGCCCCGATCGGTGCCGCCGGCAGCTTGGTTCTGGGGCGGCTCCGAAACGCCGCACGCTGGACCCAGCGAGCCCCGCGCCGGCCACAGGGCGCAGACGTCGCCCAGTCGCCGACACGCCGGGCTGGCAGCTCGGCCCGAGCCCCGGCGAGCAGGAAAGCTGGCGCGTTCTGCCCTCGCAGCCGCCCCGTCTAGTCCGAGCCGGCGAGCAGCCGCACGGTCCCCCCCCGGAGATTTCTGCAGCACCGTGGAGGGGAAAAACAACCCCCAAACAAACCGACAAGCGAGGAGACAGCGGCCGGACAGTCACGCAGAACCCAGAACGCCGCAACCCCGAGAGCAGCCTCCCCCAGTCACCCCACGCGAACACCGTCACCCCGAGAGCGCAGCCCCCGGCCTCCATCGGCCGCAGAGCCTCCCAGGCGGGACCTTCCCCGCCCCAAACAAGACCGCGGAGGCTAAAGTGTTTCCAATGGGGGGGACCGCCTTTCCCCACACACACCCCCAATGCACACACACACAC
>ML675649.1:4476629-4514825 GCA_007922155.1 Mesoclemmys tuberculata | reverse complement strand
CCCCCCCGCGGACAGTGGTAGGCGCCCGGCGGCGGCGTCACGTGGGCCGCCTGCCCCTCTGTGACGTCGGGCGCGGCTACAGTGTTGCAGCGTTCGGCCCTTGGAATTCTGAGAACTCGCTGGCGAGGCGGTGACATAAGGGGCGCTGCGGGCTCTGGCCGCCCTCCCCCCTCCACACGCGCCCCCTCTCCTCCCCCCCCCCGCTTGGATCCCCTCCCCAGCAAAGTGCATGGAAAGCCAGAGACCGGCGGGGGAGGGGGTCCCTCACGCAGGAGGAGAGAAAAACAAAACAAACAAACAAACAAACCCACCCCTAATAAAAATGCAGGAGGAGGAGGAGGAGGGAGGGAGGAAGCAGCCCAAATCTCAGGCCGTCAGTAGGGAGGCGAGGCTGCCTTGGGATCTTTAAAAAATCTATCCCTCTTTTCTCTCCCTCCATCTCTTTTGGGCTCGCAGGCCGGGGAGCTTCACTGTGGATGAAAGAAGCTGGGGGGTTTTCCCACCCCTCCTGTAGATCTTATTTTTTTAAGGATTGTTTTTGGAGGGGGGCAGCGATGCCTCTCTTTTTAATGCGAGGAATCTCCTCGGGCCTGGAGAGAAAGATACTCAGAGGATTATGTTTTGCTCCTTTCCCCCGGCCCGGCCCTTTCCAGGACTCTTAAATGGTGGGTTAACTCTTCCTAGTTGGTGTCGGTGTTGCTGGGGCTGGCAAAATAGACGGTATGTCAGTGTATAGCTGCCTCGGTGTGCGTGTAAATGTCTAGCTGTAATGGTGGGCCATTTTTTAGTTATTCGTATTACTGCTTTTTAAAGTAGCCTTAGACTGCTTGCTTCAGGTCGCTCAGAGGCAGCTGGAAAGGCCTGCTTTTGCATTGGAGGAGTTTTCAGCCAGCGATGAAAACATACAGGCTTTCCAACCCATGTTCCTGACAGAGCTGCAGGGGTGGGGTGGGGGAGATGGCCAAAGTATTATTAGAAGGACCCGTTATATACATAAGCAAATGTCTTGCATATTTATTTGCACTGGGAATCCACTGGCCTGTTCTGAGTGTGTACAAATCAGCTGATTTCTACAGCACTGCTTTGTTTTTTTCCCTGATCGTTTTGGAGTAAGAGGATCCAGTATTCCTGCTGGCTACCTCCAGATAACAGGGGAGAGGGGTGCTCTACGTGTGTCTGTGTGATGGTATTTCAGGTTTATAACAATTAATAGAAATTTGTTCACAAGAATAACCATCACAGGGTCACAGTGCCCTAGCTCTAGCTAATACAATTGCTCAGAGCTACTTATTAAATTACAAATGAATTCCACGAAGGCTGCAACCTTAACACAAAGATATTATTGTACATTCTAGGCTGCATTTTTTAATTTTGTGGCGAAATTCCTGAACTGAAATGCTTAGATCTGCTTTAAAGTAGGGGGGAAAAAAAAAGGGAAGAGGGCCTTACTTCTAATACTACACGTCTATTATTTAAAACAGCCCAGTAGCAAGTCAGGTATCATCCTAATAAGACACTTGAGATGATACAGACATGCTTTAAAGACGTCTTCTCTGTAGTTAAAAAGTAATATATAATTCAAAGTGAGTGAGCACGGCTTTACTTAGATTGTAAGATCTCAGGGACAGGGAAGGGTTGTTTATCTGCCTTTATCTTGTTTATCTGTGTTTGCAAAGAGCAGTGTAAACTAATGGTGCTATATAAATGGACTTAATAACAAATAACATAGTAATGATAATAGCTAGGCTTTTCTTTCCATATGAGATGGAATGTATGAAGGAAATCTCCTTTCTGTGTGTCCCTCTCTGCAGGCTGAATCTTTTCTTTTGGCTGTATCGATCCGGCCGGCTGAATGCAATGTTTGCAGAAAGTTAGGAAGGAGCTAAAAAAAAAATCCTGAGATTGAAGATTTATCATGATTGCTGTTCCAAATGGCATTTTGCAGAGTTGAGATCTTGTCATGCATTTATGCTGCCAAATGTAGGGTTGCATCAGAGTTTCCATTATCAGCCCCCTGTTTACAAGGAGTTATAAATCATCTATGAGCATTCCCTTTGGTCTGGGAACTTGGTATATAGGTTCTCAGCCTGGAAGCAAATACAGATTTTATCCATTTTTCCTGGGGGCCTCATATTCTCTCCTTCCTCCCCATTTTGCCCTTGCCTTCTCATGGTTTCCTATTTCTGTACCTTGAACATCCACTCCTTGTGCACCTAAGCCCCTTTCCCCCATTTAGTTCCTTTGACGTTTCTTCCCCATACTCTGAAATGGGAGTTCTGTGTGCCTAGCAAATGTAACACCCAGCACAGGGAAGACCAGTTCAGATCCCATATGTGCCACTCCTACTTTGGCCAGTGGGGTCAGTGCAGAGCAAGTCCTTCCTTGCTATAATAGAAGATGAGCTTTCTTCACAGCACATCTAGCTCCAGCAGGGCCTGGAAGAGAGGTCGGAATTCCAGGCCAGATCTTCAGGCACATTTTGCAAAAAGGCAAGGAAGTTTACTAATGTTGACTATATCTTGTCATTCCTTTAGCTCAGAAGCCGGCTGCATTTTAAGATGAAACTGGCCCTTGAAGAGGGGAGTTAACACGAAAGCAGGCAGGGAAGGGAGTGGATATAAAAACTTGTCAACAACCAAGTTACTAACTTCGGTCTGCTATGCACATGCATTCATTTCTTTCAGAATCTGCATCCAGTCCTTCAGATCTGTTGCATGCAACCCTCCGTTCCTCCCCCCTCGGCCCCCCAATATTTCCTTTCTGTTCCTTACACACGTATAAGGACTGTAGGAGCAGTCCTCAGTATATCGACCTATATATATTTTGTCCATACACCACGTCAATATGATAGTAAAGATTAAATTTACATGAAGGACCAGAATGGCTCCTTTTGCTGTGTGTCATTGTTAATACCTAGATTTCAAACCAGTGATGAAGACAGGATCACCCATCAGAAGGTACCACTGTTTCTGATGCTGCACTGTATGATATTAACTCTAGTGGTCTAGTCAATATTGTAATGGATGTAATTCTGCCTACTTAAAAATCCTCCCATAGTTTGCAAAAAATGTATTCTTCTTTTTCCCCTCCTGCAAAACTGTGCCATTCTTCCGGTGCAGCGTAACTGCTGACTTACTACACACCCGAGAGGCATGTCACAGGTGGTTTGGTTGATTTCCCTATATAAAATACTTTGGGATGAGAAGCAGCACGTACATGACAATTATTATCAATAATACTTACCCCTTTAGAACTACAATTCTATATTTAAGGCCATGAGAGTTGGGTATATTGATGAAGGATGATAGGATATATAATATGTATCCTAAAGGCTGGGATATATAATATGTTTTTATATGCAAGTATTTAATGTTCTCAGGTGAACACCACATTTAAGAAGAACAGTCTGATCTTTCTTTTTTATATATATTTAAAAAAACAAATCGCAGTTTAAAATCAGGTTTTTTTATATTAGCCCCTTCAGGAAATAAATCCTACCTACCCAAACATAGAAATAACCCCCAGGTCTTTAAAAAGGAGTGCTAAAAACAGAAAACTGACCCTTAAGAAAGGGCATACTGTCTTTCACACCTTTCCTATAGCAGTTACAGTCAGACTGTCTGCTGAGCTCTGGGAATCCAGCCTTTTTGTCAGCTTCGTGTCATAACATAAATATGATTTAAAGGCAGTTTTGTGCCTGCAATTTTATAAAATAAGGGTGGATTGCAGACTGCATAGGGTTCCCTGGTTCAATTGCATTATCTTGTTTTCTAATCTAACCTACTTTTCTGTCAGAGTTTGGTGCTCTGCAGGAGTGTTTTCGGTGCAATCTCTGAGCCCTTTTGTGGGTGTCTGATTTCTGTAACACATTTTGGTTTCCAGTATGAATGTAACATTCAAAGAATATCATGACACTACTCTAGGTGTATGTGATCTTATCTACCTGACATTTAGTTTTTTAACCGTCCATTCACTCGATTTGCATAAAATCACACAGTCATAATTTTTTTGGCATCATCATAACAAACTACTGGAGATTGCCAGCTTGCTTTTGTTTGCTGCCTGTCAGCCTGAATGCATGTTTTCCCCCTTTCTTTGCATCTGAACTTGGAGCTTTCTGGATCTATTAACAGCACTTTCAAAGGAATGAACATTTCTGTCTTTATATCCGTGTCCACAGCTAAGCCCCTTAATAAATGTCAAGATTTAACTTCAAAACCAAACAGCTCAACATGCCAGGTTCTTGCATCTCATTCTGTTGTAGTTGACATTGTTTTAAATATAGATCTCTTTGCTTTTATTTACAGGGGAAACCCACAGAACAGTCTGCCTGATCCCAGAAGGCTTGCCCTGCAACTGCTGCCTTCATTACAAAACAATCCTGCAATTAAAATAAACTCCATTTGCTGATCATTTGTTAATTTCAGCTTCTTATGTCTAGAAGGATTTTTTTCCCCAGCAGTAGTATCAGAGGAGGCTGCAGCTGGAGTTGTGGAAAGAGAAGGGGGAACACCCCTATGTTTGTAAACTGCAAGAGGTGGGGAGTAGGGGAGGAATATTATTATGTAAAACAGTGGGGGGGGTTTATTGGTGTGTTCATGACCTGGCAGAATCCTTCCTTCTGGGGGAAGGACTGGAAGTGGAAAAACTTGATTTGCATGGTAGAGCCTGGCTTTCGTACACACCCTTTGTACACTGGCCCACACTAAACCAGCTCTGAAGGCTTCCTCTGCTCACTCAGAGTCCAAGAATGTGCATGGAGTCTGCACTGGTACTTTTCCATTCACATGCCCACAGTGGAGCGTCTTGTTTATTTCATCCTTTGTGCAGAAACCTTTCGACTATATTAGATATCAGTCATCATTGCACTCCTCCCTGAAGTCAACAAAGCGAGACACACTCCCGGAGAAGGGAAAGGAGAGAGATTTTCAGCCTGTCTGCCTAAAAATCTCCCTGTACTTTCAACTGGAGAAGTTGTTACTCATTCATCTACCTAAAAAGAACCACATAACAGTTGTGTTACTGGTACACATGCCCCCCCCCATCTCGATTATCAAGGGTTTGGATAATCAAGGCAATTGTCAATGTAATTACAAGACAGGACAGTTCAGCTAATGAGCCTTGGAGAACTGGATAATCAGATTTTATCAGAAAATGACATTAATATGTTATTGAGAAATTGGTCCTGATAATTGACAGCTCTACTTGCCCATCATTACTATGAGATTAAACTTGTCTGTCAAAAATGACTTTTCCCAGGTAAGTGTGACAGTAGAATGTTTGCAGCCTATTTCTCCTTGTAAACACTTACTACCAGAATAGTGATCACACGGTATATGTGTCAGGGTGTCTATTGTTCCCATCACCGTGGAACTAGGCATCCCAGTTCTACATCACAAGTACATGATCTTTGGTTTAAAAGGTAAACTTCAAACCTAAGTTCTAGTGAGTTTCCAGCCAATCACAGAAAATTATCCTTTCTGCTCTATGCCCCCAATCAATTTTTAACCAATTACAGACCAAAGTCTGTAGGGTTTTGTTTTGTTTTTTCCTTTTCTGCTGAGTTTGTTGGTGAGCGAGTAGAGCAAAATGAAGTGATTCACTTGTAGACCTTGTACCACTGATTTATTACACCTTCAAATACAAGCATATACTCCATACTCCTTTTCCCATGCCCAGACCCCTGTTTTTTTTTTTTTCCCCTGCAGCTTCTTGTTAGAATTTGTCTCATTTGAAAATATTAAGCATGAAACTCCTGGAAATTTAAAGCTCATCATGTATTTTAAGCAGTGCTAGAACTGGCTTTTTTTTTAAGCACCTCTCCTAACATTCAACTGACGAGATTAAAACACAAAACAAACAAACAAAAAAATAACCCTTGAGATATGTTCCTAGTTTAAAAAAAACCAGACAAAACCCCTGAGTTGGTTCAAGCCTAAATTACAAAGTGTTTGTTTTGCCTGAAAGAAATTGATCAAGGGCAGTCCTTGACTCAGATTTTATTTATTATTACTATTTATTTCTATTCCAATAGTGTCCAGAAGGTCCAGCCAAATCCATAGCACTAAAAGTCAGAAGTCGAAAATATTTTGATCTCATAAGAAAAACTTTGGGAGCCAGGAAGTTTATCCAACAATATTTCCTATGGTGACAAAGGGCCCGATTCAAAATGGAAAGATTCCTACTGACTTCAGTGGATTTGCATACAAACCTTAATTCTTATTCTACAACAATGCTATTTTGGTAGTTATTGTTTTATTAATAACTTGTTAGACATCCTCATCATTAGTGTTATCTGTATTTCATTTTCTTTCTTCAAATAAAATATTAATGCTTTGTCTATATAGTTCTTTGAATGATCAGTACAATTTTGGTTCATGGAATGCTTATGGCTATCCTTTAAAAAGAATTTAGTTAATTAATTGGCAGATATCAGTAAGTAGAAGGGGAAATGCCAACGACTTGTTTCATTGTCTCCTGAAATTCTTTAGTTATGTGTATCCTTTTTTAAAGTATGGATGGTGCTAAGAAACTTTATTTGGGAAAACTTCATTTCTATCTGCATGTTTTCCAAAGTATTTCATAAATATTCTATTAGTAGATATAGAATTAAATAATACCACATAGACTGAATTATAAACTATATTTAGATACAGTAAATGGATAGCAAAATTATATATCAGGGTACTAAGAAGTGGGAGGATTTTTTTTTATCTGGCTTTTTTTTTTAAGTGTTTGATAAAGAATTGAATTTTCCCTTCTTTTTCATGATGGAATGTAAAATGGCTAGGGTAACTTAAGATGGTTTTGAGATGAATAATTCCAAAGGGGATTCTCTGTGCATTAAATACTTTTTAAAAAACTAAAAGCAGCAGTAAACAATAGTCAGTTGGATCTTAAAGTGATGTGGAAGAATTCCATGGGATATTTATCTGCATCAAGTATATGGTAAATAAAATCTTCCCTATTTGTGATCTGTACGGAGTAGCCAATAACTGCAGTTATGGTTGCATAGATTACTATCAATACCATTTTAATTCCATATGTCCTAAAAATAGTTTCACTATGGGATTACTTTTAACCAATAATTCCTCTAAAACAGTACTAAAAATCTGGCTGTTTCCAAAGAGTAAGAAGTCAAATCCAAGTGCTTTTTCTTTCTTTTCTTTGGTTTAAATTTCTCTCCCTTTATTCTTCCCTTTTATTTGTCCTTTCTAAGATTCCCATCTGCCTCCCCCTCGTGCCCCCCATCCCCTCTCCCCAGATTCTGAGAGTCAAGTAAAGTGATTTCTGCAAGAAAAGGTGCCACTTTGGCTTCCAAACTTCTCTGAGAAACCGCTGCCTCTCACAAGACACCAACGTTGACTCAACAAGTTAACCTTCAAAAAGATTACAAAGATGCAAGTGGGCTGGTTGGGAGGGGAATCATTAAACAGGAGGTGAAGTATATGACTGCAGGTTTCAGTGAAAGATGGTTCACACCCACTCTCTTGGGCAAGGAAAGCCATCTCTGACCAGGTTCCAGTGGTGTAGTGGTAAAAAGAGAAGTGGATAAATGAACCTAGCTAAACTATATTCCCCAAAAGAGAAGTGAGTGAACTCTTTACCCTTGACTTCACAACTGCCAGGTTCCCCGATGCTGAAGTAGAATTGAAAGGGTCTGTTCACAAAACAAAAAAGGCCAGTCTTGCAACCCTTCTGTACACAAACAGTTCCCCAGGGTTCACAGTCTGCTCCGGTGGGGCTGCTTGCGTGAATAAGGCATGTTCTATATGACTAAGGCTTGCAAATCAGGACAGTATGTACAGAAAAAAACAGCACGATGGCATTAAATACTGGGCTGTGCCTGGAACTCCTTTTAACCACACCGAGCCGGAATAAAAGATCCTGATTTTTGATCTGCCTCAAACCCCTGCGCTGCACAGATGTCACGTGAGTTATCCCTGATTTACATCAACGTGAGGGAGAGGGGAACTAGGCCCGGTGTATTTAATAAAAGGCCTCTTTTATCTCCAAGTAGCTCGAGTTCATTGCCACGCTGTGAAAAAACTGCAGTTTGCCTGCCTTCTCCTTGCTTTTTCAGGCTCAGCGTGTGTGCCTGTCACAGCTCTCTCCTTCCGTTCCCTAGGGGAAGTTTCCATGGGTGTCTCTGCAGCGTTTTCCACAAGAGCACAGAACTCTGCACACAGAGTGCAAGGCCATGCGCTGGATCAGCCCAATCTATAGGCTCACGCCAGCAGCTTGGTCTGCAAAATCTCTCCTCTCTCGGGGTCTTATCGAGCCACAAGGGACGCCAGCAGCACCCAGTGTTTGTGTGTCGCTGGATTCAGGGCACAGCAATAACAACGTGGGCGAATGATACAACGTGGTGATGGGTCAGGTCCTCTAGTCTAGCATAGCCGAGGCTGCCAAAGCGGGAACGTTCCTGACGTGACTGTTTCTAGTATTTTTCCCAGTCTGCTTTCAAATATCTCAGGTTCATACCTGCACTATTCACACACAACAGCGCTGGGTGCAGGGCAAGCTCCTACATGGAAGGGTGGTCTGGTGATTAGGGCGCTAGTTTTAATATCCAAGAGCCATGGGTTTAATTCCCGGCCATGCCACATGCTCTCTCAGGCAAGTCACTGTGGGCTGGCTCCTAATACCTACAGGAGATCGGCACCTCAGTCCCTTCGAGGATCTAGGCCTCAGTCTCTCTGTACCTCAGTTCCCCCTCTGTAAAATGGGCCTAGAAGCAGTGGTGTTGGGAGGAAAACTATGTTAAAGATGTTGAGATGCTCAAACAATTCAGCCATGGGAGTCAACCTTTAGGCGAAGGTTTCTAACCATTAGGGGAGTGAAGTTCTGGAATAGCCTTCCGAGGGAAGTAGTGGGGGCAAATGACTTATCTGGCTTTAAGACTAAGCTTGATAAGTATATGGAGGGGATGTTATGATGGGATAGTTTAATTTGAGCGATTGATTTTGGATTATCGGCAGATAAGTCTGCTCAATGGTCTGTGGGAATGCTGGATGGGATGGGAACTGAGTTACTGCAGAGAATTCCTTTTTGGGTGCTGGCTGGTGAGTCTTGCCCACATGCTCAGGGTTTAGCTGATCGCCATATTTGGGGTCGGGAAGGAATTTTCCTCCGGGGCGGATTGGCAGGGGCCACGG
This sequence comes from Mesoclemmys tuberculata, assembly GCA_007922155.1. Classification (NCBI taxonomy): domain Eukaryota; kingdom Metazoa; phylum Chordata; order Testudines; family Chelidae; genus Mesoclemmys; species Mesoclemmys tuberculata. Next base: position 4,505,667 of record ML675649.1, on the reverse strand, counting down.
AGGTTTTTCGCCTTCCCCTGCAGCATGGGGCATGAGTCGCTTGCTGGTGGATTCCCTGCAGCTTGAGGTCTTCAAATCTCACTTTTGAGGATTTCAATAACTCAGTCATGGGTTCGGGGTTGTTATAAATGTGTATGGGTAGGGTTTTGTGGCCTGCCTTGTGCGGGAGGTCAGACTAGATGATCATATTGGTCCCTTCTGACCTATGAGTCTATGAGTCTATGAGTCTATATAGGCACGATAGTTAGATGCCACTTACTACGAGTAACATTGTTCCACTGATTAATTTCACTCCTTTCTATACCTTCAGGTACCACTCTAAATAATGCCTCCTGCTCCTGAGGTGGTTTTCACCCTTCAGCTTTTTCGTGTAAATATAAAAGAAGAAGGAATCTAAATATTATGGAATTGAGGAGCATTCCGCTTTCTACTTTTCCACATCTGCTGAAAATCAGACACAAAGCCCCTCCGCGGGCAGTGCCTTGCATGGTGTATTTTTCTTTTCAAGGCAGTGTTGGTGGCAGGGAGCGGAGAGCTTTGACACAGTCCTGCACAACATTCGAATAATCAAACTAGCAGATTAAATTACCACAAGGTGGGTGCACAACTATAGAAAGACCATATTCAAATAATAGTTATCAATGGTTCAGTCACAACCTGGGAGTTTGCAGTGGGATGTGCAGGGCTTAGTCTTGGGTCCAGTGCTATTCAATATTTTAAGTAATGACTTGGATAATGGTGTGGAAATTATGCTTATAAAACATATGGATGCCACCAAACTGGCCGGCGTATGAACACTTTGGAGGGCAGGATTAGCATTCAAAATGAGCTTCACAAACCGGAGAACTGGTCTGAAACCAACCACATGAAATTCAGTAAAGACAAGGGCAAACTTCTGTTCGTGGGAAGGAAAAAATCAAATGCACAACTACCAAATGGGGAAGCGTGGGCTAGGCAGTAATACTGCAGAAAAGGATCTGGGAGCTAGCAGATCACACACTGAATACGAGTCAACAATGCGATGGAGTTGCTAAAAAAGCTAATATAGTTCTGAGGAGTGTAAACAGGAGTGTTATACATAAGAGACAGGACGGAATTGTCATGCTCTGCTCCACACTGGTAAGAAATCAACTGGAATGTTGCTTCCAGTTCCGGGCTTCCAGTTCACACTTTAGGAAAGATGTGGATAAATTGGAGAAAGGCCAGAGAAGAGCAACAAAAAGGATAAAAGGTTTAGAAAACCAGACCAGTGAGGAAAGGTTAAAAAAACTGGATGTGTTTAGTCTTCAGAAAAATAGACTCACGGCGGGGAACACCCGATAACCATCTTCAAATATGTTAAGGGCTGTTATAAAGAGGACGGTGATCTATGCATGTGCACTGAAGGTAGGACAAGAAGTAATGGGCTTAATCTGCAGTTAGGGAGATTTAGGTTAGCTATTAGGAAAAGCTTTCTAACTATAGTAGTTAGTTAAGTAAAGCTCTGGAATAGGTTGCCAAGGCAGGTTGTGGAATCCCCGTCATTGGAGGTCTTTAAGACCAGGTTGGACAAACACCTGTCAGGGATGGTCTAGGGTTTCTTGTTCCTGACTGAGCGTGGGGGGCTGGACTTGATGACCTTTTGAAGTCCCTTCCAGCCCTACCTTTCTATGGTTCTCTGATTGCAAAGTAGAAGGGAAAAGGTTGATTTGGTAATGAGGTGTTGGGGGAGGCTTATTTTAAAAGTAGATACATAAATTTAAAATTCCCCATGTACAAAATAACAAAGTCCGGCCCTGCTGACTGGAGGGCTGGGAGATATCTTGCTCTGCACCCTTTATAATTTTGGCAGGAGCCCAGAGACTGCAGTGATAGGCACCCTAAGAGAACCCAGCTAGACAGACAGAGACAAGTAATAGATAATTGCAGGCAAGAAAGAAACCAGGCCCCAGCATTTAATTTGCCAGCTTACAACCATCAGGTGCTATTTGGGTTTGCTGTTGGTGATTTTGAACCACATGATGCCTGGGCTATTTTTAAGACCATTACATTAACTGCTGGATTAGAGGTCCCTTTTTAGACCCAAGTCTCTTTTTCCAGTCTGTAGATTTAGTGCTATTGCAGGCCGTAGCCCTTTTCACCAGAGTGAGATCTGGGTCGCTTAGCGTTTGTAGATTTCCGCCGTTTAGTGACTTTTAAAATGCTCATTGCCACATAATCTAACTGACCTCCCCACTCTCCCGAATAAGACCTTTCTGCATTGCCTTCAACCGCTGACCTTTATGAAAGAAGTGCAGAACAATGGAAACAGAATATATTTGCTGTTGAAACATCTGAAATGTGTATAATCATATTTTTAAATAAAATACAGGACAAGGCAGGGAAAGAAATTGAAAGGGAGAGTAATCAATGGGACAATTCACCAAAGCAAAGTGACTTGCCTGATTCTGTTTGCAGGACCTGACCCTAAATTTCCAATGTTAATTGCCTTCAGTATTTGGCCTGCTCACATCTGACTTTTTATTAAGCATTGTTAATTACTATGATTATTCTATGCTGATCAATGAGACGCTTCACCCTGTGTTTCTTCTTCTTAAGAAGCAGCAGGGAAGATCTGTTATCGTAGATTAGCCCATAGTAGAAACAGCAAGTTAATTTAAGGTCTTTAATTTAATTTAAAGCTTCAGGACTTATTCAGGTCAAAGTTCCACTGAGGCACCAAATCTGGATACTTTGCCAGTATCCAGATTTGGTGTTATGTAAAAATTAGGGGCCCGAGCCTGGATTCTTGGCTCACAGAGGAATGGAAAGGAAAGATGGGCCCAGCCCACCTGTGACTGATCAGTCGCTTCCCAGCTGATGTGGTGGGGTTAGGGTTCAGTTCAGTATCTGCTCCTAGTAAAGGCCAGCTAGAGCTGAGTTGAGCTGCAAAACTGTAGGGATAGGAAGGTTTTTGGGTTAGGGAAGGAAGCTGGAAGGACTGAGAGAGTCCAGGGAGAAGTTTCTGGAGCTACAGCCTGCTTTAGATGGGGGAATTGCTTTGTTTTGTCATACTCCATTGGTGTTTGACCCAAAAAATTGTGCCCTGAGGCAAGGGCACTGAACTAGAGCGGGGGTAGACATCACTCTTCCCTGAGCTGGTTGGAAAGCCCTGCAGATTGAGGGTGCTCTGAGATGTTGTATTACATTATTTATCAAGTGGGAAGCCAAATAAACAAATTTTAAAAAATAGACCAGATCCTCTTCTGGTGTATATTGGCCCTGCTCTGGTTTTGGTGGCGTTATACAACTTTCTACCAGCTGAGGATCTTGGCTTGCAACCACAGGGAAGATAAATGTGTCCATGAATGATTTTAAAAAGGGGGGAAAAAAGAATTGTTATTATATTAATATGATTCATAACTCTACACCACAGCCAGGTTATAAATCTGGATTTAACTGCCCTCCTTTGCCATTGATATACTGACATTGCTACAACCCATTAGATCACCAAAGACTCGACCCCAATACCAGGATTCAATCATCTAGGTATATTTCAGGGGCTAGCAATTGACCAGATACCCATCTATTTATTATCGGCCAGAAATCTCCTCTACTGTGCCAAGATCTTTGCTTTTTATTGCGTTTCTATCTCTGGTGCCGCAAAGTCAAGCACGTATCTTCAAGGGAATCTCAGTAATAAAATATATTTCTTCCTCCCTGCCGCAAAAGGAAAGTCGTGTAATAGTTTCTTTGATCCATTGCAGACTGGTTAATGCCTCACTTCTCATCACCAAGTGCAGTTAATAAAGGAGTAAAGGGGATTTGGCAGTTTAATACATCAGCTAATTTTGGGCCTGCCTCTCTGCCAAAAATATTTTCACTTTTGTGTGATGCCAGAATACCAAGAGCTGATTAATTAGCAGTCTCCCAGGCTCAAAGAATTAGGCTAAGGAAGCACAGAGGCTCCTATTTTCCCATGCACTGCCCAGCCCCTATACTAGGACATGCTCTGGGTATCTCTGTGGGTGGATAGGGTGAATGGGTAGGGAATGCATCTCCCACAAGCTGCAGATCCATTCTATAGATACTGAGAATGGACAGGAGGAAACATATATCAATATGTCCTTGCCCTGAGCCAACCCTAGCTGTTGGGGTGCAATGGGTCATCAGGGAGCTAAGCACCGGGTTTTAAGGGAGTGGGTGCATACCTCATCTGCAGCCGCTGCAGATCCTGCCTCTCTGACTTGCACAGGAACACCATAGCATTTATGATGCCCGGTGTCCTCAGCAAGGTTTGAGAATGAGACAGGGTTTGCCCAGGGTGCACAAGGAGCGGAGGAATCAAAAAACGGACACAGAGGGTTATGTTGCATGAGTGCGAATGTTTTCTCTGGATCAAAGTAAGCTCTGCTGCTGCTATAGGACACTGGTTCAAATCCAACTCCAGGAGCTAGTGACTGGGAGGCTTTAAAAATAACTGGCAACTGTCCGGTTGCCCCTATGAGGTGAGTTTGATGGATTTCAGCCTTTTTCCTAGTGGCCAAGGGCATATTTCGCCAACCACCAGGGCCCTACTTCAGGACAAAGGCCTCATAGCCAGGGCACCAGAACAAATATTCAGGCAAGGAACTTAGAATTCAGTGGGACTCCGTCTTGGCTCTCCCTGGGACCTCAGCTCCAGGAATCTGCATTTCTGACGCCAATAATTTCCAGCAGGAGAAGTGTGGGGGGAACCAAATGTGCATGGCACACAGGGAACATCAGGAAAAGCAGGAGTCTTGTCCCTTGAAGTGTGGGCCCGGGCAATGGACACTGCAGCAGAACATCACCTTGCAGTAAGGCAGCCCCACCATGAGTGGCATTGAAGGGTACCATTTGAAAGCAGTCTCAGCAGAGATGCAGCTGCACCTGGGCTCCAAAGTAACATCTCTCTTGGAGGGATGCAGAAAATCAGTTGGCCGTACCTGGCGTTGGGTATTTTTCTTTGCGGGGCCGTGGGGGGCAGGGAGAGGAAGGTAGAAGGGAAAGGGTGGAGTTGGAAATTAGGTGTTTGGGGGGGGAGGGGGCTCATTATAAAACATAAATAGGTACAAAGAATGAAAAGGAATCCCCACAGACAAAATAACGAAGTCCAGACCGTGCCTTTATCTCTGGTGCTGTGAGACCCCTGGGTTGGGGGGCAAATGAATTCCCCTCCAGCAGAAGGCCTGTGCACCATGTAAGCTCCCTTTGAGTCCTCAGGAGCGTGCCTTTGCTGGCCCTTGGCCCAGGGATCTATTTCTTGACCCATCAAGCCCGAGACACATGCTGAAGCCCAGGCCGTACCCAGCAAAGGGCTGAAGCAGACGTTTAGCTTTAAGCATGTGCTCAGGTCCCATTCAAGCCGAAAGGTTTTAAGCACGTGCCTAAACTGAACAGGGGCGGAGCGTAGGTTTTAGCGTAGTGGGCCGACACTGCGCAAGTTCTGCAATGGGGACTCCCTGTGTACTTCAGTGTGGGGGGCCAGAAGAGGTATGTTTGATGCGCAAAGGCAGACCACGGGTCCGATCTAGCACGGCAGCTCTGAGCTCCTATGGGACAATGAACATCTGGGTCTACCTGGCTGCAAAGTTGCTGATGCAACAGAATGAGGCAGAAAGTTGGCCAAGGAGAGGAAACGTACAAGTCTGTCCACCTTTGTGTATAATACAGACTTTACTATAAATCCTTCTCCAGGGGATTTATCTTGCTATCTTTGACGATATCGTGAGCAGAATGAATCCCATTGTTCTGGCCAAATCTGCTAGATGAAAGATAGCTTGTGCATCTTTCAGAGAGAGCTTAGCCGTAAGGATGAGTTCACCATGTAGTAGGGATTTACTGTGAATCCTTTGGCTGCGAGAGAACAAATTCTTCTGTTGGTGGTTGTCATGGGATCAAGATCTGTTTTTAGTTTAGAAGAAGTAGTTATAGATTTCAGAAGAAACAACTGTGGCCTCTGTTACTAAGAGCATCTGTGATAGTTAAAATGGAAAGAATGTTTACATTTTCAAAATTAATTTTCACTATTAACGCTGTCTATTGTTGCCACCTATCTAGCGACTTGCATGGTATTCCCATCCAGTCACTTACGCAGCGTTCATCATCGTGGCGTTTGAATGGCTAACCTTCCCCTGTATCTTCTACTGCTCCTTAGATGGGATTGTGAGAATGCCTGGTCCTCATCTACTCTACTGCTTCCCCCATTTGCTCTGCAGGGGAGCTGCACTGATGGAGAATAAGAACAAATGGTCAGACAACGAATGAGACGATTTGCACATATTTTTGCATCAAATTATGGCCCCAGACTCGCAAAGATTTGGGCCCCTTGTTGGCTTTAAGAACACGAGTCATCCCATTGAACAGAATGCATGCTTTTTTTTTTTTACTCCTCCTTTCCCTGGCGCTCATTACTGTATCACCGAAGTGCCTAAAAAGCATTACTGAATTGTTCTCAGGCCCTAGCCCATTGCGTCAGTGTTTGTCTTGCAAATGCTTAAAGTTAAAGGAAAAGCTGGCTTTGCTGATTGAACATTTTTTTCTAGTAATTGTAAAAATGTAGACAATTTAGGGCTGTGTCTACACTACAAGCAGCGCAGCAGCTGTGTCACCCTGGTGCAGACACTTGCTACAGCAACAGACGGGATTTTGCCGTCCTGGAGACGTTAAGTAGGTTAGCTAAATCGATGGAAGGATTAGGTTGGATTAACTATAGCTCTCAGGGGTGTGAGTTTTTCACCCTCCCTGAGCGATGTAGCCAAGTCGACCTAAATTTAGGGTTAGGGCAGGCCTAGGCTACCTTATTGTTGTCTCATTAACTCAGGTGTGAAAATATGTGCCATCTACAAAGCTGCAATGCTGCACTCCTCTCTCTTCCAAAGGATTAACAGAAACCACCAAAGGCATCATAAAACCTTTCCAGCACTAAACAATAAGCAGCTATTGAATTGGCTTTGAAGTTATTTCTAATGGAAAACTAATTTCCTCTTGGTTAAACAACTGACCTCCCAAGACAATTGTGTTCCTACCCTTGGCTTTCTGGCTTCACAAACCATTGCTGGTTCCTTTGTTTATCCTTCAGGACAATGTATTGTCACTGAAACATCAAGAGCCCGTCAATGTTTGTATAAAATATTCCATGGCCGTATTTCACATGGGCTATTTATATCTTGACCACCCACCATCACCATTTAGCATTATATTCTTCACTTCCTGCCCTCAACTATTGTGTGGTATTGCTGTAGGGAGGGAAAACAACTGCTATGTTCTACACCAGAGGCAGCCACATTTCAATGGTGGGCAAAGTAATCCTTGTATACATATATTCAGATATGGGACCAGATTCTCTGCTGAGAGGGGATACAGGATGTTGGAGATTGGGTTGTGTTGGGTTGAATCCCCAATTTCATCTTTCTAAGTGGGGAGATGTTATATCTGGCCAACAAGAGGGGAGATGGTAGGTGCAATCTAGAGGTGGGGGTGCTTAAAGGGCAAACCCCCCAGAACTGCGGATCCTGGGCAAGTGACCCTGGATCCCTGGGCCAGTTATTAGACAGTGACTTCTTATGGCCTGGATTATGGACTGGCTGATAGAGGTGAAGCCAGATACCTTCCACCTTGACCTATGACTATTTCAATCTCGAGTGTCTTGAAAATTGTATGTTGCCCTGGGAGGCGGGCAACTCACATTTTATCCTTTCTGATTTTGAGGCAGAGATTATATTCAAAGTAGCTAGCCTTAACTTGATGTGTATTTGCCTGTGCCCATATGCACATGGATGTCTGTACATGTGAGTGCATGCCTATGGGATCTGGATGCAAAAAATAAAGCAGAATTACCCAAACCAGATACATTTAGGCTGATTTTGAGACATGGCTTCTGATTTTGTGAGCGCAAAATGTGAGCACTGTGGTGTATCAGCTAGTAGGATGTTTAAATGCCATAAGGTGTCCCCAAAACTTGAGAAGTGGATTGAGGATCTTTTTCACATCTCAGAACCATTAGATTCAGTGGACAGAAAACAAATCATTGTGCTAGCGTCCAACACAGAAGTGAAACCAGAAGCAATCGGTGTTGTAAGACTGGAAATACTAAGATACATTCTCACCAGAAAATTGCTCTTTGTAATAAAGATTAATCATTATCTCCTCATTCTGTCTCAGCTTCAACCCTTTGTAATGTTAAAAATTACTAGCATAATAATATAACACAGGAGGCTGAAGGTCTTTGTAGATTGTCCTAGATATATCGCCTATCTCCTTTTCCCAGCTCTGCTTGTGACACCAGTCTCATCACACAGTCATTTCTTTCCCCAAACTCATGTCTCTCCCATGCTACCGCATCCGTGAAAAACCTCATCTCCCTGTTCTCCACATCACTTCCTCCCTATGCAAATCTCACTTACATGGAGTTTGTTGACATTTTTTGTTCAAAATGTTTTTCTGGCAGAAATGGCTTGTTTGGGTCAAGGCAGAATATTCATTGGGAAATAACCATTTGCAACAATGCGTTTTAGGTTTTCTTCCAAAAAACCCCAAACTGGTTTTTTTTTCTTTGGTTTTCAGCCACTGAAAACTCAGGAATGTCAAACCATCAGGCTAAAGTGTTTGTTTTTACTGATAATTTTCACCCCACTAGATGGAATTTTTCAGCTGCCAAAAACTGAAAACATTTCAAGAAGTTTTGGTTTTTCAACCCCCTCCCCCCCCCAAAAAAGTGTCAAGAACTTCTGATGGGGGGAAAAAAATATAATTGTTTTGGTTAATTTTTTTTATGGGGAAAAAATCTCCATTTCCCAGCTGGGTCTATCTACAAACCCATTCCTGCCATGTCGTCTTAAGTGAGTTAATAAGAAAAGCAGCATCACACTGCGTAATAATGAGATCTTAGCACTGATGCGTTGTCTCCCTCCTCCTGTTTGTTTAATACTCTCGATTTTTCCTTGTACCTACAGCTCTCTCACCTTTCGATTGTCACACTCACTTGTGGCATCTTGTCTTGAATTAGACTGTAAATATTTCGAGGGCAGAGTCCACCTCTTATTATACGGCTGAGCAGCACCTAGAACAATGGGCCCTAATCTAGATGGGTGTCTCTATGTGCTACCACAATATGTCTGATAAATAACGTGTTGTGTCATGCCTAAGATCCAGACTGGCAGCACTTCAGAGCAAAGAGTGCAGGCCAGATCTGTAGCTGGTGCTACGGATCCAATGCAGATCCATTCAGTTTAGAATCATAGAATAGTTGGAAGGGACCTCAGGAGGTATCTAGTCCAACCCCCTGCTCAAAGCAGGACTAACCTCAGCTAAATCATCCCCGCCAGGGCTTTGTCAAGCTGCAGCTTAAAAACCTCTAAAGATGGAGATGCCACCCCTTCCTAGGTAACCCATTCCAGGGCTTCACCACCCTCCTAGTGAAAATTTTTTTCCTAATATCCAACCTAGACGTCCCCCACTGCAAGTTGAGACCATTGCTCCTTGTTCTGTCATCTGCCACCACTGAGAACAGCCTAGCTCCATCCTCCCTGGAACCCCCTTTCAGGTAGTTAAGGGCTGCTATCAAATCCCCCCTCATTCTTCTCTTCTGCAAACTAAACAGGTCTAGTTCCTTCAGCCTCTCCTCATAAGTCTTGTGCTCCAGCCCCCTAACCATTTTTGTTGCCCTGTGCTGGACTCTCTAGCTTTTCCACTTCCTTTTTATAGTGGGGGGCCCAAAACTGGACACAATACTCCAAATGTGGCCTCCCCAGTGCTGAATAGAGGGGAATAATCACTTCCCGTGATCTGCTGGCAATGCTCTTACTAATGCAACCCAATATGCCAGTGACGGCTGCAGCTTAGAGGACGGCGTGACAGGGCTCAAAATTAGGTGGCTTGTCTTCTCAACCTGATTCTGCTCTTCCCCACCTGTAACATGGGGAGAAGGATGCTTCCCCCACCATTTGAAGCATGCTTTGAGAGCCACAAGGGAACACCGCTACCTTTTATTAGTACTGAACGTACCAGAGTGGACCCTGAAAAGAGAGGCCACTTTTAAAGGGGCTGGCCTCACTTGGTAGCTCAAGGGGGTAAAGAGAGGACATGCCAATGATCCTGATGGGTGGGGGGGGCATTTTTCATCACAGGACACTAAAAAGTCATGCCTTCCTCTGCCAGTGTAGTGTCCAGCTCTGCTGTTCTCCAATGAGGGCTTTGTCTGCTGACCAGTGGAAAGGATCAGGCCCCGTCCACAGGAGGACAAGCTGCCTGACTTGGGCCCCAGAAAGCTGGCCTCCAGTACAAGGTGTAGCCAGCTCCCTATGGCACTGCACCGAGTTGGAAGAAAAGCAAAATGTATAGCTGAATAGATAAAGGGGAGGGAGTGATGTAACATTTGCAGCATCTGGGAAACAGCCCTGTTTGCGCTTGGCATGGACGAATGTGAACACAGGCTTCAAAACGTGCTGACTCCTGTCCAAGAAGCAGCCCATGGAAAGAAACAAAGCAGTTAAGATGGGGCGTAGTGATGGAGACCCAATGTCTGGCAGTGCTAGTGATCAGAGCCCAGCTCTGCCAACGCAAAGAGCTTTCATTATTCTGCCGTGAAAGAGCATTGCTGCGGGGGGTTGGAGTCACTGCTCAGTGTCGACATTCTCTCGCCTTGCCAGCTCAGGTGCCATTCCCAGCCGAGGGGGAGCATGCCATTCGCCTGCTGAGCTGGCGCTCACGCCCGCGCTCTACTCGCAAGAATTCTTACAGGCAGGGGAAGTCTCATCAACGTTAAGATCAGAGGAGACCATCACGGTGATCCAGGCTGACCTGATCATTGCAGGCGGCGGAACCCCATCCCCCCACTGCTGTAATAGACCTCCCAGCCTCTGGCCGAGTTGCTGAAGTCCTCAAAGCATGGTGTAAAGACTTCACGTGACACAGAAGCCACCATTCACACTAGCTGAACCCTGCAAGTGACCTGTGCTCCACGCTTCAGAGCAAGGGGAAAAAACCCAGGTCTCTGCTAATCTAACCCGGGGGGGAATTCCTTCTGGACCCCAAATATGGTGATCAGTTAGACCCTGAGCAAATGGGCAAGATCCGCTGGCCAGACACCTTGGAAAAAATACTTTGTAGTAACTCAGAGCCCTCCCCATCTAATGTCCCATCACCGGAGATATTTGCTGCTAGCAGTCGCAGATCAGCCACATGCTATTGTAAACAGCTCTGCCACACCATCCCCTCCATAAACTTATCAAGTTCAGTCTCGAAGCCGGTTAGGTTTTTGCCCCCACTGCTTCCTTTGGGAGGCTGTCCCAGAACTTCATTCCTCAGATGGTTAGAAACCTGCATCTAATTTCAAGCCTCAACTTGTTGATGGTCATTTTATATCCATTTGTTCTTTTGTCCACATTGGCCCTTAACTTAAATAACTCCTCTCCTTCCTTGGTATTTATCCCACTGGTGTTTTTATAGACAGCAATCATATCTCCTCTCAGCCTTTTTCTGGTTAGGCTAAACAAGCCAAGCGCGTTGAATGAAGGAAAAAATGAAAGGACCTTTTGGACAGGTTAGAAGGTTTTAAACGTTCCTGCTGCTTGGTTTTTTGGTTTTTGTTTTTTTTAACCTTAGAGACACAAGGGATATCAAGTCTTCTCTTCCTGTTTGCGCTGGAGAACTTCTTGGATGACTCGGAGATATGGAGTGGAATCTTTCTGAAGCTTTAATGACAGTGCAATAGGCCTGCTTAATAAACCCCAAAGAGTTTTAAACAGTTTTAAAATTACTTCCTCCTTAAGTTGAATCAGGTTCCACTGCCTTGGTATCTCTGGGGGCATAAACCCTCTAGCTCACCAGTTGACCATAGAAGCTTTCAGGGGGGGAAAAGCTGTCACCTTATTATTCCAAAGCCAATTGCCATCTGAACTTTTAAATCCATTTGCCATATCAGCTGGAGGTTTCTGCTAAAATGCTTGGCAGTGAAATAGTTAACTACATTGCCATTTCGACTGTTGCTATGGTGCCTCCAGTATACTGGTATCTACCCCTAGAGCAACTGCTATCTGTACCCATATTTCTCTCCTTCAGTCTTTGTAAAAGCAAACTCACTGGAAAAACCTTGGTGATATTGATCTGGGATTGACTGGACCCGTTGTAAAAAGGCAGATAGGGGTTGCTATCAAACCAATTCTAAGTAATGATGAATCATGAAACTTAGATCTCATCATGGCTTTAACTGTATTGTGTACCTTAGGGTTTTATATACTGCTGCCCATCACCATGGTATCTGAACACCTTCCATGTGAAATCAATAGCTACGGCAAAGTCCCTAATGACCTTCCTGGAGACTCTGGCATTGGTCCCTTTACAGGGTCCGTGGTGTGTTTGGGGCAGGTTTTGGGGATAGTTGGAGGGAGTAGGGGATGGGAATAAAAGGGGTATTTGAATTGCAAGTATCACTTATGGTGGAAAGGCTCTCTCAAGGAGGAAGGCCTTGGAATGTTTCCTAAAGCTGGTCAGACTCTGGATTCAACTGATCTCCTTTGGAAGGTTATTCAACAGTCAGATCTCTTCAGCTCTCACCTGGTCTCTTCATTTAATAGATTTACAGATTTTAAGGCCAGAAGGGACCGTTATGATCTATTGTGACCCCCTGTACAAGTGAGGCCATTGAATTTCCTCCAGTGAGTCCTGTGTCAAGCATCAAATGTAAGCAGGGCTGTCGCAGATCTAGTTCAAACTTTTACAAAGGATCTTTAGAAAATGTTTCCTATTCACACTTTGGAAGATCAGAGTGACTTTCTAGGGGATACCACCATTGGGGGAAAAACATGGTCAGCACCTTACATAAATGGCCTTTTCTCTCCAAGTCTTCTTGGTTGGGTTACAGAGAGACAGATTATATACGTTAAAGCTGTCAAATTGGGAGACGCACCTGGCAGCAACTGATGGTCCCCACAAATGTCAGAGGAATAATGAAACTCCAGCTAAAAACAATAGGTTCTCAGACTGCATTCCTCTCATAACAGTCAGCCTTAAGCCCAACTCCGTGAACACTTTACAGCATCGTCCAAGTTTTGACATGCCAGAGTCAGGTATTTTTTAAAGAATGGTTTGGATCTTTTATAATGAAAAAGTTGGGTTTTAAAAAATACCTGTTAGTTCTGTTAATTCCCCTTTCTGCCCATCTCTGTCTTTCAAATACATTTATCAAGTTATGAAAAGCAGATGAAATGGGAAATGGCCCTGGAGATCATTCTGCTAAGTCATGCCGGCTGGCAAGGGGAGTTTTTTGATTTCAGCTGGAGGAAATGGTGACATCAAATGATATTGTGTCATGGCTGGCACTAATTGGATACAAAGTGCTCTAGATGACAGCTCAAGTCCACACTCACCTTTTCTATGCAAGGTGTTGAAAAGAAACCACTTATCACATAAGCCGAACATGTATTTTAGATGCTGAGTGAGATGGGAACGCATCTGACATTACAGTGGTGTCCATCAGTTCTGTCGGATGACTCGCTGGATCTGAACTTGCTTCAGAGTAACCGCGTGCAGTGCAGCATCCAGGAGTGCTTCTCGGCCTCGATTTGAGAAAAACACACTCAAGGCATGTCCAGTCTCTGGTCCATTCAATCTTCTGACTGCCAAGAATTGTAATACCTGGACCGGATATGTAACTCTCTAGTCCTCCAGAACGTATAATAGCAATCAGACGCAGTTCGTGTTTATTCACTCACTATGAGCCATACCATGTCTGCCTAGAGTCACCAACAATCCCTTATTTAAATCAAAAATTGCCTGTCCCATATTTCATCTCTGTACCAGATAACGAGTTGTTGCAAAAAGCAGCAAGAAATACCCCTGGCGAATGTAGGTGAGTCTGGCTTATTATCATTATCATTATTAATAATAATAATAATAATATCAGGAGGAGTGGGGCCAGGATGCTAAGAAAACAGGCCCTTGGTTTTGAAATACTGTGTTGGCAGCCTTTGTCTGCCCCAGATAAAAACCTTCCCGAAAGTGAGGTGTTACATCAGAACGTTTCTGGTCAATGTCAATGGGAAGTGTGGGCGCTTAGCACCTCTGGCAATCAGGTGCACAGCTTTGGAGGAGTTGTCCTGGTCCTTTCAGTAGGTAGGACCAGCTGGCTGGGCACAACAAGCTAGAGACATGATTAGGAGAACAGGATCGTGGCCCAAGGGATGGGAACCACCCAAAGTATCTCTGCACTTCTTTCGGTGCTCCCATGGCGCTACCACCATAAATGCAGCAGGAGTGTTCACATGGCACAGAGGAGGGGGACCTCTGAGAGGCGGAGATTGATGGTACCTCCAACATCAGACTTTACACCACTTGGACAGGGTAATCCATGGAGAACAGCTATCCTGGATCCCTCCCTACTCCCGCAGCAGACACACAGTCTTTAGATTGCTGGGCAGCTTAGAAGAGGAAAGGTGTGATGAGAGATGGACAGTGTAGAACTGTCTTTACCTTCCAGAAGGCCTCCCACACCTGCTGCTGTCCCGTGAAAGCAGTCAAAGCGAGTTCAGCTCAGGAAGGGCAAATTTCACCGTTGCCGGGATCTGGGTAAGGATTCAAAAGCCTGGGCGAAGCTGCTGGCAAGGCCTCAGCTTATATCAGCTGAGGAACTCAACCTGGCTCGTTAGCTGAAGCTTATCTATATGAACTACAGTGTCTGAGGTTTCCCTGCTTGAAAGCTGCGAAAACCTCTCTTCATAATCTTCACCCAAAACTTTTCTGCAATAGCCCGTGGCACCTTGCTTTCCAGGTGCGACGGTCTTCTCAGCGCACTCAATTATAATGTTGTATCCAAACCGTTGACTCAATTGATTATTTGTTGGGGTTCAGACACCTCTGTTCTCCCCAGATGTGTCTGGACCCTGATTAGACCATAGCCTCCTCCTACCCATTTGCAAATTTTCCTAGGTGGTCCCATCTAATCCCTCTATTCTGGGGAAATCCAGCTGCCATTCTTCCCTCCCAGCCCCCACATAGGTGTCTCTAGTAGGCCCACTACCCCTACCCACCATCTGGGAGTGAATGGCTGGCCTGTCCCCCTTCTGGGGACCATTGCTCCCTAAGGCTTGGTCTACACTTACCTGGCGATTCGGCGGCAGTTGATGCGAGTTGCACAAGTGACATAGTCGCTTGTGTAACTCCCATCGACTGCTGTGCTTCCCTTCTGTGCAGCGTCTTCACAGCACTGCACCAGCGCTACGCCACTTGAGGGGGTGGTTTTACTGTGTCGACCTCTGGCTCGATTGAGCGGGTCTTCACTGACCGCTCAATCAATCCAGATAGGTCGATCTCACCGCCGTCAGTGTAGACGTGTCCTAATTCACTTTCGGCAGTGACTGTCTTCTAGTAAGAGGCAGAAACAGCACCAGAAGAGCATTCCTTGCAGTGTTTTGCCAATTTCAGCTCGCAGCCAGAAACCAGAAAAGCAACCACCATTTCTCTGAAGACTTCAGAACCTTAAAAACAGCTTTTGTTCGTGTCTGGTTCTTGCAATGGCTGGCGGTTCAGACGGGTGCTTAATTTGTAATGAAAGAGGTGCCAGGGCTCAAGCAATTAGGAGCTGCGGTTCAAGCAACTTTTTTACTTCCATAACTGATGCAACAAGCCCAAAGGTGTCGGGGCCCAGCCCTGGCAAGCCCTGGCACAAATTAAGCCCAGGTTCAGGGCTGGGGGAGATCCTTATTTTGTCAGAAGCAGTTTGCCAATTCTCTACTCCATCAGGGATGTCTTTGGTTATTATCTATTTGCTCATTTAATTTCTTTAGATTGGTAAAAGTGATAAAAAAACGGCATCTATCCAAGAGCTCTGGGCACTTTGCCATTGCTTAGATGCATAGACTGTGCTTGTTATTGAATGTGGGGATAAATTAGCTATTGACACCAGCCCTGATTCTCATCCGACTCACTTGGGTGATTTGATTCAATAGGAATCCTTGCGTGCCATAAAGTCAAGCACTCATGCATAAGTCTTTGCAGCATCAGAGCCATCGCAGGCCAAATTCTGACCACTGTTATGTATCAGTCTTCCTCAGTCCCTCGCTGTTCAGTACGTCTGAAAATCAGGCCATCTGTTTTAGGACCTTACCCATAGGCACCCAGATTTGGTCATTTGAACTGTAGCTTCTTTTCCTGCTTATGGAATCATCCCCGAACAGTTCTCAGTTTCCTCAGATTTAATTTGGATGGGAATCTTTAAAAACAATCAAACAAACCTTTTAACTCCCTGGGTTGATCACTGATATTTGAAATGCGGTGTTGCTTAGTTGCAGTTGGGCCAAGAGGATGCATGGGGTCATTGGTGTTCTCTGACTGGGTGAGGACGTGAGTAATTCCAATACGAAAACTTCTGCACGTGTCCGTTCCAAATTGAGATTCCATTAATAGAGGCATAAATTCCAAGGTTCGAAGGGACCTCTGTGATCATCTAGTGCAACCTTCAGTATGAGTCTATGAGAACTGCCCCAAAATAATTCCTGTTTGGACAAACTGAAGCAATTACCCCACTCGGTTACTGTTTCACATGTCCATGTGACTTTGCACCGGGGTGACTTTAACTGAAAAGACATTTCAGAGGGCCAGCAGAAGGCAAAGTCCCACTCAGGCTCATTATGTGAGTCCACTTAAGTGACACAGTCCTTGTACTGGCCTTCTGCTGAGGGACAAATTTCACCTTTGGGTGAACATTGGTCGCCATGGAACTTAGTAGAAAAAGGATACAAAATGGGTACACACCTGGCTGGAGCAAATTCATTTAAAATGTGCACCCGTGGTTGCAGAAATGCTTTTTCTCCCAGCTCTAATCAGTACCAATGAAATCTGCTTCAGACCTTTGCAATGAAAAAAATGGATGTGATCAACTCTGCCTCTGACATAATATTGCATAAGATGCCACACCCAACCTCTTCTGAAAGAATCAAATTAATGTGTTACAAGAACACAGCTGGGAGGCCAGGCTCAGCCACTGCCTCGTTGGAGTGGTTAAGGGAGATGTGGAATGTACTCATCAAGCCAGCGTGAAATAATAGCCCACATAGTTCGAGTTCCCAACCTCCTAAAACTCCAACTGATCTGGCTAGGGAATGAGCCTGTACCAACATGGGGGCAACATCTAGTTTCTTTTTGGGAGGTACCAAGATGGACCCATTCTCAGCCATGGGTCTATCTTTCAGCTCACATTCCAAGGGGGTCATGTCTGGCTGGGGCCCAATCCCAGAGCCTTTCAAGTATGTGTGAGAGGATCTCTGGTATCCCAAACCACCACTAGGACTTTGTAGCAAGCAGGCCAGGCTGCGCTCAGTTCCCAGTGCCTGCTCCTTGTCTAAGGAGCTGAGTGCCAGGGAGTTCACTGTGACCTGGAGCAGACAGCTGGAGGGTGAGCTACTGCTCCCTCTTTATACATAGAGGATCTTGAAAGTCCTATGCCCCATGGTAATGTTGTCAGAAGCTCCCTCCAAATGCAGTCCCTGTTTCTCCAATGACCATGCCGTAACCCCATCAATGGTGCAAATGTTTAGGCTGCGTTCATCTCCAGAGCTGCCTCTAATGGCTTGGCTCTGGAGCTCCAAGGGCTGGCAATCTCGTTACAGTGGATTCTCTTATAACAGTACTCTATTGCCTGGGCTTGAGGAGCGTAGTCTTTCTCTGGGCATTTCCTCTTCTAATCCGATTCAAGAAAGCACC
The DNA here is from genome assembly GCA_007922155.1 of Mesoclemmys tuberculata. NCBI lineage: Eukaryota > Metazoa > Chordata > Testudines > Chelidae > Mesoclemmys > Mesoclemmys tuberculata. Next base: position 4,487,991 of record ML675649.1, on the reverse strand, counting down.
GAGGGGGTTGTGTGGGCGCATGAGCGACCATCATAGGAATAAAGGAAACGCCTAAGAAGAATTTCTAAGGATGTTTTTAAATGTTAAAAAAAAAGATTTAGAATCTGATTTGGTTCACATTGCTGCTGGAATTCTGATTTCTTGACCAAAAAACGTTCAGAGAAAGCATCGGGGCCTGGAATTCTGAATGCTTAAGCAAACCGAATCTCTGACTTTTACTGACTATCACCATCACCAGACTGTTCATATTCTGAATTTATTTCCTTTCTCCTCTATGCCATACATACATAGTGTCCGTCCTGTCACTCACTGCAGTGTAGGCGGTGCTCCCTAGTGGTCGGAGCAGAACTAAAGGGCAGAGCCAGCACTGTGGTCAGGAGGCAAGTGAATGGTTGGAGCCAGGAATCAGGAGATCAGAGATAGGCAAGAGCTAGGCCTGGACAGGAAGATGGAAGCTGGCCTGGCACAGACGAAGGGGTGGAACACATTGATCAGCCACTGTGCAGCTCTTGCTATGAGGCTAAATAGGGATCTGTTGTCCCTTCAGCCCAGTCAGGGAGCACAGTCACTTACTGAGGACTTATTGGGCCCCGCCGAGCTAATTGGGTTGCTAGACGATGGCAGCCGGAGCCAGCAGAGTTCCTGACACTTTGTCTTCTTTCCTGCAGCCTCGATATTAGGCACGGGTGTTGAGGGCAGGTTTTTATAGAACAAACAGAGCTGCTTAAAAGTTACTGGATGGCAGCAGCTCTCTTCAGTCTGTTCCTAAGAGAATACAAGGTAATAGAGGAGAGTTTGCTACTGACCTGCAGCTGTGGCGTGCTCACGCAAGAGTCTACTCAAGCCCTGCATTTAACACTCAGCACATCAAGATGCCATCTCATCCTATTTGATAAGCTAAACTGGGGAGACATCCAAGGAAAATCCCAAGTGTTGCAGGAAGTGGAGTTGGTTATTCAGTAGATGGCAATCTTCTCTCTGAGGCAGCACTGAACCCACGCCTTGGCCTGGCATTTCAGGATGTGCCATCTTTTGGATAAGGTCCTCACCACTTCCACGCATTAAAAATTCGAATGCTGCTTTTCTCAAGAGCTCAGACATTAGCCCAAGTGGCCGGGCCAGTAGCCAGTGGGTTGGAAGATCAGGGCCACTGAGCAGGTTACAAGCAATGGGCAAACATTTGGGTCATTTCCCGTTGAATCTGAAGTGGATCTGCTCTCCCTAAACTTTGCCATGTATACTGTCAGGAACTAACCATATTTACAATCTTGGCACGACACCGGGAGTAAAAGATGAGGAGTAAGAAACCAGAATGCTGACTTTCTTCAGCGTTAGTGAGAGGAGTGTGGTGGTGGGGGGAGACAAAGTGAGTACATAACTGCTATGATGGAGAACCAAATACAGTATTCACAGCTTAACTTGCCTCAACAGAGGAGTTGTCAAACGGGCTGGGAGGGCCACCCGCCCCGATCCTGCACTAGGATTTACACAGCCAAGCTAATGGCAGATGCAACAAAAACTGTGGAGGAGGGAAGGGCTGGGCTCCAAAGAACACAGGTGGGAGAACGGGAGCTAGATTACTGGTGCACTAAAGTTTCTTGGGGCTCACTGTTTCCCAGGCTCCTAATTCCACTGGGACAACAGCCGCATTCATCATTTTACGGAGGCTGTGGATTGTGGGTTTTTCGGTTCCCCCCGGCTGAGAAGCAGTCCAGGCAGCGTGCACACCATGTGGGCTGGGGAGTACATACCATCCAGCTGAGGCGGGGTGAAACACAAATATGTCTTTTCAGAATAGCTTTTACACCTGGAAGAGAGGACTGGTATATTACCTTGGTAAACAAAAGCTAGAATTCAAGCAAAGTACAAACTTTGCCTGGGGCTGTTCTGACAGCGTACCTTGTGTTTGTGAACTCGGCACCTCGTACACAACGTGAGGCAATGGAGCTATTTTAACACTCCCTCGCATCGTTTGTCAGAGTCCCAGAACTTAAAAGTTCTTGTTTTGGAGGGTGGCAGTGTGTGTGTGTGGGGGGTGATATGTGATATAATCCACCCCAGATCTGGCTTTTTTGAAACACCCTTCAAAATGATTCCGTGCAGTGCACTGTCTCTCAACCTTTGCATACTACTGCACCCCTTTCAGGAGTCTGATTTGTCTTGTGTACCCCAAAGTTTCACCTCACTTAAAACCAAAACCACTTGCTCACAAAATCAGACATAAAAATACAAGTGTCACAGCACACTGTTACTGAAAAATTGCTCATTTTCTCCTTTTATTAACCATAGAATTATAAAATAAATCTATTGGGATATAAATATTGTGTTTACATTTCAGTGCCTTCTAGAAACAAATCATCGTCTGTATGAAATTTTATTTGTACTGATTTCACCAGTTCTTTATAGTCTGTTGTAAAACCAAGAAAATACCTAGAAAAGTTGATGTACTCCCTGGAAGACATCTGTGTACCCCTGGTTGAGAACCACTGCTTTGGTAGGCAGAAAAATGTGTGGTCCATTCTCTTTGTACATTGGGGGTTTATCTCTGGTTTTTGTTTTTTGTTTTGATGGGAAGAATAGAATATACATCATGGGAAACGTGAGTTTGCAACATGGCTGGGGCCAGATCCTGCCTGTGCTGACTTACCATGCTGATGGGCTAAAGCACGAAGGATAGAATTCAGGCCATTTAAGGCCTGTGTGCCTGTATGCTCCGAGGGGCAGCCTAAAGTTGATGCACCACTTGCAACCCATCATCTTATGTGGGCCTTGCGCTGGCTGTCCGCACAGGGCTCCGTTTCATGCTAGGCCAGGGGCTCCCAACCTTTCCAGATTCCTGCAGCCCTTTCAGGAGTCTGATTTGTTGTCCGTACCCCGAGCCTCATCTCATTTAAACACTGCTTGCTTACAAAATCAGACATAAAAACACAAACGGGACACGGTGCGTTAGCACTGACAAATGGCTTACGGGCTCATTTGTGCCACGGACAGTAGGCGCTCGTTAGTCACCGCGTATCGGTGCCCTTTTGCTGTGTTGCTCCTAAGCGGCTGTTGCTGTTAGGGGGAGTGTCATCTGACCAAAGGCATATGAAGAGCTCAGGGTGTTTCGGAAGGGGTGGGGCAGCCACATTGCATGTGTGGGGGGGGAGTTGGTGGGTGTGGGGCAGAAGAAACCCAGATTTGGAGGAATGGGGCAGGGGAACCCTGGGTTTGACAGGGATCCCCCCATTCGGCAAAATGGCTGAGCAAGGCCTGCTGCCAGGGACAGGCTGAGGATGCTCCTGCTGACACCTTCATGCCCTACCCTGGCAAGCGATGGCTGGCTGGGGAGGGCGCTGTCCGCAGCCTGCAATAGAGGGGTGGGGGGGCGGCTCCTAGCAAGGACAGCGGAGATGGGAGGGGGGAAGGGGACAGGTCAGTGCCCTGGGGAGGGGATCCCCCGTCCCACCACTGCAAAACAGCACAGCCACACCCCTCTTCCAGCAACTGATATATCGGAGGGGACAGCTCAGGGCACGGGGGGGTCCCCGATACTCCCCACTGCAACATAGCAAACACACACACCGCTGCCTGAAAGCCAGATGCTGAGGGAGGAGGAAACCTTCCAGCTGCACCTCTGTTGCTCCCCCGACCCCATTCCCCCCCCATCCCTCTCTTCCAGACTCTCCCCCCAAAGTCCTCCCTACACACGCTGTCCACGCAGGCTCTGTCGGGCAGGGCAAGTGGCCGGGGCGTGTGCCCTGGAGCTGCACTGGAGGGCCAGGGTGGGAAGAGGAGTGGAAAGATGCAGTTTGTGGGGAGGGGGCAGTGCCCCTATGTGCCCTCCCATCTCCAACCCTGGATGTGACTTCACAACATCACAAATGTTGCTCTTAAGCAGCGACTGTGTTGCTGTCACCAAGTGGACAATGCACAGTGTTCCCAGGGGAAATGCTGCTCGTAAGTGGCGGTTGCTCTTACAGGGTGCTGCTGCAACCAGGAGTCTGCTGTATTTATAAAATCAATCCACTGGAAGTTACCTTTCAGTGTGTCGTGTACAGAGCAGCATGAACAAGTCACTGTCTGTATGAAACTGTAGTTTGTACTGATTTGGCTAGTGTTTGTTTGTTTTTGTAGCCTGTTGTGAAATTAGGCAAACATCTAGGTGAGTTGATGTTCCCTCTGGAAGATCTCGGCATGCCCTCAGGGGGTATGCGTACCTGTGGTGGAGAACCAATGCTCTAAATAGCAGGAGGATTAGGTACCGTGCCTGTCAGAGAGCTGTATAATGCAGAGGGGGTGTGGGCTGCCAGCGAGGGGGCGTGCCCTGTCCTCCAGCCTGTTTAGTTGTAATCAGTAGATTATGCCAGTCGAGAATAAGGGAGAATGGGGGGAATACAATTTGATTTTAAAGAAGCAGTGAAATGAACCTTGTGGTACTGCAGTCCCAGCTACCAGGTAAAGATAAGTCACTTACAACCTAGGCCTTTCAGCTTCAAACCTTCAAGGCTCTGGGTCCCTTACAGCCTCCATGGGCCCAGCCACTAGAGGGAAAGCTCCCACTCACATTCCCATCAGCCTGTCACAGCCGGGGGGAGGCAGATCCTTGCTTTCTACCTTTAGCAGAAGAGGCCAGGATAGCAGACAGCGATAACGGTGCATTTCTGGTACTCAGTTCTGGCACCGCCTTTGTTTGCAGAAAGTGGAATATTAACTCTTTTCAAAGCAGCCTCTTCAGCAAAGGCCGGGATTACTAAGCAAACCCTAGGAAATTATGTTAAATTCATTAGTCTTATTAAACCCAGAATAAACTGACCTGCCAGGGAGAGACGGGGGAAGCTACAGCAACGTGTTAGCTTGTGGGTGTTTGGATAGATGAAGTAGTAAGCAAGGACAAACATTAAATCAAGAGGCTGGCGGGGTGATGTCACTGGGAAATGTCTGCTCAGCTCTCTAAGCATAACTTCTGTTGACCCGTTCACTTTGCCGGATTACAAAATAAAGTCATTAGGGTTAAATTGCATCCAAAAATAGTAACCCCACTGACACAGCTATGATTTCAATTTGTGGAGTGATCGCTTTGGCTGTGTTTATTGCAAGCTCTTAAAAATTCTTGGAAGCCAAGTGCATATAGAAATGAAATGCATTTTGCTATAGTCTTTGTCTAAGCACAGCAAACATGCTTAAAGATATGCAGTACAATGACAAGGCTCAATTCTGATCTTAGGTACACAGAGACTGATTAGCTCTTCTGCTGCAAAATGCTGTCATTTTGCCTGGGTGCACAAATCTCGTTGCTTGAGTTATTTACAAGAAAACTGGACGAAGCACCAAACAATATCCTCCAGGGAAGAATTTTGCCTGGCTCCTGAGGGACTGCAAAAGGACCTAATACAGCACAAGTTCTTTGGGTGCAGGAGCCGTCTTTAGTTCTGTGTTTGTGCAACACCAAGCACAATGGAGTCCTGGTCCATGACTGGGGCTCCTAGGCACTACAGAAACCACCTACCAAATAATAATAATTTCCATTCTAACTTCTTGAGATCTGTAATGAGTGGTCTACACTACAAAGGGTTTTTGGATATAATGATACTGGTATAGCTATACTGGCCAAACTTCCTAGTGGAGATGCATCTTATGCTGACAGAAGAGTAAGTTTGCCAATACGCCTATCAGTTCTGCAAACAAAAGAAATTATGCCAGCAAAAGCTCTTTACCCTGTATAACTGCATCTATGCAAGGGATTTTTGCCAGTGTAAAAATGTCGTAAAAATCACACCCAAAACCAACATTTTTATACTAGCAAAATTTCAAGTGTAGATGTGGCCTAAGCGATTTTGGAAAATATGTGCCAATGTTTGCAGTTGAACTCTGAGAGCAACAGAGCAGGACATACATGGCTGGAGAATGACCCCCCACTTCACTGTGGGTTTGTGGCAGTTTTAGATATGGGGTGCTTGATCCTCTTCCCGTTTACACTTGTTTATCTCCAATGAGTTCGGTGGAGTTACTCCTGACATATACTGGTGTCAATCAGACCAGATTCAGACCCGGGAAAGCTAGGCACTCAGTGCATTTCTTTGCATATCAATACCCACAATGCTGCTCAGGTTCACAGCTATTTCCCAGCAACGCGGGGCTGGCATTCAGATCTGGGGGGAAAAAAACCATATTATGGGTGCTCTTGTTTGCACTTGCCCTCCAGGGTCGGTACGAGACCAGAAATAAGGATATTCAAAGCCAAACCCAACAACTATCTCCATCAGCACTGGTTCGGTTTTATCTGCGTTCTTTGGTATGGATGTATTATTAGACTGGAAGGGCAGTGATGGCTATGAACTGAGTATCCAGCCAGATCACCTTAAGCACCTTTCCAGAGATGGATCTTGATGGTGATCAATTTGCAAAGAGGCTTTGGGATTTGTCATGATGATGTTGATGACGATAACGATGAAGTGTTACACTTTGCTGCTTTCTATAGTATTTCTACCAAAAATCCTCTGTGGGTGGAACACAGTAACTAGGATGAAACGTTGGCCTGTAAAATGGTGCAATGTCATTGAAGTCCAGTGGCTAAAATCAGACCTGGTTCAGGAGGATGCAAACTCTGTTGATATCATGGGAGCTCGCACCTGCTTTTCCCAGGCCTGACTTTCGACCAAAGTGCAACTGAGACCAGATTTGGTGCCGTTCGATATAATCAATGTTCCATACCTGCCCCAAAATGTGCACATAATTAACAAGCATCCAGCATATAATAAATGTATATAACATCTCACAGGCATCCAGTAATTAGGAAGGTCTGATCTGGAGCACTGTAAAACACCACGTGTCCAAATAGAGTCAAATTCTGACAATTGTCCTTCATGGATCCCAGCGAGAAAATCTAAAGCTAGAGGCAGAAGCGTGGTGAAAGCTTTCTATCCCCATTTCCCCACCCCACCCCAAAACTCATGTTGAGCCTGTGTTGTGGATCATCTTTGATGGAGGCCTCAGAGAGGTCTTCTGGGGCCATGAGACTTTGTACCAGTATGGGGGGTCCATGGCATGACCCATGGGTCTCAAGCCTAGGCCGGGGGAGGAATCATGTTCCTGCAGTCCACCAGGCAGCCTGCTGACAATAGCTTATCTAAGACCCAAGAAGTCCAGTCCCCATTTGAGGCTCTGCCCCCTTATCTCCAATTGGCAGCGTCCCAGAGCAGCTGATTGGCCCGCTAGCCCTGCTTAAGCCAGCAGCAGTAACAGGAAGCTGTCTCCATAACTGGTCTCCAACATGCTCTGGACCATGTGCCTCATGCTACCTGCTGTTATCTGCTCCTGCTTCCTTCCCTTGCTTTCCTGGCTTGATTTCTTGGACTTAGCTTGACTCCTGGCATCTGACTTGTGGTTCCCAACCTCCAGTTTGCCTCCTGTCTTGGAGCCCCTGGTATCCTGACCCAGCCTGACTCTGGTTCCTGACCTGTGATTCTGATCTCCAGTTTGTCTCCTGAATCTGCCTTCCTGGTGTCCCAACCCAGCTGACTCTTGACCGCTGTCTCATGACTGTGGACTCTGGCTCTGACTTTTTGGTCTGGCCGCCCACAACCGGGCTGGGACAGCCTAAGGCATATAAAGCAAGGCTGCCCTCTTATGGAATGTGGGTTCACAGGATTCTGCGCTTGGACTGTGACTGTGAGGGACAGACAGAAAACACCCAGCACCCCCGTAAAGCTTGGGCAGAAGATCCAGAGGGGACTGGCGGGCACCATCTTGGGATGCTCATAACCAGAAAGGACTTGATGAAGCCTCACTTGATGTTGTCAGGCAGGAGTTTAGAGTTAGAGAGCATCTATGGCGAAAGGAAACTCTGCCCAATGACTGAGATATCTTTAGAAGCTAAGGGGAATTTAAGCAGATAAGGGTAGTAGATAGTCTGCCTCATCTAGTTCTTATAGGGACAGACTGGAACCTCTGCCTTTATAAAAGGAAAATGGGGATCAGAGTCTCCCTCAGCAGAAAAGTGGGTCAATGGAATGAGGAAAAGGGGCAAGAAAGAGAACAGTCCAAAAACCATAAACCAAAGAAAACAAGCCAGTAGGAAAATAGGACTTCCCTAGGGAAAAGAAGTAGAGGAAAAGGTAATCCAGAGCAAGACTTGGAGGAAGAGAGTAAGTCTGTCTTATTGATAGGAGCTGAACAAAATCCAGAAGAGTGGAAGGAAGAACACCGGGAACAGTTTGTAGGGCTGGGAGAAGCAGACGCAAAGGAGAAAATGGGGGACCGCAACAGACGGCGAGTAAGGAGAATAAGCAAACAAGTTCTCCATGGTGTGAAGATCTGGGAGTAGAAACTGAGCTATGGGGACCCTCCCACACCTGCCAAATGTGACTTCTGCAAGTGGAAGATGGACAACCAAGCTGGGAGCAAGTGCCGACAGAGACAGTTCAGTGCGCCTGCCTGAAGAAGGGAGGGCATGGGGAAAGTGACTGCTCTCTGTTCAGCCAAGGGGAGGTGGTGACAGAGTGCTGGCTCCCAGCACTCTGATCACTGTGTCCCCCCCCCCCGGGCCCCCCGATAGTGGGGAATGGAACGGCGCTATCTAATCAGGTTGGGAGGCTGGAGGGAGCAAAGGAATGAATTGGCTCAGCTGGAAATTGATACAAAGAGACAGGAAGGAATTGCTGGGGGAGAACAGGGCTTGCAGAGCCCAGACTGAGAGAGATCTCAGGCAAGGGAGATCTCTGCTCCTCTCAGGCCCTGGGGAAAAATGTACAGGAGCACGTATCATTGCTGCATGGGACTGTAAATGTGTGGGTGGCGGGAACATAAATAAACCACACAAGGTGGCTGCCGAACCAGCTTTCTGTGATCACAACGGCAGTGTGCCACCCTGGTATACCTTGCCTTTGCTTTTCTGTCTGTCTCTCCTCTGGGGAGCTGAGCACCCTCCATTTCCTTCCCTTCCATTATCCCTCCTCACGCCTTCAGCCAGCTCCGCTCAGCCCCATGCCTGGAACATGGCACATTCTGAAGGCAGGCAGAGCCTGGGCAGCCCCTGGAACCTGCTTCTAGGACTTGGCCTTTTGGTTCCTGTCGTTTCTACCGTCATCTTTCTCCTATCCTACTTCCTTTGGAGTCCACCAGTGCCACTTCTGGGGCTGGCCCACAGCTGGGGGGGGACGGGGACGACAAAGCTTCTCCCCCGTAGCCAGAGCACTCCACACAGGGCTGCCACCCTTGCACACCTCAGGTGGTTCAACAGCCTATCTGAAGTTTTCATATTGCCCTGCCCCACTGAGCACCTTGCCGTTCCTTCGGAGCCGGTCATTGCCCCCAGAGATCAGCTTCCATAGCCTCCCAAGTGCCAAAAGAGGCTTTGCCTGCCCGCCAGCCTGCTAACGCTGATCACCAGGATATCTGAGCATAACCTATATACAACTAATCCATCTGAAAGCCTGTATTCTCCATCTAACTTCATGTGATCATAGAGACAAAGAAATGTAGATCTGGACTGCGCTAACTCAGGACCAAGTACATCTAGACCATCCCTGACAGGGGTTTGTCCAACCTGGTCTCAAAAACCTCCAAAGATGGGGATTCCACAACCTCCCTGGAAACCTCTTCCAGACCTTAACTCCCCTTAACGACAGAAAGGTTTAACCTAACATCTAACCTAAATCACTCTGGTTGTAGATTAAGCCCATTATGTCTTGTCCTACCTTCATTGGACACGCAGATTAAGTGATCAGTGTCTCCTTTATAACAGCCCTTAACATATTTGCTGACTGTTATTAGGTTCCCCCCCAGTCTGCTTTTCTCAAGACTAAACATGCCCAGTGTTTTTAGTTTCTTCTCATAGTCAGGTTCCTTAAACCTTTTATCTTTTTGTTGCTCTCCTCTGGACTTCTTCCAATTTGTCCACTTTCTTAAAGTGTGACACCCAGAAGTGGACACAGTACTCCATTTGAGGCCTCATCAGTGCCACGTAGAATGAGACAGTTGCCTCCTGTGTTTTACATATAACACTCCTGTTAATATACCCTAGATTGATCTTAACCTTGCATCTGCCTCACATGGTTGGCTCATATTCAATTTGGGATACACCATAACCCCCAGATCTTTTTCAGCAGTGCTACCGCCTAGCCAAATTATTCCCGTTTTTATAATTGTGCGTTTGATTTTTCCTTCCAAAGTGACGCACCATGCAGTTGTCTTTCTTGAATTTCAGCTCGCTGATTTCACACCAGTTCTCTAATTCATCAAGGTTGTTTTGAATTCAAAGTGCTTCCAACCCCTCCCAACTTGATGTTATCTGCAAATTTGATAAGCACAGTCTCCATATCATTGTCCAAGTTATTACTGAATAATACCGGACCCAGGATAGACCCTGGCAGGATTCCATTAGATATGTTCTCCCAGTTGACAGTGAACAATTGAGAACTACTTTTTGAGTACGGTCTTTCAACCAGTTGTGCAGCCACCTTATAATAATTCCTTCTAAACCACATTTTCCTAGTTTGCCTATGAGAATGTTGGACTGTGTCAAAAGCCTTACTAAAATCCAGATATATCATGTCTGCAGCTTCTTCCCTAACCACTAGGCCAGTAACTTTGTCAAAGAAAGAAATTTGATTGGTCTGGCATTTGTTTTTAGCAAATCCATGTTGGCGATTACTTATTAGCTTGTTATTCTCTAGATGCTTATACATTGATTGTTTAACAATTGTTCCAGCATCTTTCCAGGTATCCAAGTTAGGCTGACTGGTCTATAATGCCCCAAGTCCACTTTGATATCCATTTTAAAGATAGGTACTATGTTTGCCCTTCTCCAGTCTTCTAGCACTTCACCTGTCCTCCGTGAGTTCTCAAAGATAATCGCAAAATGATTCCAAGATTGTTCCATCTAGTTACTTTAAGTACCCTAGGGTGAATTTCATCAGGTTCTGCTGACTTGAATACATAAAACTTAGCTACATTATTTTAACCTGTTCTTTCCCTATTCTGGCTTGTGTTCCTTCCCCTTTGTTTCTAATATTCATTGTGGAAAGTAACTGGTCACCATAAATGCTTTTAGTGAAGAAGGAAGCAAAATAAATATCATACACCTCAGCCTTCTTGATATCACCCATTATTAGCACGCCTTCCCCACTAAGCATTAGCCCAACACTTTCCTTCATCTGTCTCTTGCTCCTAATGTATTTATAGAACTTCTGATTGCCTTTTATTTCCCTTGCTAGGCATAACTCATTCTGTGTCTTAGCGTTTCTGATTTTGTGTGTACATGCTTGTGCTATTCTTTTGTACTCATTCTTAGCAAAATGTTATGCTCATAAATAATGCATGGTACACATCTTTCTTTCTTTCTTTCTTTCTTTCTTTCTTTCTTTCTTTCTTTCTTTCTTTC